>CM066584.1:15877500-16415000 GCA_033816785.1 Picus viridis | reverse complement strand
TTATTTTTTGGATTGTCTGACCATCCAAGGGGCAGCCAGTGAGCAATGCAGGTGAAGGCAACTGGAAGCCAGCTCATCAGAAAGTGTACAGGAGAGCCAACAAATAGCAGCATCAGCCTGAGGCGTTTCACGGGAGAGAAATAACAGGTAATTATCACTTGAGAGATTTTACAGTCTCTTCATTGTATGGACATAATTAACCGAGAGAGGCTAAGTACTGCAGCCTGATAAAGTGAATCTTTGTCTTGAGAAAAGGTCCATGCTCTGTGCACAGGAAAACTGCTCAGGTGAATTAAAGCTATAAACATTCCTGTGTAGGGACAGAATGAAAAGGGAAGTAGAAAGAAATGAAGGTGAAGAATCGCTTTGCAAGATCTGGCTCATCGATGCCTGCTTTCGCTGGTTTTGATTTCTAGCTGAGTGAATGCCCTCTTCTTCTTGGCTTTGCCATACGTGTTGCTATAGCTAAATCATGAGAATGGTTTAAAACCTTTGGTGATAAGCAAAGGCTTTATACATATTAGCACAGATATAGCAACGTGCCTACGTTACCCAGCACTGGAGTTTCTCTGTACAAGGTTGGTGAGGGCTTTGGAACACAAGCCCTATGAAGAGAGGCTGAGGGAGCTGGGGCTGCTTAGCCTGGAGAAGAGGAGGCTCAGGGGTGACCTTATTGCTGTCTACAACTCCCTGAAGGGAGGTTGTAGCCAGAAAGGGGTTGGCCTCTTCTCTTTAGCAACCAGCACCAGAACAAGAGGACACAGTCTCAAGCTGCACCAGGGCAGGTTTAGACTGGACATTAGGAGGAAGTTCTATACAGAGAGAGTGATTCCCCATTGGAATGGGCTGCCTGGGGAGATGGTGGGGTCACCGTCATTGGAGGTGTTCAGGAGGAGACTTGATGGGGTGCTTGGTGACATGATCTAGTTGTTTAATGGGTTGGACGCGATGATCTTGAAGGTCTCTTCCAACCTGGTTTATTGTATTGTATTGTATTTCCAGTCCCTGGGTGAAAGCAGGTTAATTCCCCAGGGAGCAGCTAGAGATTGGGTTTGCATCCACAGAGACCCGACGGGAATCTGCCCATCCCTCCGGCTGCAGAAAGAGCTCCTGGCACTATCTGGGGCTTCAGTGTCACCTACTCCTCAGTGGATCGGATGGAAACACAGTTGACTGCACGTCAAATCCACGAAGTACAGATGGAATCAGGGCACTTCAGAGCGAACGTTTAACACCTCTCTAACCCAATTACCCCTAACAAAAAGGCTCTTCAATCGCATGTCCTAACTGGGTATTTAAAGGCAATCCCTGAGGTCCTCAGAGCCGTCCTCATCCTGATCATTGTATTTGCCTTTAAGCCTTAAGGGAGGGCTTAAATGGCTGAGCTCTGGGGGAATCCCCCAAAGAGGGGGTTTGCTGGATTTGCTCTGGATTTGCTGGAAAGCTCCGTGCGGGGGAAAAAAAAAAAAGAAAAAAAAAAAGGGAAAAAAAAAAAAAAAAAAAAAAAAAGGGGGGGGAATGGGGGAGGTGGCAAACAAACAAAAAAGGTGAGAGCAGGGAGCAAAGGGAGGAAGGGTGGGTTACTGCGCTGTGTGCCATGCCGGGAAGGATACGCCGTGACTTCAGAGGGTGTCTGCTGGCGGAGGGTGTGAAGGCTGCAGCTGGAAATCCCGGGAGAAAACGGGTGGGGAAGAGGATGATTTCTTACTGCGACTGCCTCCACCCGTTTTAGGCAAACTTTTCAATGGGAAGGAAGGCAGACGAGTTCAAGAGCAATAGCTGCAGTGTTTAACGCCGTTAGAAAGTAGCCAAGACAGGGGTTGTATGGCAGAGAAGGGAACCCCAGGGTGGCTGTAGGCTTGTTTAGGGTGTTTGGGGTTGGGTTTGGGTTGTGGTTTTTTTTTTTGGGGGGGGGGATTTTGGGGTGTTTGGTTTTGATTTGTTTTGTTTTCACACACACACACCCCGCTGAGGTACGGTGAAGTACGGATGCGATGTAAGGGCAGGAGTGTGCATTATGAGAGAAGGAGAAACGAGGGGGCACCCTCCGAAGCAGTGGGCTCCGGGGTGTCCCGGCGCAGCCCGACGCCCTTCTCCCAGTGCCAGCTTTACCTCTTCGTTTGTACGTTTGCCTGCCCACAAAGAGGGGGCAGGGGCGGAGAAGGGATGACGAGCCAGGCACGAAATAGAAATCAATTGCTATTTTTCATCCTTGACAAAGTAATTAAGACGGAGGCACTTGCTCGCCCACTCCGCAGGCTGCGGAGGATGCGGGTTGGCGGGCAGCCTTGCCTCTGTGCGGGGATTACCGCAAACAGGCCGCCTATAAAGAGTTGGTTGGGGGAATGGGGAGGTGGGAGCAGTGTCTTCCCCTTTCCCCCCACCTTTTTCCCCTTTTTAATATTTTTTTACTATTATTTCCCCTCCCCCCCCCCTTTTTTTTTTTTTTTACCCAGGACCACGAGCTTTCCCCTTCCCATCCCATCATCAGTGGCGGGTGGCCCCTGGGGACCTGTACCGGTAGCCACAGCTTTGAGAAGCGGGCAGGGACTCCTCCAAGCAGGGCAGGCTTATTCGGGGGTGGATGACCACCTTCCCCACTCCCCCCGCTCCCAACCCCTCCCCCCTACACACACACACACAAAGAGGGAGGGAGAGGTTGGTGAGTGTTTGGTAGGAGCTGCAGCCAGGTACTTTTCTTCGGAGCTGTGGAGGGGGATTTGGCCCCGGGACAGGTGCTTGGATGGTGAGGTGAGAAAAGTCATTTAAATTAACTTATTGGTGGTTAACTGGGGTGTTGAAAGCCCACGTTGGAGGGATTTGGTTTGGTATTGAAGGGAACTATAACTCCGAACTAAGCATTTCAGACCAGGGGAGGCGACTCCATCTGAAGCCTGAATGGAGGATGAGCAGGGCGCTGGGGACACTTCATTTGCACTCTCCATAGCCAGAAAAGTTAGGAAAAATGTTCATGTCTGAAGTCCGAATGAATTTCTCTGTGGGTTTCTCTCTTGTCCAAGCACAAGTCCTCGGCTCCGGTCCTCAGTGAGACCCCTGGCCGTGCCCTACCGAGAGAGCCCTTTCTGGGAGTGAGAGGTAAAGAGGGGTGCTTCTGCTTCTCCTGAAAGTAAAGGAGATCAATTCCTCTTTTCCAGGGGTGAAATTTCGATTTCACGTTTCAGTGCTGATGGAAGAAGCAAAAAAATAGCGCTTAGAAAAGAAAGTGAAGAATGAGTTTTGTCAATTTCCTGAAAAAACAAAATAAGTCAACCCTGCGAATCCAGATGAGGTTTGAGGGTCTTCGAGACCAAAATTCTTCTTGGACTGCTGCCTTGTCGCTTTTAATTTGTCCCATGCCTGCAGAGGCATTAATGTGAGCTGAAGGGCAGCATAACTGAGCTAACGACCCTGCTCGCTGCCTGCCTCCCGACAGATCTTTCTGTTCTGGAAGAACACAGCAAAACACCACCGATTTCTCCCCCTCCCCAGTGAAACCAGCTTCTGTGTGTGCCCCTCGCGTTCTGATCAGAACGGATGGTAGAACAGAGGCAAAGGAGTGTATTTGAAGAGAGGAACTTAAAACAGCTTCCACAGACAGTGTGTATGTGTGAGAATAGCTGTATTGCAATCGTTATTATATACCTGTGGTATAGGTAGGGCCCTGCACTTGTCCTGCTGCCACTTCCAACGCACTCAAGTTAGTAGTAGGTGTGTTGTAAATGCTCTGCTGCAAGGCGAGGGCATTTTTCATCTGGCCGGTGGGGTGATCTTTTCTATGAAAACCGATTTCCACCGTTCTGCTTTGCTAGCCGCCGTCTCCTTGGCTTTCGCTGTGCCTTTAATAAGCCTGACAGGAGGATTTCTGCTTCCAGCCGCAGTGCCCAGGTGTGATGTGAAGGAGCTGGGCTGAGTTTTCGGGGAGAAGGGCAGGTTCCGCAGCCCCACTGAGCGCCCAACCGCAGCTTGGCGCTGCAGGCAGCTGCCTGCGCTGGGTGGAACTAAGCTCCGCAGCCCCGTGGTGAGGCTTACAGCTCCTGAAGTGAATAAACTTCTTCAGTGAAAGGGGTCACAAACACTGGAACAGGCTCCCCAGGGAGGTGGTTCAATCCCCGTCCCTGGAGATGTTTAAAAGCTTTAGTGATGTGGTGCTGAGGGCCATGGTTTAGCACCACACTTGGTAAAGTTAATGGTCGGACTCGATGATTTTAAAAGCCTTTTCCAATCAAAATTATTCTGCGGTTCTATGACAGCACCCGGCACCCCGAGGCTCTGCAGAATGATCCGGGCTACTGCCAGTTTGTGATTGACCCTGGCCACTGAAACAAGCGTTAGTAACCCCTAAAGTCAAGGACGCACGGGAACTGCATGAGAGGCTGCTCGTATAGCTCCCCTCCACCTCCCCTCCCCGCAGAGGCGCACACCGGCTCAGGCTAAGCCTGAAATCCTCCCCGGAGCAGCTGACGTTAGCAGAGGGGATGCGGAGGAGCATCAGCTCTGACGCTGGAACAACTGGGAAGGTTGCTTAGGGAGCATCCCCCTTTGCCAGGGCACATTTTACTGTTGTCAGCGTGACCAAAGGTACCTTGTGCGCAACGAATCTCTGCGAAAACCCCTCAAATAGCAAATAACACGTACAAGAGGTGGTTATGGGTGAATTACTTCGTGACAGAAACGATTCTGGGTTAACACCTGACTGTCAATGATCAGGAATTCCCCCCCCCCCCCCCGCCCCAGTTCTCAAACACAAGTGCTTTGATGGGTGGGGGAAGAAACCCAACGACTCGATTGTGGTTGCCATCGTCTTTACTCCCGCTTAACTGTTCCTGATAGTTTTGATGAATTGTGCGGATCATTTTAAATTAATTAGGGCTGAGGGTTTCCCCCTCGAGGCACAGCCAAAATAGAGGGTATCGTTTTGTCTGGTGCCACGAGAGCAAGGAAGACACAATTACAACGTGTTCGTATGCACTTGACACACAGTGAACTCTCTATGCATATAGGTATGTGGAGATATAGGTAAATACTTAATTTATATATAAATACGCTATTTATATACAAATACGTAATTTATCTATACAGATAAGCATATAGATAAACATACAATGTCTGATCCAGCTGTGAACTGCAGAAATGCAGGGAAATTTAAAAACAAAAGAAAAACGAACAAGAAGGGAAATGTCTCTGAATGCCACATTAGGGTAACGGGGGGGGGGGGGGGGGGGGGTGTAGAAATGGAAGGTTTCTCCCCGTTCCTCTCTCGCTTTGGGCGCAGTAGTACGTGTCTCTCACATGTTCCCTCTAATCACCGACAAGAAAGTTCTTCCCCGCTCTTGCTGGCTCTGGTTTAGCAGTCAGCCCCCGTCTGAGTCACAGGGACCACGCCATCCCGCTGCCGGGTGAGTGACAGCAGCCGACGCTCCGGCTGCGCCTTGTCCCTTTAAAATCTGAAACCAGGGGTAATGATTTATCAAACTCTTATTATCAAGAAAATGTCAAACGAAGGGCACCTTGCTATGCACTGACGCAAACCCAGTCTTTCCCAAGGAAGTATAGAAAGCTTTGCTCTCCACTGGGCAAAATCCAGTCTATTGCCTGTGCTGCTGGGTTTGCTTGTACTGCTGGTTTTGCCTCTACTGAGTCAATTGGTGGCTATTTAAGGCATGGTAAGTGCTTGGATCTCTTCTTTGATACTGAAAAGGGCTGAAAGGGATGCTGGCTGTTACATTTGGGGTTGGATCCTTCACGCTGGTGGTGTCTTTCGCGTAGCGAGGGGAGCGGTGCCGGAGGGGGAGCTGCCTCCGGAGCTTTCCGCGGTGCTCCGGGAGCTGTCCGTGGTCTGTCCGCGAATCTTTCTGCAGTGCCCCGGGAGATACCCGCTGTCAGTCCGCGAAACCAGAGCGGAAAGGAAGGGGGTATGGGGGGGGGGGGGTGGTAGGGAACGGCGGTACCCCGAAGAACATCGGACGAGGGGTCAAGTCTCTCTTATTTTATCACTGGGAGACTGGGATTAGGACGCGGAGAAAACTTGCAGCGGAGACAGTGCAGGGTGGTTTTGTGAAACCTTCTCCAGGAAAGAAGGCGACTTCTTAACATCAAATGGATGGAAAAGGTATGGTTAGTTGGGTTTGTCTGCCGACTTTTTAAAAGATAATAATAAATATATGCTTTCTAAGTTACGATTTTAAGATGGAGGGGAAAGGCAGGGGTGGGGTGGCAGGGAGTGTCATCAATAAACTGTTTAACGAGTAAGAATTAAAAAATCTTTAGAGGTGTGCGAGTCGAAAACATAAGCAGAAAAAGATCAGAGAAATTTAGCTGGGTTTGGCTGGTTTTGTGTTTCGTTGTCTGGCTGTTGGATTCTGAAGGGTGACAGCCAGTTCAGAAATGCTCACCAACGCTATTTCACCTTCTTTTTTTCCCTTCCCTCCCTCCCCGTCTCCGGTTGCCTACAGGGCAGCTTCTCTATTGCCTATATATATTAAAAAAAAAAAAAAAAGGCAAAAGAGCTGATGTGCATTGTTGAATGACAGAAAGGAAATGGGGCGTAAAATTAAAGAATCTTTCTACACTGGCGATAGGGAAGGGAGCATCCCACAGCCGTGCTGTGAAATCTAACAAGGGCTGGCGGCGCAGTGCTGTAGAGGCACTTTATTTAAACTCGAATTCTGGTTTTGCAGGCGCTGGTGCGGGGTTTTTGTTTGATATTTGTTTGTTTGTTTTGCTTTGCTTTATTATTACAAACCTTATTTTTCCCTCCCCCAGGATATTAACGCTGAATGAGAGGGCAAACAGGTGGGCTGGGGCACCTCAAAATTCTGCAATACTTTTGATCCCCCCCCCCCCCCCCCCCCCATTTTGTGCCCCGGGGGGGGATCAAATCGTAGAATCTTTGCACTCCCCAATTATTTTTTTCCCCTTTCATAAAAGATGTGACGTTGTCATTTCAGGATTACGCCAGTCAAAGGGATATGAGCAAGCCGTTTGTGAACAATCCCGAAACCGTTGCCGCTGGGCCCAGTGAAGGTGCGGGGGTTGTAAGAATCAGCCCTGAAAATGCGCCGCAGAATGCCCCATCGCAAGCCCCTGCCGCGGTGGCCAGGCTTCCGCGATCGGTCTCTAACGACAGCAAAACCCTTCCCTCCGAAGAAGCTAAACCAAATGATTTCGAGAGGACCAAAGTCGGGATCTGCAAGCTCAGCAGCACCCCGGTGCAAGCCAACTCCACCCTCCGGAGGGAATCTGTGGAAACCTTTCCATGCAGGCACACTCCGGGGGCAGGGGCCGCCGGGCAAGCTGCTATCCCCCACTGCAAAATCCCTGCTTTGCAGAGCACAGACGGGGACGCCAATCTAACCCTTGGTAAGAGCACACTGGAGCAAAACAATGCCAAAGGCTCCTGGGTGAGCTTGAGCCAGAGTACTGTGGTGCTGGGCACAGATGGCAACACTTCTGTTCTTCCCGGCAGAGTGGAGGGGGTAAGTTGGCTCCTTTCAGGATTTCTTCCCCCAGTTCAGCTTGTGGGAGTGAGAGGTCTTTGCTTCTCAGCACTGGTATGGGCTGAAGCTCTAGAATCAGGTTCAAATTAGTCAGTGATGGGGCTGTGTGGTTGGGAGGGGGAAGGGAGAGGAGGTCTGGGTACTGCCGTTGAGGGCTAACTATGGGGTATGGGTATAATTGACAGTCAACAATGCCCGGCTAATTCCAAAGTGTTCGCTGAGCCATGCCTCCACGTCTCCATCACCCGGTCCAGTTGGTGTACTCCCTCTGTCCCCAGGACCAAGTCCTGTCCCCAGCATCAGATGCCAAAGGCAGGAAAGATGCTCTCCCCCTCTTGGACTCACTCGTCTGCCCAATCCTGTAACCAAAAATAAGACGAAATCACCTGAACCCCACAGGATAACAAACCCTGCTAGCCCCTGGCACTGCGCCCCGGGAGGGGTTTGACGTTGGCCGGGTTGCGGGGCCTCGCAGGTGCCGGTGCCCACCGCTCGCGATGCTCTCTCTGCCCCGCTGCGTGTCTGGGTTTGCCCAGGAAGGGGGTGGGGGTGTGGGAGTGGTGTCGTTCTTTAAAAGCGTTTTTTTCACTTGGTTTCTATGTGCCAGGGGAAACGGCCGGGCCCGTGCCGGCTTTTCTGAGGCCGGCGGTTGGTCGGTCCCCGTCCGAGGGTCCCGCTCCTCAGAGAGGGCAGTTTGGCCTCCGGTGCAGCGGACGATGAGGAGCCAGGCCACTCCCGGGGCCCTGTGAAGATGCCAGCATGGCTGGGAGATGCGCATTGCAGTGGCCGGAGGCCCCGGCAGGCCGTCGTGGAGCCCAGCCCTGCGCATTCGGGGCGTGGGTACCCGGCCAGTGGGAACTGACGCCCCCGGGTTGCACTCACGGTCTCTCCTCCCTCGGGGGTATCCTGGCCGAGGGCCAGGATTTGAAAAGCTCCTCTGTTGCTTTCTCTGTCAGAAGAGAGCCCAGGCAGGGGCTGCATGGGAAGATCCCCTGTTTCCCCTCCCGTTCTTTCCCCCTCCGGTGAACCCGGCAGCAGAGAACACCGCGATGCTTGTTTGCAGAAGTGGCTGTTTTCCGACCTTTCTTTTTCCCCCCTCTCCTTCTCCCTTCTTTTAGGAAGACGATGTAGGGGATGAAAATAAAGCCCGAGGGAACTGGTCTAGCAAGCTGGATTTCATCCTCTCCATGGTGGGTTATGCAGTGGGGCTGGGCAATGTCTGGAGGTTCCCGTACCTGGCCTTTAAGAATGGGGGAGGTATGATGGCTTTTTCCTGTCTCTCTACCTGCAGTACCGTACGTGGCTGAGCCGGTCCCTGCCTTCTCGGTGGGGAGAAACAGGAGGGAAAGAAGCGGGGGAAGTGGTGCCCGCTTGTCTGGCAAAACCGGGCAGCAAGCTCCGGGCTGAGCCCAGTTCTGAGGGCACCTCCAGACCACCAACAACTTGGCTGAGAATCCTGGCTGGGGTTTTCTGATGGTCAGCTCTCAAAGTAGGGAATCTCGGGATTTCGTTAGAAGGTAGCGCTCTCCTTTGAAACACCTGCAGTTAGCTGGCGCTGGTAGGAGAGGGAGGAAAACGAAGAGTTGATCACACCCGGACGCAGAGTGAGGGCTTCGAGCTTCCCACTTCGCCTAGTTCAATCTGGTCTAACTCCACAAACGACTGGGGAAGTGGAGGGAGGTGAGGACGATACAAAGGGTTTTCCAACAGGAAAGTCACGGAAGGACACTTGGACGCAAGTCGAGCCGTTCTGTTATTTCGTGACGCTTGGGGAGCTTCTTCTAAACCTCTCCATGAAACGACTGAAAAACAATCGCTTGAAATTGAGCGAAACAGAGGATAATAGAGCAGAACGGAGGAGAATAAGGTTGGAAGAAGGGTTGTGCCGTTAATAGCTCATCTGGTGAAGAAAAAGTTTATTTGCGGAAGTTCTAACCAGAGGTCTCATCTAAACTAGGAGTCGGTGGGGGCTGCTGTGTTCATCCTGCGCTGTGAGCCGCTTCTGGCCACGCAGGCTCTCAGTGGGGATGTGGTGCTGTGAGGGTTGGGACCAGGTGTGCAGAGGCTGTAAGAGCTGGTTTGTGTGAGGGAACTAGCGGTTCTAAACCCAAGTCAGTCTTTACTGGTGAGCTTTGTCCTTTTCACGTGTAGGAACTTTCAAGCGGAAGGTGTTAAAATACTCGTTCAATGGCAATATTCTCTCCGGCAAGTGCTGGAAATACAGAAAGCTGCTTCCCCCTCCCCCCGGTCAGGGGGCACCAGGAATCGTTAACAAACCGAAAATGTTTAGTAGCCGCAGAACTTGACCGGGTTGTCCCCCGTATCCCGGGCAGAAACAGCCCCGCTTTACCCCAGGAGAGCCTGCTGCCAGCCTGCCGCGGGGGTTGCTAAGGCGGGGATCCCTGCCCCGCGGAGCTTGTGCGGGGCTCTCCGCGCCGGGCCGTGGAGGTAGGCGAATTCACCCTGGTGTGATGGATGAGGAGGCTCGGCCCCCACGGTCTGTGCGTGCTGATTGAGGTTGTTCTCTCTTTTCTCCCCTCCCCCTCATCCCCACAAGGTGCGTTCCTCATCCCCTATTTGATGATGCTGGCTCTGGCCGGGATCCCCATTTTCTTCCTGGAAGTCTCCCTGGGGCAGTTTGCTAGTCAGGGGCCCGTGTCAGTCTGGAAAGCCATCCCCGCCTTGCAAGGTGAGCGGAGCAGGAGCCGGCCCGGTTTTTGGGGAGCATGTCCTGCACCCCCTCTCTTGCATGGCTTAAGCACCGCCGCCTCCCTAGCGCGTCCGCAGGCGCGCAGCCGCATGATCTCCCTCTGGTTTCTGCAGCGTTTAGTGCGCAGCTTGCGCGGGGGAGCACTTCTGGCGGGGGATGCGCTTTGTACCTGCACCAGACGAAGCCACCGGGACCTGCTGCGGTTTCCGCCCTTCCACCTGGGCTTAACCGTGGTCTCCTCACTCCGTTCCCTCCCTCCCTCTCGTTTTTCTCAGGCTGCGGCATTGCGATGCTGATCATCTCCGTCCTGATAGCCATATACTACAATATTATCCTCTGCTACACACTTTTCTACCTTTTCGCCTCCTTTGTACCTGTGCTACCTTGGGCTTCCTGTAACAACCCGTGGAACACGCCAGACTGTAAAGATAAAAACAAACTTTTGTTAGGTAAGGTGGGAATAGGCTTTTAGTTATTTACCTGGGGGGTTTCCAGAGCTTTCTCCGGCACAGCTGCGCCCCTGGGAGATGCCAGCGGGGACTGCGGATTCCTGTGGCCAGGCGAGGTTCCCAGGATGGAGGAGCCGTTGCTTCCCAAGCCAGATGGGCGCCTTCCACCTCTTTTATTTCATTTTTATCTCAACGAGGGTAAATGCGATTTTTAACCTCTAATGCTAAAAGAAGCCCAAGCCTCTATTTCTCTCTTTTTGTTTGTTTTGTTTGTTATTATTAGTTTTCACACATTCTCCCCAAAACCAACTAACTAAGCAACATCCCCACCCCCCAACAACGCCAAAACCCCCAACAACTGTATGGGGAAGAAAGCAGGGGATAAAACACCGTAGCTAGAAGCCTTTGCTTTCTATCACAGCTTCTTGGGCTTTAGCGAGGCTCATTTCTAACAACAAACAATCAAACAAAACAAACAAACAAACGAAAAATGCCCCCAAACCCCATCCACCCACCCCAAACTCCCCAAACCAAACCCAAGAAACACCCCCCAAGAAATTATTTTTTTCGCAAAGAGGCCCAAACCAGGTAATTACATGCAAAGGGGAAAAACAAACTGTGCAGCTCTTGGACGAGCTGCCAGCCCCAGCAGGGGGTGCGCTCCCCCATCCCGCCTGGGTTGGGAATGATTCTCCACTTCTCCTTTAGCCCTCCCTAATTTCAGCCCGAGGGTATGCCCCGGCCCCTGGTCCTGAGAGGGAGAGACTCCTGAGAGAGGAATGAGCCCTCCCCGCCGGCTGCAGGAGTTCTTTCAGTTCCTCATGCTCTTTTTATGCCTTAAACGTTTGGGATAAATCATGAGATCTTTTAAGCCCCAGTTCTCTCAGACCCTTCTAGCTTCTGTAAGCGAGGTGTTCAGAAGTCGAACAGAACAGAAATCAGTCTGTGTGATCTGATGCTTTTTGTTGTACACCCAAACGGGAAGGAAGAAATCCAGACAAGTTATTTTTTTCTCTCTCTCATTTTTCCCCCCTTCCCCTCATTTCTCCCTAGATTCCTGCATTATTGGTGACCACCCCAAAATACAAATCAAGAACTCCACTTTCTGTATGAGTGCCTATCCCAACTTGACTATGGTTAACTTCACCAGTGAAGGAAACAAAACCTTTGTCAGTGGGAGTGAAGAATACTTCAAGTAAGATTTTGCTTTGATTGGAGATGTTATGTTAATCCCCTGTAGCTATGTTAATCTTCCTTTAAAATCCACTGTAGCAGACCATAAGTCACTGCTTGGAGGACTAGAAATACTACAGTTAAGGACAGCAGATGATGCTCTTTTTTGGGTTGTTTTTTAATGCATGGTAATGACAAAAGCTAAGTTTCAAGCACAGGATTATTTGTGTTCTGTTCCTGTGGTGCTAAGCACAGCTGGGGTGTTGGCCCCTGCCTGGCATTTTTATCTACTACTGCAATGCAGATGAATAAAATAATACATGGTGAGAACCACTGGAACATTCTAGAGAAACCACTTGAGAACGCTGCAGCAAGCCAAAGTGCTGTAGGAATTTGCACTAAAATCCTGCCTGCAGCTGCTCTCCTTAATTGCTTGTTTTGAAACAACATTTTTAAACAGTCTTTCTTTTTCCTCTTTTTCCTCTTTTTCTTTGTGTTTTCTTAGGTACTTTGTATTGAAGATTTCGGCAGGGATTGAATATCCTGGTGAGATCAGATGGCCCTTGGCACTATCTCTTTTCCTAGCTTGGGTGATTGTATATGCCTCCCTTGCTAAAGGAATCAAGTCATCAGGAAAAGTAAGGCAACTATTTGTGGTTGTCCACTTGCAAGAAAGCTTTAAAGGAAGCACATTCTCAATTAAGACAGTGAATTACTGAAAGTGGCTAAGAATTAATGAAATGCCTTTTTCCTTTGTATTTTCTTTCTTTCTTTCTTTCTTTCTTTCTTTCTTTCTTTCTTTCTTTCTTTCTTTCTTTCTTTCTTTCTTTCTTTCTTTCTTTCTTTCTTTCTTTCTTTCTTTCTTTCTTTCTTTCTTTCTTTCTTTCTTTCTTTCTCTCTTTCTCTCTCTTTTTCTTTCTCTTTCTCTCTCTCTCTCTCTTTCTCTCTTTCTCTCTTTTCTCTTTCTTCTTTCTCTCTCTTCTCTCTTTTCTCTTTCTCTCTCTCTCTCTCTCTCTCTCTCTTTCTCTCTCTCTCTCTCTCTTTCTCTCTTTCTCTCTTTCTCTCTTTCTCTCTTTCTCTCTTTTCTCTCTCTTTCTCTCTTTCTCTCTTTCTCTCTTTCTCTCTTTCTCTCTTTCTCTCTTTCTCTCTCTCTTTCTCTCTTTCTCTCTCACTCTTTCTTTCTCTCTCTTTTCTCTTTCTCTCTTTCTTTCTCTATCTCTCTCTTTTGCTCCTTCTCTCTTTCTTTCTGCCTTTCTCTCTTTTTCTGCCTTTCTCTCTTTCTCTCTTTCTGACTTTCTCTCTCTTTCTTCTTTCTTTCTCTTTCTTTTTCTGCCTTTCTTTCTTTCTGCCTTTCTTTCTTTCTTTCTTTCTTTCTTTCTTTCTTTCTTTCTCTTTCTTTCTCTCTTTCTGCCTTCTTTCTTTCTTTCTTTCTTTCTCTTTCTTTCTTTCTCTTTCTTTCTTCTTTCTGCCTTTCTTTCTTTCTTTCTGCCTTTCTTTCTTTCTTTCTGCCTTTCTTTCTTTCTGCCTTTCTTCCTGCCTTTCTTCCTGCCTTTCTTCCTGCCTTTCTTCCTGCCTTTCTTCCTGCCTGCCTTTCTGCCTGCCTTTCTCCCTGCCTTTCTGCCTGCCTGCCTTTCTCCCTGCCTTTCTGCCTGCCTGCCTTTCTGCCTTTCTTTCTGCCTTTCCGCCTTTCTTTCTTGCCTGCCTCTCCTGCCTCTTTCTTCCTGCCTGCCTTTCTAAAACATTAAAAAGAATTAATTTTTGGTTCAGCATTTGTTCCTTGATATGCAGCACATTTAAAATGAGTTCTTGAGCTGCACTTAGGGGTTGGATGGCAAAACCCCTGCCTTCAGCAACTTTCCTTGTTCTGCGTGGTGGCTGTTAAAATTCCCCAGTGATTTCATAGTTCACTGTCATCAGGGAAATTGTGATGCAAATTAAGTTTTTAAGTAACATAGTTTAACATCAGGATCAACCTTCAGCTGGTCAGTGGTGTCAGCAGTGACAGGGTTAATCCTCTTTTCCCAAGCATTTCTGTGCCATTCTTTACAAACTCCTTACACTAACCCATCCCTCTGCTCTGGTTCTCTGACCTCTCCCATGTCATTCTCTCCACTGTTCTTCAAATCTGCAGCCTTTCTGCCATGCCTCCTAATTGGCAGCTGTGTCAAGAGGGAGCATGTCCTCTCACTGCCATGGAAGTAGCAGGCACAAGAATCGGCCAGGCAGCCATCTGAGCAGTGAACTGCAGCTTGCTCTTGAGCAGCAGCACGGGTCTGGGTGTTGGTGGTTTGTTGGGTTTTTTTGTGTGTGTATGAAAGCTGCAGGAATGCAATATCCAACAATGCCACTGCAGTCAGCACACAGGTTAAAATGCTGGGTGATGACGCAGCAAAATTCTGTCTTCTTTTCAAGAGGAGGCTGAAAAGATAAAGAAGCTGGAGATTTCTGACTCCAGCCATCCCTTTGCATCTACAAGCTGACATCTGTTGGGAGGTAGCTTGGGATGCAGCAGAAAATCCTGAGAGTCAGAGTGCCAGAGGAAAGTTGAGATTCAGTTGTTCCCCCCACTTTAATGTGACAGGAAGAGCTGTTTCATGAAAGGCCAGAGCCAAGAAACAGATGACATACAGGAGAATTCCTTGGGTTTGGATGTGGCAAGAGATACTTCTTTAAGTGAGCCTTAGTGGTGACTCCTTGGTGGCAGGGATAGAAACCCTTCATTTATGCATAGATGAGTTTGGTATATTCACTGCACACACACACAAATCACCAGGGAGAATCAAAACAGCAAGGAGCAAGTTGGGAAAGCAGTTTCCAAAGTCACTTCAGCTTGGAGGATTCTGTTCCCTGTAAGATTTAGAGGTTAATGGGAAAAGGGTTTGAAATGCTTTTGGGTGGAGTGTGCAGCTTAAGATGTGGCCACAGAGAGAGCTCTGCTCTAGATAATTATTAAGATGTCATGATGAATAGGTCTACCTGGATCATTGCACTGATTCTCTTTTTTTCCCATTCCACCTACTTTCTTCCTTTTTCCTCCTCCCCCAGGGCCATAAATATTGCCATGGTGATATGTAATTATGAGGAGGTACAAACAGTGCTAAGAATTCTTCAGGCTTAGTTGAATAAAGAGAAATGTATAGAAACTTCCCCCCCCCCCCCCCCGAACTATAGGTGTTATTGATTGGCATTGCTCATTTAATTTCCACTGAGCTCTGTTAGCTTACTCTGGGCGAGGATCAAAAGTAGTATTTTCCTTTAGCTGTACATCCCTCTTGTTCCTCTTCAGACTTTCTTTTCTACTTTTTCTTTCCCCCTCTGCCTAGAACCCCAGCTCCTACCTCTGTTGAGATTATTCCTGTTTCTAGCAGCGAGGAGAGCTGTAAAGCTCCAGATTTCCTGGGAATTAACCCTATTGTCTTGCTAGGTTTTTGTCTCAGCCTGAGCAATTGCTTTTTTCAGGCAATAGTATAGCACTTGTATTTTCCCCTCCTCTCTTCTTATGGACCCTTTCATTAATCTTTCTTTTGCCTGTCCAGGTGGTGTACTTCACAGCTACGTTCCCTTATGTGGTTCTCATCATCCTTCTTATAAGAGGAGTAACTCTACCCGGAGCTGGAGATGGAATCTGGTACTTCATCACACCAAAATGGGAGAAGCTGATTGATGCCATGGTGGGCTTATAGTTTCACTTACATCTCAGCTAGAGTGAATAAGCCACACAGATTTCTTCTGGCTGGTGCAAGCAGATTTTTTCCCCCATCTTGATGCTTATCTTTGTTGCTGAATGTATTTGCCCTGATATGAATATTTGTGCCTTCCATATACATATATGGACTCAGCAAGAAGAAGGTTTTGCTTTAAAATCTCCTGTTGACATCCATCACTCTTCAGTTCATGTAAACTACTTAGTGCTAATCCCCTAACAGTAACATTTATTAGAGCTATTGATCTTTCTAATACCCTTAACTGAAGCTGATGTTATTTCCCCTCCTGTTTATCTTGTGTAGGTTTGGAAAGATGCTGCCACTCAGATTTTCTTCTCCTTATCTGCAGCATGGGGAGGTCTAATTACTCTCTCTTCTTACAACAAATTCCATAATAATTGCTACAGGTATGTGAGGGTGAAATCCACCACTCTTATTAAGCCAGTCTTGTCCAAACCATGTCATCCTCAAACCTGCAGAAAGCTTTTTTTTTTTCTGTCTCTTTTTGTTTGGTGTCTTTTTTCTTTTCTTTCTCCCCCCAGTATCTTTTATTTTGTGTCTCTTTCTGTCCTCCATCTTCCTTTGGTTGGTTGGGCTTTCTTTTGGTTTGTATTTGGGTTTTCTGTTTGTTTATTTGGTTGTTTGGGGGGTGGGGTGTTGTGTGTGTGTTTGTTTTGTTGCCTTAATCTCTTTGGTTTGTTTTGTACATTGTACCTTCTCCCCAGGCCCTAATCTGCAAGTCTCAAGATAAGCATTTGGCATATTGCAGTCCCTCTTGGTTTTTCACTTTCAGAATCAGCAGTTTTAGGTTGAAAAGCAAACTGGGACGCTGCCCACGGCTGAGCAGCGGCGTGAAGCCCTCCCAGTTGACACCCTCTGCTGGAGAGCAATCCCTGTGTGGCATGGGCTGAAGTTTGCCACTGTGAGACATTTCCACAGATGTGATTCTCGTTTCTCCTAAATGCTCTTATTCTTTAACCCAGTTACTCTCAGTGCAGTTTTATATGTATCAAGTTATTTCAAGTAGTGAAATTTGAAATCCCTTTTATTTGAAATGCTGCAAGTTAGGCTGATAAGGAAGAAGTCCTGGTTCTGGTGGCATGGTACAGCTTGTTCATCAAAAAATGTGCCAGATAGATGTTAGTAGATGGAGAAACCAAAAGGACATGCTGTCAGCAGAATGCTTCACTGATATTTTGTTGTCTTTAAACCCAATCTTGTTTTTACTGAAGCAAACCTTTAATGATTCCTGCAATGTGAGAGATGCTGATTCAGGACTGACAGCAGCATGCAGAGGGACTGTCCCAAGGGCATACCTAAAATCTTCCCTGTGTCAAGACACTAAAGCATAAAGCTCCTTGGGATTTGAACTCCTATATCTTATAACTTCTATGTACTGCTTGCAAAATACCTTAAAAAAGGTACTTTAGTGTTCTAAAGTAAGTGGATACAGGGAAATAGGGATGAATAAGCAACAGTGATGTGGACTCAGTCACTCCCATCCAGCTATCCTTTGGGGAGCATTTTAAAAAATGCTTTTTCTGGTCTTTGATTGCTGATGAATGAATGAATGCATTTGAAATACCAGGGCAAAAAACCCATGGGAGAATCACAGAACTGTCAGGGTTGGAAGGGACCTCAAGGATCATCTAGTTCCAAACCTACTGCCATGGGCAGAGACACCTCACACTAGAGCAGGTTGCTCAGAGCCACATCCAGCCTGGCCTTAAAAACCTCCAGGGATGAGGCTTCCACCACCTCCCTGGGCAACCTGTGCCAGTCTTTCACCACCCTCATGGGGAAGAACTCCTTCCTGACATCCAATCTGAATTTACCCATTTCTAGTTTTGTTCTGTTCTGCTGCAGGGCAGAGAGGCTTTGCAGAGGGACCTCGACAGGCTGGACAGATGGGCAGAGGCCAAGGGCATGAGATTGAACACATCCAAGTGCCGGGTTCTGCACATTGGCCACAACAACCCCAGGCAGTGCTACAGGATGGGGTCAGAGTGGCTGGAGAGCGGCCAGGCAGAGAGGGACCTGGGGGTACTGGTAGATGGTAGGCTGAACATGAGCCTGCAGTGTGCTCAGGCAACCAAGAAGGCCAATGGCATCCTGGCCTGCATCAGGAACGGTGTGTCCAGCAGGAGCAGGGAGGTCATTCTGCCCCTGTACGCTGCACTGGTTAGGCCACACCTTGAGTCCTGTGTCCAGTTCTGGGCCCCTCAGTTTAGGAAGGATGTTGACTTGCTGGAACGTGTCCAGAGAAGGGCAACAAAGCTGGGGAGGGGTCTGGGGCACAGCCCTGTGAGGAGAGGCTGAGGGAGCTGGGGTTGCTTAGCCTGGAGAAGAGGAGACTGAGGGGTGACCTTATTGCTCTCTACAACTACCTGAAGGGAGGTTGTGGACAGGCAGAAGTTGGTCTCTTCTCCCAGGCAGTCAGTACCAGAACAAGAGGACACAGTCTCAGGCTGTGCCAGGGCAGGTTTAGGTTGGATGTTAGGAAGAAGTTCTATACAGAGAGAGTGATTGCCCATTGGAATGGGCTGCCCGTGGAGGTGGTGGAGTCACCATCATTGGAGGTGTTCAGGAGGAGACTTGATGGGGTGCTTGGTGCCGTGGGTTAGTTGTTTAGGTGGGTTGGATTGGTTGATAGGTTGGACACGATGATCTTGAAGGTCTCTTCCAACCTGGTCTGGTCTGGTCTGGTCTGGTCTGGTCTGGTCTGGTCTGGTCTATTCTATTCTATTCTATTCTATTCTATTCTATTCTATTCTATTCTATTCTATTCTATTCTATTCTATTCTATTCTATTCTATTCTATTCTATTCTATTCTATTCTTAATCCTCTCATTACCTGACCCCCTAAAGAAGCACCATGCTACCTTTGTGCATTCATGTGGCAATGTTTTGTGGAGTTCGGCAAATGTTACTGACATTTTAAAATGGAATACATGGGAATGAAGGGTAGAAATCTTACAGGCCTAACACTAACTAGAAGTTGGACCTGCCTTAGTGAGAAATATGGGAAACTGAAGCAGAGATAATTAGAAAAGCTCAGTTACTTCCAATCTGCTTAATTTTACACCACATCTTGAACCCTGAAATGAAGCATGACTATTTTCCCCTTCCCATTTTGACATTAATTACATTCTAAGATTGGAGATCGAATTGTAATTTTCAGTTACATTTCCATTCCCATTTTAAATGTCATTAAATAGTCCATAATTGCAGCAAATCCACACAGATTCTCTCCACAATGCATGACCTAAAATATTTTAAGTAAAACTTATCCAGGTTTGGAAGAATGAAGACACGATGATTCCAAACAGAACATTGTAATTCCTCCCCCCCCTAGACCTGAAGAATTAGTCTAATCATTTCTGTTAAGAGAAATTTGCCATCTCAGTGAGGTTCTTGACAGCTTTTCAGGTTGTATTTTGTTCTGTTCCTGACAAATCACAGTAGGAATAAGCAATTCTAGTGATTTCTCCCCTCCCCCCCCAGCCATAGAATAGAATAGAATAGACCAGGTGGAAAACACCTTTGAGATCACTGAGTCCAACCTATCTCCCAACACCATCTAATCAACTAAACCATGGCACTGAGCACCCCATCCAGTCTCTTCCTAAACACCTTCAGTGATGGTGACTCCACCACCTCCCTGGGCAGCCCATTCCAGTGGCCAATCATTCTTTCTGTGAAGAACTTCTTCCTAACATCCAGCCTGAACCTCCCCTGGCACAGCTTGAGTAGTTTAAGGACAAGTCTTTTGGACACACATATTTTGAGGACAAAATGCAAATCCTATCAAGAGTGCAATAATTATGGCTGGGGGATCACGAGAGCTGGTTTCCTGTCGAGTCATAGCTGTGTTCCCAGTATGGCATGGCATTCAGGTGTGGTGTTCTTCAGATTCCCCTGATAAAGAATGATCCCAGGGAATCCTCTCCAGGTGCCAGATGGGCCAGTACTTAAGAGAGTGCTGCAGGGCACAGAAAGCTTAACCCTGAAATCTTGTGGATAAATACAAGGAAGATAGAGAGCACAAATCACCTTCCCTGGGCAGTGATGGTTAGTCCATATGTAACAGAACCAGCAACCGTCTGCAGCAGGCAGAGTAAAACTGTGCTGCAAATTGTGTCATTGGAAGTGTTTAGAAAGAGCCTGGATGAGGCACTTAGTGCCATGGTTTAGCTGATTAGATGGTGTTGGGTGACAGGTTGGACTTGATGATCTTGAAGGTCTTTTCCAACCTGGTTAATTCTGTGTTCTGTGTCATCGTTGCTGCTTTCTTTGGAGAGGCCAAGAGCAGCAGTGCTCATCCTCCTGCGTGGCCTGAGGCTTTCTCTACAGCATGCAGGTGGTGGAAAACTGCACACCTGATTCTTAGTGGTGTTGTGAAGACTTCTGTCACCTCTGATCAGCACCAAATGCAGCTGACAAGTATAAAGGTGAACCTTCACCAGCGTTCTCACAGGATGTGTATGCTCATGAGAGAGGCCCTTCAGTGCACAAAGCCCTCCTGCCCTGCATGGATTACAACAAGCTGATGTGGCATCCTGTGTTTTCTTTCCAGGGACACACTGATAGTCACATGTACCAACAGTGCCACAAGTATATTTGCAGGCTTTGTCATCTTCTCAGTGATTGGCTTCATGGCAAATGAGCTCAAAGTGAACATTGAAGCTGTGGCAGACCAAGGTAGGATATGCCTCTGTTTCTCTACTTAGGAACCTGGTAGCATCTTCAGCTCTATTATTAAGAGGTGACATTGACATTGGAGGTGTAAATAATGGCTTCAAACTGGAGTGGATTAGTAAACTACTTGTAGGCATTTCCATATGGGGGAAGGCATAGGATGATAGAATGAATCATAGAATGGTCCAGGCTGGAAGTGACTTCCAAAAGTCGTCCAGTCTGAACTCCCTCTAGTCAGCAGGGACATCCCCAACTAGATCAGGCTGCCAAGGGCCTATGCTAAGAAGCATACTAGGTGGTCAATGTATTACTTGAAGCCTCCTTATCACTAGCTTGGTTAGGGAAAACCTGATTAAGAGAGAAAAAACTTTCAATTTCTTTTGTTTATTCCTTTTCTGTGAACTGAAACATGAACAGCCCCATGGATTTTTGCAGTACTGCTGACTTCAGAGATGCAGATAATGGTGCTGGGTCACATTCAGTTTCTGCAGCTCCTTTTTCAGTGTCCTCAGCTCCTTTGGTTGGTGCATGGCAGCTGTTGAGGAGAGGGGAAGCTCATGAGCTGTCACGGGGAGTTAGTGTGGGGTTTGCACTGGCTAACCCATAAGGGGTTGGGCTGCTGGAGAGTCTGAGAAGAGAATGTCATAGGATAGTCAGCTGTCAAACTGGTTCTTGATAGCAAGCAGTAGGAGATACCACACTTGCAAGCTAATGTAATGTCAATACAGTCTCTTTCTGGTCTGCCAGTTAGCTGAGTGAGAAGAGGAAGGTTTTTTTCCTCGTCCCCATTTTCTGTCTGGAGGAAACCACTGTGTTTGAAAAGCTCCATGATGTTTTAGCCAGGTGTTTTAGGAGTTTCTATTAATCTTTTTTTTTTTTAATTTTAGACTTTACCTTCATCCTCAAACAATAAGACAAACAAAGGAAACCAGCCTCAAAAGCTAAAGCATGTTGCACTCATTGAAATTATTTGTAAGGAGTTGAAAGTCAAAGAAGCTTTGCTCAAGTGAAGCTGCACTGGAAGCTCCAGAGAGATGGACAGAGGGAGGATGGAGAGACATAGGTGCTAGGGAAGGTGGAGGAAACACTTGGTTCAGCTGGTTCATCTCCCTGGAGATGGCATAATATTCAGTGCAGGGTATCACAACCCTTTTCTCTTGAGTGCTTGGTGGTCTTTGGGTGAGTGACTAGGCACAGGCTGGAGCTCTCTATTCCCAGCTGTTTCAGCAGCTGTTCCAAAGGAGGCAAGAAAAGCTGTCACTGGGCTATCTTCTTGTAGAGCTCTCAGTGGCTTTGCAAGAGCCTAGTTAGGTCATTTAAATTATTTCATGAGGGTGAGGTTTCACTGCTCTCCATGACAGGGGGAAGCAGAATTTAGTCCCATAATAGAAGGCAGCTGCACAGCGGGAAGAGAGTGAAGATTAAGGAGAAGCACAGACGCTGAACAGAGTTGAGAAGCACCCTGAGCAGCTGGGGGAAAGAGGCAGTCCTTGCCCATGCTTACATTTTATTTTCTTTTGGTTTTAATTATAAAGTTGTGTTGTTTTTATTGCACTGAAGGGGGAAATGGCAAAAGTTAGGATGATCTCCATTCGTGTTTTAAAACCTTGAATGAAAATGGGAAGGGATTTCCCCCTCCCCACCCCCCACCCCCCAAACACAGAGTATTACTCCCCCCCCCCCCATTTTTTTTTTCACTTAGAGGAGAAGCTCATGTACCTGATGAGCAAATAAAACACTTTTCCTGGAGGGAAAGATGAGGAAATCTATTTTTGTTCTCCTCCATCTGTTTTTGTTCTCCTGTCTCAGTTTGATTAAGGACATACTGCAGTTGAAAAACTGTAGTAATTTAAAAGGAAAGTTCAAGGTCATTGGACTTCTGTGGTTTCAGCATATAAACCCTTTGAAATTTTCCTGGCTTTAACAGCCCTTTAGAAAGAGTTTATCATAGTAGTATCATAGTATCAGTCAGGGTTGGAAGGGACCACAAGGATCATCATCATCATCATCTAGTTCCAACCGCCCTGCCATGGGCAGGGACACCCCACACTAGATCAGGCTGGCCAGAGCCTCAGCCAGCCTGGGCTTAAACACCTCCCTGGACAGGGCCTCAACCACCTCCCTGGACAACCCATTCCAGGGCATATCCCCCTATGTCTCTGAAGAGGGAGAGGATGGGAGCCAGCCTCCCTGTGACTGTTTACCTGTGCCTGGATGCTCCCTGGCATGTGATATCTTGGAGAGTTATGAAGGACTGAGATGGAGAGATGTGCAGCTTCACCTTCTGTAATTAAACCTCTTGGAAAAGTGTGATTAATGGAAACCCATTCTCCTAAGTCTTAATTAAAACCCTTACGTGCAGGAAGCTAGTGCAAACAGAGCCCTTATCTCTAGCAGTCAAGAAGAGATCCTCAATCAAGATCTTTCAAGAGATGAAAGAACGTGTTCATGAATACATAGTAGCTCTACCTGCACCTTTTGATTCCCAAAAGCCTTTTCTCTGCAGCACACTTTAAAGGCAGCAACACTTAGTGAATCATGCACAATGGTGTTTATTTCATTTCACCATGTTGTTAACTCTTGTACTTGTCTTCTATTCAGAAGAAACTCCGAACACTTGACAGGAAGCCTGTGGAGATTATTTCAAAGGCTGCTGAAAACTGTGTGTTTTTCTCAAGTATGTGAGAAAACAACAGTGTTCTCTGGAGCAGAAATGGCCGGGGGGAGGAGGGGGAGCTTTAGGAAATGGGATATGATGATCTAGATGAGGGCTTTAGGAAATGGGATATCACAGAATGCCAGGAGCTGGAAGGGACCTCCAGAGACCACCTAGTCCAACCCCCATGCCAGATCAGGATCACCTAGAGCAGATCACACAGGAACTCATCCAGGCAGGTCTTGAATATCTCCAGACAGAGAGACTCCACAACCTCCCCAGGCAGCCTGTTCCGGTGTTCTGTCACCCTCATAGTGAAATAATTCTTCCTCATGTTTCCATGGAGCTTCCTATGCCTCAGCTTCTACCCATTGCCCCTTGTGCTGTCATTGGGCATTGCTGAGAAGAGCCTGATGATCTAGATTACCTCTTTAGGAAATGGGATACAATAATCTAGATTAGAAACATGTGTAGAGCCTCTTCCTGTAGCATGGGTCATGCCATCAGCACTACGTGCCTCTCATTTGTATCTTGCCTATAATCAGCGATGTTAATGTGATGCAGGATATCACAGCCTCTGTTTTTTCTCATTTCTAGGTCCTGGAATTGCTTTTGTGGTTTATCCAGAAGCCTTAACTAGGCTCCCCCTCTCTCCATTCTGGGCTATAATATTCTTTTTGATGCTGCTGACACTGGGATTGGACACTATGGTAAACCGCTTTTGTTTCCCCTTTTTCCTATTTATTTGTTTGGAGGACCATGAGGTTAGTTGCTGGGTTTGTGTGGTCAGTGAACTGCTTTGTTAGAGGAATGAAGTAAGGCCATCAATGGTGAAATTCTCTGGGGGAAGCTTTGGTATTGATATCTGAGCATTTAACACCTAGGATGGGGTCAGGGTGCTACTGCCTTATATTCTGTTCTGTCCAGCTGGACCACTCTGTGCACGTTGTGTGCACTGAAACAACTCCCTTTATTTTGTCTTTCAGTTTGCCACTATCGAGACTATAGTGACCTCTGTTTCAGATGAGTTCCCCAAATACTTACGTACGCACAAGGCGCTGTTCACTCTTGGGTGCTGCGTCTCCTTTTTCATCATGGGATTTCCTATGATCACTCAGGTAACCACATTGTCCTTGAGCATCACTCCCTGTCCCCAGTCTCCCTCTGGTGGCCTTCCTGCTCCTGTGCAAGCCGTAGAAGAAACCGATTTCTGCCGCATGTGGAGGGACGCTGAGAGAGTCCGAAAGCCGCATTTTAATTAGAATAGAGAAGAACAGAGTAGAGCAGAATAAAATAGAATAGACTAATAGAATCATAGAATCAGTCAGGGTTGGAAGGGACCACAAGGATCATTTAGTTCCAATCCCCCTGCCACGGGCAGGGACACCTCACACTAGATCAGGCTGGCCAGAGCCTCAGCCAGCCTGGGCTTAAACACCTCCAGGGATGGGGTCTTAACCACCTTCCTGGATAACCCATTCCAGGGTTTCACCACTCTCATGGTGAAGAACTTCCTCACATCCTGCCCGAATCTCCCTACCTCCATCTTCATTCCATTTCCCCTAGTCCTATCACTACCTGATAGCCTGAGAAGTCCCTCCCCAGCCTTCCTGTAGGCCCCCTTCAGATACTGGAAGGCCACAATGAGGTCACCTCGGAGCCTTCTTTTCTGCAGACTGAACAGCCCCAACTCCTTCAGCCTGTCCTCATAGGAGAGGTGCTCCAGCCCTCTGATCATCCTTGTGGCCCTTAGAATAGAAAGAATTAGCCAGGTTGGAAAAGACCTTTGAGATCATCGAGTCCAACCTATCACCCAACACTATCTAATCAACTAAACCATGGCACCAAGCTTGATCTGGTCAGATGCAAACACCTTAATTTATTTTCATCTTTTTAATTTAGGGGGTACTGTGACTGATGCATACTTAAAAGCCTTTGCTGTTTAAATCTTTCTGAGGTTCAGACTTGTAATTTTTCCCTAGTTGAACCTCTCCAAGGTAGTGATGCAAAGTAGGTGTTCACTTAGGAAGCAAATAAACCAACAGGTATATCACGCAAGCAGGCACACCAGTTTTGGGTGTCTTCCCTCCCAGATTAGCTATGAACTGATAGTTTTGGCAAACTGGAGCTCAGAATGGAATTCTCATCTACCATTGACAGTCTTCAGTGGCTTGTCCACTAATTCCTCCAGTGTTAAAAAACCCCCAGCAAAAAAAATACAAAAGTACACTAAATCTCTCTATTTTATTCATCCTTTCCCCTCTCCTTTCTTTCTCTTCACCTCATCACCTACTAGCTCAGCTTTGCTGTTCTAATTCTGGGGTGGATTCAGTCCTTTCTCCACTTGAATTATGCTGCTTATCCTCTGCTCTGAAGATAGGGCATTATATCCTTCCCAAAAGATGAACTGGACTCACTGGTACAGTATTCCTAGGTTCAGGACTGATTTTGCTTTTGAAGTGGTATTAAGAATTAGAGACACTTCTGTGGAAGGTCTGGTCACAGTTCAGGACTGAAACCAACATCTTCCCAAGCTCTATTAGTTACCAGACTCAAATGTACTCTCTGCTTTCCTTTTCTTGCTGGATTTGGTATTCATTCAGCCAGAAAGGAGAAACTGTAGAGCAGCATGAGTCTGTGTTCAGTCAATGTTTGGATTCTTGCTAGGGATAGAGAGTCCTGACTCCTGCTCCTGCCTATGTTAGCACCAGCTGAAGTTGTGCCATGTATGAAGAGAGATACCAGCTATATGCAACAAGTAATGTTCTTTTTATCCTTTCCCTTTTTTTAGGGTGGAATGTATATGCTACAGCTTGTGGACACCTATGCAGCTTCTTACTCTCTTGTCATCATTGCCATCTTTGAGCTTGTTGGAGTTTCCTACATATATGGTAAGAAAAGATACTGCTGTTGCAGCCCGTGACAAAGTAACATGGTAGCATATGGTGAAGCAGCTGGGGATGTGAAATTCCTAAGGAAGGGAGTAGAACTTTGTATTTTATTTTGGTTTTTCAAGTGAAAAACCTCAGAATTCCCTTAGTTTGAACAGAAGCACAATGGGACTTCATTACTAAAGGATTCCCTTAAATACACACATTCAAAGGACTTTCATACAGGCTAAAGTCCTTTTTCCACCAACAGCTTAAAGCCAGTGCTCAAAGATTAGTCCAAGAACAGACAAAGAGTTTAGTGAAACTTCTCCAGGGCTTCCCCCCCCAACAGTTTTAGGGTCAGAGACTTCCTGAGCCAGAAGTGATGTCTTTGTATTTAATAGCTCTTGGAGAAGAGGAGGCTCAGGGGAGACCTTATTGCTTTCTACAACTACCTGAAAGGAGGTTGTAGCCAGGAGGGGGGGTTGGTCTCTTCTCCCAGGCAACCAGCACCAGAACAAGAGGACACAGTCTCTAGCTGTGCCAGAGGAGGTTTAGGCTGGAGGTGAGGAGAAAGTTCTTCACAGAGAGAGTTGTTAGCTGTTGGAATGTGCTGCCCAGGGAGGTGGTGCAGTCACCATCATTGGAGGTGTTCAAGAGGGGACTGGATGTGGCACTTGGTGCCATGGTACAGTAGTCATGAGGTGTTGGGTGCCAGGTTGGACTTGATGATCTTTGAGGTCTCTTCCAACCTTATTGATTCTATGATTTATGTTCCTTGTACACATTCAGCCTTCCCTGTAGCCCATCTGTCTGTAACACAGAATCAAGACTATGCAGCTGCTCATTCATTATGCACAGTGGCAACACCAGCTACATCAATCCACGTTAGGAGGAAGATCCTCCATTAACATAAAGCAGTGCAATGATTTTGATGCTACTGTACTAGACCAGTTTGCTCCCAGACTTGTCCAGTGCTTCCAGGGAGATTGATCCTTGGACATATGGTCTCAGATGGTAGTGGTAGGAAATGTGAAGGTGTCCCTACATCACATGATTAATTTATGCCTGGAGTGTGGTGATGCCACTTTAGACTTGCCTTCATAAGCAAAGGAAGATTTGAAGCTTGGTGTTAAGATAGAATAGAGTAGAATTAACCAGGTTGGAAAAGAACCTTTGAGATCATCAAGTCCAACCTATCATCCAACACCATCTGATCAACTAAACCATGGCACCAAGTGCCTCATCCAGTCTCTTCCTAAACACCTCCTTCACTGGACATGTTCCAGCAAGTCAAGATGTCAAAGATAAGATTGTTTCCTCCCTCCCTCCCTCCTCCTCCTCTGTTTGTAGACAGCATGCCTGTGCTAAAGCACTGTTCTCACTCTTCCTGACCAGCATCCCCAGCTTGTGCCAAAAGATTGCCCCATTTAAAGCTGCTGCCATCAGTGTGCAAGATAAAAAGTGCTTGCTTAGAATATTTTAAAATACACCCCCCCACACTACTTAAATCTGTCAAATTTCTTTGTTCTGCTTGTTTTCAACTAAGAATGAAGGTAAATAAGGAGCAAACACCGGCTCTGTTCCTCCTCTGAACGCTGTGTGGCAGGAGCGCTGCGAACCTGTCTTTCAAGATTAGCATTTTATTAGGCTTGGAAGCAAAATTGCTCTGGCTAGTGCCTGCTTTGCCCACCAAATTCAGTCTCTTCAAACACTAACTTTTCTGAAAAACATCAAACAATGCAGAAATAGTCATACCACTGCAAAGAAAGGACTGGAATAGAGGAGAACTTTGTTGGTTTTTTTCCCCCTTAGTTGCGTATTACTTTAATGTAATCAGAGGTGGGAAAGATCTGCCGATTACAAATCATCCTTGCCCTGCTTTCTGTACCAACTGATTGTTAATCAACAGATGTTAGTAAAGCCTTTGATGCAAACTAGTGCAAAGATTATTCCCTGGAATTAACCTTTTGCTAGATTAAAGAGCTTCCAGTCTTTTACACACACACACACACACACACACACACACACACACACACAAAAGGAGCAATATTTCATAGAATCAATAAGGTTGGAAAAGACCTCAAAGATCATCAAGTCCAACCTGGCACCCAACACCTCATGACTACTATACCATGGCACCAAGTGCTACATCCAGTCCCCTCTTGAACACCTCCAATGATGGTGACTGCACCACCTCCTGGGCAGCACATTCCAACAGCTAACAACTCTCTCTGTGAAGAACTTTCTCCTCACCTCCAGCCTAAACCTCCTCTGGCACAGCTTGAGACTCTGTCCTCTTGTTCTGGTGCTGGTTGCCTCGGAGAAGACACCAAGAGACCAACCCACTCCTGGCTGCAATCACCCTTCAGGTAGTTGTAGACATCAATAAGCTCTCTCCTGAGCCTCCTCTTCTCCAGGCTAAGCAACCCCAGCTCCCTCAGCCTCTCCTCACAGGGCTGTGATCAAGGTCTCTCACCAGCCTTGTTGCCCTTCTTTGGACACGTTCAAGAGTCTCAATGTCCTTCCTAAACTGAGGGGCCAAGAACTGGACACAGGACTCAAGGTGTGGCCTAACCAGTGCTGAGTACAGGGGCAGAAAGATCTCCCTGCTCCTGCTGGCCACACTATTCCTAATGCAGGCCAGGATGCCATTGGCCTTCTTGGCCACTTTGCAGTCGTTTGCTTGACGAATGTGGCACAGCCACTTCTGTTGCATTAAAGCTACTCTCGTAAGGACTGTTCGTAGCAACGCAGCTTGTGTATTTGTGATTTATATGTTGTAAACACAAGTTTGCTCCTGCTCTCGTTGTATTCCTTCAAGCAGTGCTTAAAATTGGCATAATACATTTTCAAGCTCTGGCAATTGTGGTTTTACACTCCACTGACACCTTTCTCTGTATGCTCGTTCTCCTCATAGCAAGCAGGCTGGCACAATAGTGGCAGGTGCTTTTATGAGGGAATAAATCTGTCTTTAGCCCTTGTTACACGTTCTGCTTGCTGAGCTGCTTGAGATTTTGAAATTAAAAAGAGGCACACTTGGCTATTTCCTTGAAATCACTTATTTTTCAGTTAGAACCAGTGCTTCATAATCCAGGGAAATGCTGCTTGTTGTATTGTTGTTTTGGTTTTTTTTTTTTTCATTTCACATGCTGGTATAGATGTTTATTCTGCAGTTGTTTAGATTGTGATGCATGACTGTTACAAACAGAGCTGTAGCTATTAGAATCATAGAATCAACCAGGTTGGAAAAGACCAGAGATCATCAAGTCCAGCTTATTACCTAATAGCTAACACCTCCTGACAACTGAACTGTGGCTTCAAGTGTCAAATCCAAGCTTTTTTGAACACCTCCAGTGGTGGTGACTCCACCACCTCCCTGGGCAGCACATTCCAATGGCGAATCACTCTTCCGGTGAAGAACTTCTTCCTAACATCCAGCCTAAACCTCCCCTGGCACAGCTTGAGACTGTGTCCTCTTGTTCTGGTGCTGGTTGCCTGGGAGAAGAGACAAAGCCCCACCTGGCTACAACCTCCTTTCAGGAAGCTGTGGAGAGCAATAAGGTCTCTCCTGAGCCTCTTCTTCTCCAGGCTAAGCAACTCCAGCCCCCTTGGCCTCTCCTCACAGGGCTGTGCTCCAAACCCCTCCCCAGCTTTGTTGCCCTTCTCTGGACACGTTCAAGAGTCTCAATGCCCTTCTTAAATTGAGGGTCCCAGAACTGGACACAGGACTCAAGGTGTGGCCTAACCACCTAAATGATTAATTTAATCATCAACATAATTCCCACTGTTACATTTTGTAACATGAAGACAAAGGCAAAGATCCTTGAGCCTGAGCAGAGCACTCCTGGGAACTGAAAAGACATGACCTTTACTTTGTTCCCACCCCTTCCAGAGCTGTCTTTTTGACAACCTGTTGCTGGGAAGGTTCATCCCCAGAGTGAGTGGTAACTGCTGGAGTGCATTTGTGGCGAGTGTTAGCAATTTTGAACACTTTACCTGTGGCAGGAGTAGCTGTCTGTCTGGGTTTGCATTCTCCTTTTTAATGGATTTCCTATCTGCACCACTTATGAATACATCATCCTACTTTAGAGAGTGGAGATTGAGATGTGGAATAGGATGTATCATTTATTTCCCAAAGTTATTCAGCAGGCCTGACTGATCTGAGAAGGAGATCAACTACACTAAGATGTAATCTGTGTTCTGTTAACTAAAGCATCCTTTGCACTTTTCTCTGTGGCTTGACAAATCTGTTTCCAGCCTTTCACTGAAACAAGTGCTATGTAATCCCTGTATCTGTTTACCAGCATTTAACTCCTGAACTGACAATATTTAGAAGTGGCTGAAGCTGTGAATATCAACCAATGATTCCAAGAAAGGACTACATTTTTAAATTGGAGTTTCAATGAAATCTCTGCAAATTTGCATGAAGCTTGCATGAATTTTGGAGGCAGAAGTCCTTGTTAAGTCTAGCAGTAAGTGTAGCTGGAGCAGGAGCACTTGGATGAGCTTTCAACTTTGTGGCAAGACTCTTCAGCTCATAATTTGCTGCTGAAATTAGTTTAAGACTGGTTTTGTTCCCCCAACTGCACTGCAGGACTGACCACTCTGTGAGCACCTCCCAGGTAACTCTCTACAGAGACCTCGACAGGCTGAACAGATGGGCAGATGAGAGTTAACACATCCAAGTGCCGGACTCTGCACATTGGCCACAACAACCCCAGGCAGTGCTACAGGATGGGGTCAGAGTGGCTGGAGAGTGGCCAGCCAGAAAGGGACCTGGGAGTACTGGTGGATAGTAGGCTGAATGTGAGCCTGCAGTATGCCCAGGTGGCCAAGAAGGCAAATGGCATCCTGGCCTGGATCAGGAACAGTGTGGCCAGCAGGAGCAGGGAAGTCATTCTGCCCTGTACTCAGCACTGGTTAGGCCACACCTTGAGTCCTGTGTCCAGTTCTGGGCCCCTCAGTTTAGGAAGGATGTTGACTTGCTGGAACATATCCAGAGAAGGGTAACAAAGCTGGTGAGGGGTTTGGAGCACAGCCCTGTGAGGAGAGGCTGAGGGAGCTGGGGTTGCTTAGCCCGGAGAAGAGGAGGCTCAGGGGAGACCTTAATGCTGCCTACAACTCCCTGAAGGGAGGTTGTAGCCAGGAGGGGGTTGGTCTCATCTCCCAGGCAACCAGCACCAGAACAAGAGGACACAGTCTCAAGCTGTGCCAGGGGAGGTTTAGGCTGGATGTTAGGAAGAAGTTCTTTATAGAAAGAGTGATTGCGCATTGGAATGTGCAGCCCAGGGTGGTGGTGGAGTCACCATCACTGGAGATGTTTAAAAAGAGCCTGGATGAGGCACTTGGTGCCATGGTTTAGTTGATTAGATGGTGTTGGGTGACAGGTTGGACTCAATTATCTCAAAGATCTTTTCCAACCTGGTTTATTCCATTCCATTCCATTCCATTTCCATTCCATTCCATTCCATTCCATTCCATTCCATTCCATTCCATTCCATTCCATTCCATTCCATCCTCTTGTTTAATTTCTAGGTTTTTTTTTGGTTGCTATTTCTTATTATAACACAGTTTCTTAGCTTTCCTCTGACATGTTACCTGCCTGAAGTGGCTTACTCTCTGCTCACACTCTGAGCTGGGCCCTTAGGGCTGCCCCAGCTCCATCTAGCCCTGCTGCTTTCTTTGAGCTGCACCAGAAGACATTGAGTATTGAGCCATTGCTATTTTTAACTTTCCTAATTCTGGAAACAGCCAGGTGGATAGGTTTATTTCTCCTTGATATCAACAGAAAGGCCTCAAAATTAGATGGATCATGCCAGGGGATTATCCCTTCTTATATTCAGCAGCAGCAGTAGCTGTGGCTGACTCTAAGGGCAATAAGAACATGAGGCAGTTTATTACTTTTTTTTCCCCTCCAAGTGTGGGTTTTTTGACTTCCTTCACAACTTTTCTCCAATATTTAAGCTCCATCCCTGTCCCCACATCATAGCAGTGAGACTAAATGCTGTAGAACAGTTTCTTTGTGAAATTGAAGTGGCAGAGATGATCACAAAATTGGCCCAAATTGAAAATGTTTATGGGATGGAGGAGCTCAGCCTCGGACCCCAGAAGTCCCTCTTCTTGTCACCCTTAGAAAAGCTGAAACAAATGTAAATTTTGGGGTTTTGTTTTATTACTTTTGGATAAGTTGAGGTCTCTTCCAATCTTGCTGATTCTGTGTGATTCTGTTTTCACTAGTAGGGGCCATTTCCTTAAAGAGCTCTGTAGAACAAGGGTGAAATTCAGTCTGGCTTGTCTCAGCTTGGCAATAGCAGCTGCTGGGCCAGGTCACCTTCTCCAGGGACATGGCACAGTCAGGGACTTGGCTGCAGAGACAGCTAAAATAACTTCTTTTCTACTCTTGTGTGTTTTATTAACTCAAGTAACTTTACAGATGCAATCAATACCATAATCTGAGGAATTAAGCTGTCAGTTGATCTGTTTGTTCAAAGAACATTGAATAGAATGTGAAATGCTTACAGGTGCTCTCCAATACTTCAAAGTATTTCTTACATAAGAGATGGAGAAATAGAAAGACCTTACCTGTTTCAGTGTGAAGTGATACAGTTTGTACCGCAGCCATGCAGCAGAGAAGCTCAGATGTCATCTGTGCTGAAATACAGCTGCAGATATTAATGAGGTTCATCATAATACAATACAATACAATACAATACACCAGGTTGGAAGAGACCTTCAAGATCATCGCGTCCAACCCATCAAACAATCCAACCCACCCAACAACTAGACCATACAGCCAAGCACCCCATCAAGTCTTCTCCTGAACACCTCCAGTGAAGGTGACTCCACCACCTCCATGGGCAGCCGATTCCAATGGCCAATCACTCTCTCCGTGTAGAACTTCTTCCTAACATCCAGCCTAAACCTGCCCTGGCGCAGCCTGAGACTGTGTCCTCTTGTTCTGGTGCTGGCTGCCTGGGAGAAGAGGCCAACCTCTGCCTGGCTACAACCTCCCTTCAGGTAGTTGTAGAGAGCAATAAGGTCACCCCTCAGTCTCCTCTTCTCCAGGCTAAGCAACCCCAGCTTCCTCAGCCTTTCCTCATAGGGCTTGTGTTCCAAACCCCTCACCAGCTTTGTTGCCCTTCTCTGCCCTTCATCACAATGAAATAACAAGTACAGACATAATTGCAGCTACCCAGTACATACTACTAATGCTTTAACCCCAAATCCAGCATGGATTTAGGAAGGGCAGGTCCTGCCTCACCAACCTGATCTCCTTCTATGATCAGGTGACTGCCTGGTAGATGTGGGACAGGCTGTGGATGTAGTCTGCCTGGACTTCAGCAAGGCCTTTGACACTGTCCCCCACAGCAAACTCCTTGCCAAGCTGTCAGCCCCTGGCTTGGACAGCAGCACTCTGAGCTGGGTTAGGAACTGGCTGGAGGCTGAGCCCAGAGAGTGGTGGTGAATGGTGCCACAGCCGGCTGGTCGTCAGGCACTAGTGGTGTCCCCCAGGGGTCAGTGCTGGGCCCCATCCTGTTCAATATCTTTATTGATGATCTGGATGAGGGGATTGAGTCCATCATCAGCAAATTTGCAGATGACACCAAGCTGGGGGCAGGAGTTGATCTATTAGAGGGTAGGAGAGAGCTCTGCAGAGGGACCTTGACAGGCTGGACAGATGGGCAAAGTCCAAGGGCATGAGATTGAATACATCCAAGTGCCGGGTTCTACACATTGGCCACAACAACCCCAGGCAGTGCTACAGGATGGGGTCAGAGTGGCTGGAGAGCAGCCAGGCAGAAAGGGACCTGGGGATACTGGTTGACAGCAGCTGAACATGAGCCAGCAGTGTGCCCAGGTGGCCAAGAAGGCCAATGGCATGCTGGCCTGGATCAGGAACAGTGTGGCCAGCAGGAGCAGGGAAGTCGTGCCCCTGTACTCAGCACTGGCTAAGCCACACCTTGAGTCCTGTGTCCAGTTCTGGGCCCCTCAGTTTAGGAAAGATGTTGAGTTGCTGGATCATATCCAGAGAAGGGCAACAAAGCTGGGAAGGGATTTGGAGCACAGCCCTGTGAGGAGAGGCTGAGGGAGCTGGGGTTGCTTAGCCCGGAGAAGAGGAGGCTCAGGGGAGACCTTATTGCTGCCTACAACTCCCTGAAGGGAGGTTGTAGCCAGGGAGGGGTTGGTCTCTTCTCCCAGGCAGCCACCACCAGAACAAGAGGACACAGTCTCAAGCTGCACCAGGGGATGTTTAGGCTGGATGTTAGGTAGAAGTTCTTCATAGAAAGAGAGATTATCCATTGGAATGTGCTGCCCAGGGAGGTAGTGGAGTCACCATCACTGAAGGTGTTTAGGAAGAGACTTGATGGAGTGCTTGGTGCCATGGTTTAGTTGATTAGATGGTGTTGGGTGATAGGTTGGACTTGATGATCTCTGAGGTCTTTTCCAACCTGGTCTACTCCACTCCACTCCACTCCACTCCACTCCAATGTACAAGCACATTTTGGCTTTAATTAATAGGAAGTAAATATTATACTGGAATGGTATAATCTCTTCTGTTTTTTAACTGTGTGGTTAGATCCTGGTTTTCAACCAACAAGCCAGAATTAGGTTTTGTAGTTGGGCACAGGGGAGATCACAAGAGCTGTATTGCAAACTGCAGCTGGTTTCTTTCACACCTAATTGCATTTTCATTTCCCATTTACAGGATTGCAGAGGTTTTGTGAAGACATAGAGATGATGATTGGATTCCAGCCAAGTAAATTCTGGAGAGTCTGTTGGGCGTTTGTGACCCCAACTATTTTAACAGTAAGCAAGCAGCTTTCAAATATGTTCTCCAAAGGGGTTTTGTTGTTGTTTTCTTCACCACTCATGTGTAATATATGGATCAGAGAACACATGATGGTACTTTTGGGTTGGTGAGTCTCCATGTGCTTCTATGGCAGCCTTTCCCTCTCTGTGCAAAATGTGCCATTGCACAGGAGCATTTTTGGTTATTGCATGCATGTGTGTGTATGTAATGAATATGTATGGATGTACACAGACAGAGGAGGAGAGGAACTTCCATGGTCCTGTCTGTTCTCAGGCTGAGCTAGGGAAAAAACACTTAGTCGATTCATAAACTAACCTGAGAAACATGATTTGGAACATCTTCTGTGGACAAAGCTCTAGCTGCAAGGGTTGAATGAATGATGTTCTCAGTAACAAACACAAATCATAGAATCATTTGGGTTGGGAGGGATCTTTGAAGCTTGTCTAGTTCAACCCCCTGCAATCAGCAGGGACATCTTCGAATCATAGAATCATTAAGGTTGGAAAAAAATCCTTTAAGATCATCAAGTCTAACCATCAACCCAGCACAACACCTAATTAATGTTCACACATTTTTCTGGATACCTTCAGAGATGGTGACTCCACCACTTCCCTGGTTCTTCAGCAAGATTAAGTTGCTTAGAGCCCTGTCCAACCTGACCTGGAATGGTTCCAGGGATGGGGTTTCTACCATTTTTCTGGGCAATCTGGACCAGTGTTTCACTGCCCTCATTGTGAAAACGTTCTTCCTTGTATCTAAACTAAATCTCTTCTGCTTTAGTTTAAAACCATCACCCCTTTTCTTGTCACAACAGACCTTGCTAAAAGTCTGTCCCCAGCTTTTGTATCAGCTGACCCCTTTATGCCTGAAAGGGCCACAAGAAGGTCTCCCCGGAGCCTTCTCTTCTGCAGGCTGAACAACCTCAACTCTCTCTGCTTTTCTTCATAGCAGCCTCCTGATCAACGTCGTGGCGTGCTCTGGACCCCTTCCAGCAGCTCCATTTCCTTCAGATCCCTCCAGGTTCTCTTCAGCAGCCTAGCCCGGCCCGTGCGGGGACGGGACGCCGCGGGGCTGCGGCCCATTCGCGTGTCTCGGCCGCACCGGCAGGTGGCGCTGCGTGACAGCGGCTGGCAGCGAGAGCAGCCAGGCCTGAGGGGACGGAAGAGGTGGGGGGGACATGGTGATACGGGGGCCGCAGTTACCTGTGTGCTGCCCTTACACTAACCAAAGCGGTTTTAAATAGGAAATCAGATCATGTTCTGATTATTTTTGCGGTTCTTTTTGCCCTCCCTCCCGTTTTCCTTCTCTCCTTCCCCAGTTTTCCTTCTCCCTCTCAACCTGTTTTCCTTCTCCATCCCCTGGTTTTCCTTACCTCCTTTTCCTCTTCCTCCCTTGACTGCCTTTCTCTCTTTTTAAATCCTTCCCCTCCCCCCATCTCCCTTTTCCTTTCCCCTATTTTTCTCCCTCTCCCTTTCCCCTCCTTTCTCGCTCTCCCTTTCCCCTTCTCCCTTTCCCCCTTTTGCTTCATTTCCACCCCAAAACCTGAAACAAAGATTTACTTCAAAGATAGATCACCATTGTGGTAGTTTTAGGCTATGCCTTTAAAAATTTTTCACAGCTCTTGAACATCTCAAAGATGACTCATTCTCACTTTTACCATTCCTACATTCACTATCCGGGTCTCTAACACATTTCCTTTATGTTTTAACCTAGGTACTGATACAATCTTTAATTGCATATCATGTTTAGAACAAGAATTAAATAATCCTTTTAGCCATTTAAAAAGCTTTCAGCCTGGTAAGTCAGACTGGGTGCAGACCATACAAAGATGATCCAAAGGCTCTGCTACGGATAGGCTGAGGGAGCTGGGGTTGTTCAGCCTAGAGAAGAGAAGACTCTGAGGGGACCTTAAAGCAGCCTTCCAATACCTGAAGGGACCCTACAGGAAGGCTGGAGGACTCTTCACAAGGGTGTTTAGAGACAGGACAAGGGGGAATGGTTTGAAGCTGAGGGAGAGTAGGTCCTTAGGAAGAAGTTCTTCACTACCAGGGTGGTGAGACTCTGGAATAGGCTGCCCAGGTTGTGGATGCCTCCTCCCTGGGGCTGTTCAAGGCCAGGTTGGATGAGGTCTTGAGCAGTCAAGTCCTGTTGAGAGAGGTGTCCCTGCCTATGGTGGGGAGGTTGGAGTGGGCAATCTCTGAGGTCCCTTCCAACCTAAGCCATTCTATGAAAACCACCGAGCCACCTTTCATCAGGATTTTATGTTTCGTCCCTTGGCCTGAAACTCCTCAGGCTTGGACCATACATGTGCCAAGATTACCAATATTTGTGTCAAGTTTTAAAAGCTCATCATTTCCCAGCAGTGCTATGGAGTTCCTACAAGTATTCAGAGAACTTTAGGTGCAAGGTAAGGAAAATTATTAGACTTTCTGAAAAGAGAGACATTTTGAAACAGTAAGTATGGTGTCAGCTGGGTGAGGTGAAGCAGCAGCACGATGACTCTGGTCCTCTGCAGTTACTTCTTCCAGAGAAGCTGTATTTTGGGTCGTGTGCTGGGAAGTTCCTATTTGTGCTGTTGTTTAGTGCTGCACAGACATTTGCAAATATTTTTATTTCTGGGGAAAGGCTCTGGGTGAAGTTAGTAACTTTGTTATTGTTAATTCAGGAAGGAGGGGATAATATCTGTGCTGAAAACTGGGGAGGGTTATAGTGTTTGCCGACAGGCAGGAATGTGTGTGTGGAGAGACTAATGAGTTTTGGTGAGCTCAGCAAAGTCCTGAGTGGTGAGGAAAAGGTATTTTCTATGATGAGAATAATTCCTCCAATAGGCATAATGAAGATGGTCTACTTTCCTGCATAGATTTTCTTTCCCAGTTGTCTTCTCTGAAGTATAGCATTGCTGTGCGTGAAAGCCAGGTAGATCCATCTTTCCTACCCAGTGGCAACTATTGTTTGATTGTGACAATATATAGGTATAGGCCTGAAAATCCCTCTTTAGCAGCTTAAAGACATAGCCCTGTTTAATCTATAGTATTAAGATAACAGAAATGGCAATGTATTTTTTTCCCCCTGTGACTGCCTTGTTAAAAATGAAGGTGTGGCCACGGAGAGAGTGATTGCCCATTGGAATGGGCTGCCCGGGGAGGTGGTGGAGTCACCATTATTGGAGGTGTTTAGGAGGAGATTTGATAGGGTGCTTGGTTACAGTACAGTATCTTACAGTATTACCAAGGTTGGAAGAGACCTTGAAGGTCATCGAGTCCAACCTGTAACCACAAACCTCACGACTAGACCATGGCACCAAGTGCCACATGGTTTAGTTGATTAGATGGTGTTGGATGATAGGTTGGACGCGATGGTCTTGAAGATCTCTTCCAACCTGGTTTATTCTATCCCTGTTCTATTCCTATCCCTGTTCTATTCCTATCCCTGTTCTATTCTATGGTTTTTTTAATCTTCTCTCCCCCCCCCCCTTTTCCTTCCAATGGCTGTACTCAAGAGACTGCCTTAGACCCCTTGTAAGGCTTTTCCGCCACTTGCTCTGCTCCTTTGTTGATCACACTGGCGCTGCCAGTAATCATAACCAGGGAACATAAAATTTTGTTTGCCTCTTAAGAAAAGCAGATTTGGAAAGCAAACGTGGTCAGTCCAAACTTGCATGCTCTGTTGTTGTTCCCTCCAAATGTAATATGCAGTGAAGTTATGGGGTGAGAAATAAATTGACACTGATCAGTTGTAATGCAATTCTTATGCGATGGAAACAGACAAAGCAAAACTAAGCAATATCTTCTTTTCTGTTATTGCCTCTGTAAAGCTAATATTTGATACATTTGGATAGTCTAATATTAGACTTTCAATTACTCTGCATCTCTGGAAATAAAACTGATCACTTTCATACGTGCCTTCACCTAGTTATGCTGCTATAAATCTTCTGTGTGCAATTATTGGAAGCACAGGCATTTCCCAAAAGTTACTGAATTATGCACAAATGTAAGCAGATATATTGCTGTTCATACAGTAAGTGAAATGGAGTAACTTAGCATAATCACATTAGGTAAAACTGCCAATAGACCATGTAATAAAGCATGTTACCCTAGGGGCAAGAGTCTAATTTCAATTGTTCTGGTATAAATACCGTGATTTTGGGGGATTTTGTGAGGTTTCCATGAAACTCATTAGATTCAGGCCCTGACCTGTTTATTACAGCTTGTGGGAGCTCCCTGCCCTAGATGTATGTACTTTTCATCTGTGTTCCTTTGTATCAGAACAAGAGGACACAGTCTCAAACTGCACCAGGGGAAGTTTAGGCTCGAGGTGAGGAGAGAGTTGTTAGCCTTTGGAATGGGCTGCCCAGGGAGGTGGTGGAGTCGCAGTCCCTGGAGGTGCTCAAGAGGGGATTGGACGTGGCAATTGGTGCCATGGTTTAGTAGTCATGAGGTCTTGGGTGACAGGTTGGACTTGATGATCTTTGAGGTCTTTTCCAACCTTATTGATTGTGTGATTCTATGGTCGACTCTGTGTGCGGATACTTACCACTTGTGGCATGCAGGCTCGTTTTGCTTATTCAAACATCTTTGTTTTCCTTCCTTGTTTCCAGTTTATTCTTTGCTTCAGCTTTTACCAATGGGAGCCAATGACATATGGAGCTTACCACTACCCAGGCTGGTCCATGGTGCTCGGATGGCTGATGCTGGCCTGCTCGGTTATCTGGATCCCTGTTATGTTTGTGATAAAAATGCATCTAGCCCCAGGCAAATTTATTGAGGTAATTCTTCTGTCTTTTTGCTGCATAAAAATATGGTCACAGGAGACTGTCTGGTTTACTTTACATTGATTTTTGTGATATTGAATGCCTGATAGCACTAAGATTACATTCTGGCAAGCCAGTTATTGTGTTGCAAAGAGATGCTCAGTTGATTTAAAATGCAGCCCTCTATTCCCTGTTCCACAGCAAAATGCTCCTAAATTGTTAAGTGATTGCTTTCATGAGAACTAGAAGAAGTTATATGTTTCATAAGCCCTGGTAAGGTGTTACTGAGAGAAGGATGTTCTAGATTTTGTGGGCCTTCTTGCAAAAGCAGCACGTAGATGTAGGAAGCATCAGCTGCTGATGTGCACTGTGGCACAGGGAGCCCAGCAGCCAGTTCTAGGTGACATCCATCAGGAGTCACCTGTTTGCAGAGTGTGAGATGGTCAGTTACCTGAGTCATCTGGGATGCACTCCTGCAGGCTGTGCCACTTGATGAAGTTCAGGAATAAGATGTATGAAAAGACTTGGTGCTTGACGGCTTAAGCCACTCATGATGCAACTTGGCTGGCAATCTTTTCCCCTCCCATTTCTTCATCTCTTTGTTTTTCTTGAATAAGCTGATTCTCTCTGGCATCTGGGCTTAAAACAATTCCATGTGGCACTTTCTTTTTTCAATGCTCCTTTGGTTTATTTTGCAAATCAGATTCCTGCCGCTTCCCTTCCCCGCTCCAGAGAGGTGGCAGTTCCCTTCTGCTCCTTCCCTCTGTGCCTTGGCCCTGCCTGCCACCCTGCCTGCCACCACTGTCACTTCCTGGCTGTTCCCATCCCACTGGTTCCTCAGTTCCTTGGAAGGTGTGGTACAGCAATGTCTTTCTCGTGTCAGCATTTCATCCCTTCATTGCCTACACCCTGTCTTCTGCAGAAGTTCAGAGCTCTCAGTTTTTGGCCTTTGAGGTTTTCTCAGCTCTGCCCTCTTATCACTGCATGCTGCTTGTGCTGCTCCCTTCCTTAGGAAAAGGAACAGAGACTTGACTCCCCTTTTCATAGCTGCTTTTGCAGTTCAGCTCTCCTGCAGAACCCATCGGGGCTGTTACACGCCTCAAAAGTGAAAAGGAGAGAAAATGTGCTGAAATAGAATAATCTTTTTGGTCTCTCAGTATGTCACACTACACACACCTAAGGAAAAAACCCATGCTCTTCTGCTTCACACAGAGCACAGGAATTGAAGTGGTGGGACACCCTGGGGAGAGCATCCAAATACAGCACTGGCACTAGGGCAACAAGACCGCTTGTCAGCCCTTATGTAGTACACGTTGGCACGCACAGGTCAGGAGACAACTGTTCCTGCTGGAAATGAGCTAAGGTGACATTAGGCTTACTCCTCGTCGCCAAAGTTTCTCTCACTGAGACAAACTGATCTGCTTCACATCTTCTAACTTGTATCTGCAGTACTGACATACATGTCTGGCCATAAAAATAAGGTATTCTCCTTGCTGCCCCACTAGTAGTGCCCCCAAAAGAAATACCCCAAAGTTGGATCTGTGCTGGAGGGGCTTTTGCTGAAGCCTGGTATTTCCTGAATATTGAGTCTGCTGCTTTAAATTATTATGGTTGATTTGGGAGGCAAGAGCTGCAAACTGGTAATTAAGCAGAGATTAAAATAACTTATAGAGAGGTCTGATTCACTTTATTAGGTAATAAACATATAATTGTTCCCTCTTAAGTCATCACAAATATGTTTTCTTTCTTTTTGTATCTGTGAATGCACCGGATTATAAATTCAATACAGAAACCAGTGGAAAGATTAGAAGAGGGTTTTTTGTTGTCTGCCAGGTTAATGTTCTCCTCTTTCTTTTTGTCTGCAGATAGAAATCAAGCATTTTGTCAGCTCAAAATTAAAGTCTTTGTTCATTCACAGCAATGTGCTCCCTAATTTATATTTTTCTTTTGGTCATCTGTATACTTTAGGGAAATATGCTATCCAATTATTTTAATGCACTTACCCACTGTTTAGACCATTGGGCTAAGTAATTGTGCACACGTCCTTCAGTAAGTGAGCCTTGCAATCTGCAGCAGTGGTTCTGAGCTCCCCTCATATGGTGATGGTGGTGGTGGGGAAATGTATAATTAAAATCTGGGCGCTTCACCCTCTATCAATCTTGCAAACTTTGTGCAAAACAAACACCGAGCAGTGGAGCATCGCAAGGCCATCATCAATAATCTTAAATGAGCCCATGCTCATTCCTTCTGCATTGTAATTCTGCTCTGTAACTCCAAATGTGACTCTCTTCTTCTCTCCCCCACGCTGCAGCGGCTCAAGCTGGTGTGCTCTCCACAGCCTGACTGGGGTCCGTTTTTGGCCAAGCACCGCGGTGAACGTTACATGAATATGATTGATCCGCTGGGAACCTCCTCCCTGGGACTTAAACTGCCAGTGAAGGATATAGAACTGGGGACCCAATGCTAATAATTATAATGTGGGTGGCAATAATGTCCAACTTTTCTGATATTTTCCCCCTCCTCATTTTGTTTCTCCTCCTCTGCCCCCCCCCTTTTTTCTTTTCCTTTTTACAGTGCCTGAAAGTGGTTGCTTAGGAAAGTAGGACTTCCTGTTGCATGCCATGGGGAAGACCTTAGTTAGACTGCTTCCAGGTGTGGGTGATGCCCATGATGTTGTCTGTACCTGCTGAAATAGCAAAAGCATGTTGTGTTACAGGTGACATACCATCATTTTATTTATTGATTGATTTATTCATTTTGTCAGGGAATGCAGAGGTAAACAAAACACAGTGGGAAAAATCTGCTTAGGGCAATTATACACAGAACTGGACCCATTTCACACAAGCATCCCTGAAACAGGCAGCTATGATGGGAACCAGGATTTTGTTAGCAGTGTAACTGAAGGGAAGTTCAGCCCTCAGAGGGGATGGGAGTGAGCAAAGAAGGGGATCTCCTGCAGTCCTGATATAAATACTTATGGCTCTCACAGTAAGAAGAGGCCCTTTTTCTACACTGACAGCAGACCTCGCCTCGTTGTGTCTGCACACTTCTTTCATGATTTGTACTGACTTTGAGGACTTTTGGAGACCCTTTAAGCAGCATACCAGGGAGCAATATGTGGGATCAGAACAGAAAAGCAAACCTCTTTGATCTTTTCAAGCAGAAAACTAAAAGCAAAATGTAAAGGACTAATAATTTGAGACTGGGGATAACCAGCATTTGAGCCTAGGAAACGGTGCCAGACTGAGGTGTGGGGGCATCACTGTTTAAAGTATGTGTCTTTTCTTTTCCTATGTTTCTTGTGGTAATATGATACCTATAAATTCAGTTCTACAGAGAGTCTGAAACCTTGCTCCACACTAAGTGCAACTGTGCTTTTTACTCACTCCAATACTCTGAACATTGTTTTCCTTGTTTCTCTGCTTTTGTTTACAGTATCTCCTCAAGAAGCCATCATATAATTTGTGCCTAACTTTGTATTCCTACAGTGGTAAGTGTAGTCTAGTTACCACCTGACACCAGTTCTTAGAAGTTAGATGTGCCGTTCAACTTTGTGACTCCTTGTTCATTCTCCTAGAAACATCTTGATATCACCTTTAGATGATGTATTCTTCTCTTTCAACCCATGGGGAAATAGCAAAGCCCCACTTGTCTATATATTATATATATAGCACGGAAAAAATCTTCAAGGCAGTATTCTCTCCAAAATGTACATAGGGGTTTTTGGTTGATTTTTTTCCCTTTTCCCCCTCAATTTAAAATATTTTCATTAAATAACCTCCCCAAACCCTACAACAATTACCCACTGCAGTCATCCACACAGATGCAAAATGTGAGGGGAGAGAGGACAATTCAGTAGATGACCATTATACCACTGCATAACAGCAGCAGGACATCCTAGACCATTACATTTTAGACATCAGGTAGAAGTAGTGATACGAATGCTAGACTGAAATAGTTTTGTTACCTACCAGGCAGAGTAAAAATAGAGCTTTTAAAGAGTACATTTATTTACCTGAATAGAAAATTAGCCCAGTTTATTGTAACTGCACTAGAGTGAGGGAGAAAAATATATCTTCAACAATTGGCAAAACTGTAACCTTTACTATCTTGTTATATGCTATACATACTTATATGATATTTTTTAACTGTGATCAGTGTTCATGTAGTGTGTACTAGTGATGTTTTCTGTCCCTATAAATATCAATCAGTGTAGAGATGGTGAGCTTAGAGTAGTTTAGCCTGTTTCCCCCCTTCCTACACACACTACTGTAGTAGCCAGTAAATGTTCTTTCCTTTCAGGGGACTGTTTCTATCCCATTCTTTTGTCTGTCTGCCTTCATATTACAGGGTCTCAGGTAAATTTTCAGTTAATGTGTGTCTGTAGATCAGTAGATGTGTTGTTTCATCCCTCTGAAGAAAAGAAAACAAAAGCTAAACCTTAATGTAACACTTCCACAAATGGTTAACTTCTTTTCTCTGTGTGTGTGTGTATATATATATGTATATTAAATATATTAATCATTTTGCTGAACTTCCTCTTTCACGGGGCAATTAGTGTTGCCAGTTCTAGGCACTGCTGGAGACCTTTAATCCTCATGCAGGACAAGCCAAGCACCATCAGGGGTTGCCACTGAGCGAGGTGAGGGCAGATTTTGCAGCATCTTGTGCTGGCTCTTGAATCTTCGCTCCATGGGCTCTGTCGGTCCCTGTCTCACATGGCAGCAAGATGGGACCCTTCTGTGAGCTTCTCTGCCTTAAAGCTGTGTCCCCTTGCTTCAGCTCTGCCAGCTATTTTAATAGGGGGCTTTCTATTCTTACTTCTGGCTTTGCTCTTCCTGGCAGAGGCAGGTCTGAGAAGCCATGTCCTACTTGATGTAACGAAGGCCCATAAAGACCAGCTGAAGATTTGTCTCCCGCACGTGCATGGGGCTGAGAGGCCTTCTCCGGGAGAAGAAAGGAACATAAGTTAGCACCTCTGATGGGAATTAGGTACATTTGTCAGGAGAAATAGCTTTAGGCCTCTCTTTACCGATATTATGTAGCATCTTGGTTTGATTTTTCTGGAGTCCAGGCCACTTTCTCTTCACTACTAATGCGATTAAAATAAATGTGTCCACAGGTTTGCTCCTCTTTTAAAAACCCACACTCAAATTGCTCAACAGTTCTGAATCCTTTCACTTACTAACTTATCTCAGGACGTGCATGGAAACTGGGATTAACTAATTGCAATAAAATTACCTCAGTGTAAGGATATCAGTTACTGTCTGCCCGAAGTATAAAGGAGATACCATTTGAAGGAGTGCTGCTAGGTTATGATATCTTTCCTGTGGCTTGGATTACCAAACCAGAATGCATATGAAAAATTGAATTGCTTTCCATGATTTATGTAATTAATCTGCTTGCTTTTTAATTTAGATGTTGTTCCTGTGCCTGCTAAGTCATTAGCACAGGATTAAGCTTGACTCTGAAAACAGACGATAGTCATTTTGTTCTAGCTGATATTTGTGTTCAGCTTTGACCTCCATTACTAAGGCTTGCAAAAACATTTAGAGAGAGGAGAGAAATGCATAAAAATACCCCAGGATGTAGGAAGTTTTCACTATGTTAAAAGGAGATTTGGGTGGGGTTTTTTTCCCCCCTACATTAGACCTTTTAAAAAGCAATTTACTGGCCAGATTTGAATGTTGAGATTAAATTAACCAGCAGTGTCTTTTTTAAATGAGAAACAACCCTGAAGTTTGGGAATGCACTTCATTTACCCATGCTCTAGGAAAAGTTTGCATGTACTTTGATAATTTTCTAAAAGTACATTTAGTTAAACTAATTAAGCAGCAGTAAAGATCTTAAAAAAAAAAAAACAAAACAAAAAAAAGAAGAGTAAAATAAATAAAAGGAGGGGAAAAAGCCATATTAGTAAAAAAATGTGATGTATGTACTTGCAGATCTATCTATCTTGTGAGTAAAAAAAGCTGCAATTTGGTGAAATTACTTATGTTGCTCCTTTTTTTTCTTTTCCTACAAAATGAAATCAGATTTCTGGATAAGCTGAGATGCATTATTGTATGCATTGAAGGTGATGCCTAATGCAAATGCTTGCCATCTTCAAACCCCCATCTTTGGGGTCTTCCTAGTGCTTTCAATAGGCAATGTTCAAAACCTGTGTTTCAGCTAGACACGGCAGCACTTTGTTTCCAAAAGAAGGGTTTAACAAAATGACCTTTAATTGGGCAAGACTTGGATTGTCTTTGGATGACGTTTCAATTGGGCCAAAGTCGTCTTTTAATTAGGTTCCGCTCCACTGCCCACCTCAGATGTGCCTCGGCGCTGCAGATCATTGCTTCTGATACACTGTGTGGCTGTCTCTTACCATGAGCTTCCAATGCCTGATTTATTTTCAATACCTTTGGTCTTTTTGAATCTGTGTACAGTTGTATGGATAATATGATTGCTTGTTGCCTGTGTTAAAGCAATTGCTTATTTATGGCAGACATTCGTTTTCTGCAGACTTATTTTGCAGCTCCACTTCTTGCAATCAAAGAAGGACTTGTAGGGATTGAGGGTTGTAGGCTGCTGGGCTACAGCAAGTGGCATTGCAGAGATCTCTGTTTTGCTGTTGTAAGAGAACCTTGTTTCTTAGCTTGTAGTTAAATGGTGTGCACACAAAATCTGTGTAAGTGGTCAGAGCTTGATATTCCCAAGAGACTCAGGTTGATGTCTGAGGCGGGGAGGGGAGGGGTATTTGGGGTTTCTGCCTCAGTCACCCTCAGGCAGCCTATTGCCAAAGAGTGAAGGTTTTCCTGGTGGGTTTAACAGAATGTGAGATCCAGACTGGACCTTATTGCTTGCAATATTATTATTTGCCCATAATGTTTGAATACATCTTCAGGTAACCATTTGCCTTACAGCTATCTTCCATTGTTAGGAAAACTATCGATTGACTCCACCGTGTTGTTCTCTGTCATTTCTATTATGTAGTTATTACCTTGTAAGGTAGATGCTTGGCTGGTATAAATTGTCCCAGCTTGGTCTGGAGCTGTGACAATTTACACAAGCCGAGAACTTGCGCCCTGTGTCCTATGGCACTTTATTATGGACCCATCGCTGATGGGTTGAATCTTAATTACTTGCGTAATGTCATATATAAATATATATATATATATTTACAGGCATTCTATGGGGTACTGCTGCCTATGGATAAAGATTTGTACCCTAACCAGATCCTTATGATTTGTACATTAGCTACGTGTGGAGATGATATATTATGTCACAAGAGGATGCATCCTATATATCTCATGGTAGTGCATATTATAATGCTACGTGTTGTTAATTTAAGAAATCATTATTCTTGAGGCCCTACCTCAAATTTTGTATTTATGTGTACAAATGCAATTTATTGTATTATATATATATTTGCCCATTATATTTGGATGTGGTAAATTAAAACTATTCGATAATGTATGGGCTCTAAAGACTCTAAATAAATGTCCCGTGTTGAAACCAGAAAAGGAGTCAACATTACTATTTTTTTTTTTTCCTGGTGAATGAAATGTCTTTTCCCACCACCTAATTCCCCACCCAATACACACCACAAACATAATTCTTACTTAACACACAGCCTTAAGGTATCTGCAGAATTGATCCATTTGATTGTTAGAAACCTTGAGCAGCAACTGGAAATAGCCCTCTTGGGAAATGGAGATATTGCACAGCTGCAGAAACAAGTATCAATTAAATGGCTGGATTCTTAACTATTTGAGTGCTCTGTAGCTTGTGGAATAACTGATTGCTTACCAGAGGACCAGCTGGATTTGCCTAAATCCTTCTTGTGTTATCAATTCAATTGTCCTAAAGGTTGTTGAACTGAGGTTCGTATCAGCTGTGGATGTAAATAAAAGGGGTAAGGGAGGAGCAGGTGATGAAGAAAAGTGTAAAGACCTTGATCCTGATGTTGTGCCTTTTGTTTAAAGCTGAATTCCCATGCTGTGGTGAGGGCCATGTGCCACAAGAGTGACATGGTAAGCAGGTTCTTTCCTTCCCAGCAGCTTGCTATGGAAATCATAGAATCAATAAGGTTGGAAAAGACCTCAAAGATCATCAAGTCCAACCTGTCACCCAAGACCCCATGACTAAACCATGGCACCAAGTGCCATGTCCAATCCCCTCTTGAACACCTCCAGGGATGGTGACTCCACCACCTCCCTGGGCAGCACATTCCAATGGCTAACAACTCTCTCTGGGAAGAACTTTCTCCTCACCTCCAGCCTAAACTTGCCCTGGTGCAGCTTGAGACTGTGTCCTCTTGTTCTGGTGCTGGTTGCCTGGGAGAAGAGACCAACCCTCTCCTGGCTACAGCAATGTACTGATCCAACCTGTTTCACTGTTGGCAAGCAAGAGTTTCTGACAAGCTTTTCCCAAATTAAGTAGTGGAAGCATTACTGTCATGGTGCCAACAGCAATTCTAGGCAAGAGCCTGATCCTGAAGACAGCTCAGCAGGGATGTGGCAGGACTGTTTCAGCAGGTCTGGTAATCAGTTCCTCCCTAATAAGTACTTTGTGTGTAAACTGGCATTTCTCTCAGCCATTTATGTGCAGAGGGAGGGGGTGGCAGGACCTAATGGTGGGAGACTACAGTAAGTCTTTGCATGTAGAAGGCAGATTTTATCTTGGAGAAATCTGAAGCTAACCAGCAAGCACTGTAAGAGCCCTGAGGGGCAGGTAAGTGTCACTAGTCCCCCATTCAGGAGGGTAAACTGAGGCACGTGGAATTTGTGAAATCTCCAGCGTCAACCAATGTGAGTCAGTGATACAGCACACTGATTTTGGAGCAAGAGACAGTCCTTTGCTCTCACTTTCAGGCACTACTGCTTTCAGTGTTCAAACTCATAGTAACAGATAAAAATTCCTGGCCTTTTAACTTGGTTGCATGGATTCACCCAGGCCAGGCTTTAAACCAATGCAAGTTACTTAAACACCGAGAAGGTAGGCACACCTTCTATTGCAGTGCTAGCAGATGTGTGTAGTTTAAAATCATTTTAATCTTTCAGGTACTGAAATTCCTGTGGTCAGGGTGTGGATTGAAGGGCACATCTTATACCAACTGAATAGATTAATCCATGGTAAAATTTAATTTAGACTTTGCAGCCTTCAAACGTTAGCTAACCAAGCATTTGGGACTTAAAAGCAGCAGATGTTGCTCCATGTCTGAGTACAGAAGCATACAAATGATTCCTCTTTGCAAGGCCTCATTCTGGCACATTTGTTAGTTATTGATGCAATTATAGACATCAGCGTGGGTACTTTCAGCCTGTTGGACTGACATTATATAGTCCTTTATAACTAGATGTCAGTTGGTAGGACAGGTATGGCATACAGCATCCCCCCCTTCCTTTACATACACTCTTTATTTAGTAGTACGGTGTAAACGCTGTTGGTAATTCTTGCCCTCTGCTGGCTGCAAAGTGAAGTTTGTCCGTATGGATCGTGAGTATCCCTTCCGAGTCAAAGCTGTCCAGGGAACCGAGCCTTGTTTGTGAGCTGAGGATATTTTCCACCCTGTGAGGTTCATGGTATTGTGTATTTTATTTTTTTTTCCCAGGTGGCATCATTGTAGTTTTCCAGTGTTTGCACTTCAGCTGGTAACCGAGTCCACACGTTCAGCTAAGCCTGAAGTAATACTTAGCACTTTTAATTGCCTCTCCTCCAAGGAATGCAAACGACCTCACCACCACTCTCGGATGCCGGGCTCAGTCAAAAACGCTACAAAATGCCACCAGCTTTGTGGCTGACAGCACCAACACTTTAACACCACACAGTTAGCAACATCACGACGATTTAGGTCAGAATCAAGAAGCGTTCCACGTCCGACCGAGAGAGCAAGAACAATCTTTCCCAGGCGCGTTATCCAAGCAGGGATCCCGCCAGTGCGCTGAGAGCTTTGCTTTGCCCTTGCAAAAGCGCCATCAGGTTTTAGACGTTTTTAATTGCTAAGAATGTTCAGGAACACAGTTTTAGCTCTGATCTGAATGTCATGCCTCTCAGCTATTTATACTTCCAACCAGATCATATCAGAATACCGGATTGTTAGGTGATAAGAGATGATGATTTGCTGCCACTAGAGGAGGTGTAAGAATAGTGTTAGCTGGGAGAATGGGACTTAGGGTTGTTTTTTTTTTCTTCATCTGTTTGTCCTATCTGTTTCCCATATGAACAGCTGAAATGCTTGTAAGATTATTGATGCTCTCCCAACGAGTGATCATTTGGGCACTGAGCTGGGTTACAGAAAGACCCACATCTGTGGGACCAGCTCTGTTCAGAGTGCTTCCTACCCAAGTTGCCTGTGTTACTTTTTTGCAGCACCCGTGGGCTGTTTGGAGGTTCGTGATTGGCAGGAGAACAGGTCAGAAATGACCAGGGCATTCTTTGTCCCTCAGATGGATGATCATAGAATCATAGAATTGTTAGGGTGGGAAGGGACCTCAAGGATCATTCAGTCAACCCCCATGCCATGTCAGGGACCCCTCACACTAGATCAGGCTGCTCAGAGCCACATCCAACCTGGCCTTAAAAACCTCCAGGGATGAAGCTTCTACCACCTCCTTGGCTCATGGGGAAGAACTTCTTCCTAACATCCACTCTGAATCTACCCATATCTGGTTTTGTTCCATTCCTCCTAGTCCTGTCATTACCTGACATCCTAAAAAGTCCCTCCCCAGCTTTCTTGTAGCTCCTTTAAGATGCTGGAAGGCCACAATGGGGTCTCCTCAGAGCCTTCTCTTCTCCAGACTGAATAGCTCCAGCTCTCTCAGTCTGTCCTCACAGGAGAGGTGCTCCAGCCCTCTGATCATTCTCGTGGCCCTTCTCTGGACACATTCCAGCACCTCCAGATCTTTCCTGTAAGAGGGGCTCCAGAACTGGATGCAGTACTCCAGCTGGGGTCTCACCAGAGAGAAGCAGAGGGGTAGAATCACTTCCCTTGACCTGCCAGCTATGCTTCTCTTTATGCAGCCCAGGCTCCGGTTGGCATTCTGGGCTGCAAGTGCACACTGGTGATTCACGTTGAGCTTCTCATCTACCCGCACCCCCAAGTCCTTTTCTTCAGGGCTGCTCTCAGGCCAGTTGTTGCCCAGCCTGATGAGTTTTGTTCTTTAAAGCTGATAACTCAGTACAAATTTTTGTATGTACTCACAGTAATTTGTTACAATAGCATATATCCCAGATGTAGGTTAAGCTAACAACAGGTCTGTTTAATATCTGCCCATGACCAGTTTGAACTGTGTATCTGCTAAAGACTCTGCAGCAAGTGGAAAATGGAAAGCTTGAGGTGAATTAAATTTTGTGTATAGATAGACCCTGGTTTTACTACCAGATAAGCACAAGCTAACATGAACTGGATGGCAGAACTACTTCACAGAAAGAAATCTCCTCCGGAATCAGAGAGTAAATATTATGCAGAAAAATGATTTTATCAGGATGGGAGAGAAAGATAGAAGGCTGAATATCCCCTGCTGATGTACCACTGCCTCTTTTCCTTGTTGCTATGGATGTATCTATGGGTACATGCATATACTTGTGTGCCATGCATATTCTTCTCCTTGTGGCCCATGGGTGAGAGTGGCACTAATGACACAGTACCCTAATCAAAAGTAAGAAGATACAAAGTCATATTTGAGTAAAAGTGCTTTTCATACACTGGAGATAAATTACTGAGGTGCTTTTGGAAAGCCCTGCTTGCAGCCAGGAGCACCTGTCTTCAGAGAGCTTACTGATTAAGTAATTAGGTAACCAACCCTTTGATCTCGGTAATGTAAAGGTGTGTGAATGCAACTGTCCCCTAGGATGGGCATGACCCTTTTGGTGTCACCTTAACTTTATCCAAGTGTACAGCTTGTTGTTTTACATTGAAGATGGCTGGAACTTGCTAGGTGCAACACCAACCCCCAACATGGTGAGAGCAGGCAGCAGAGAGGTGGATTCTCCGGCTTCAATAGCTGAAATGGCTTGATTTGAAGGGTAGCGAGAGTGTTTCAGCTGGAAATCTCACTCTGCATTGGTCCAGTGGGATAGGAACTTGATCTAAGGTCAAATTTAAATGAGTTCTGCGGGGAAGAGTCATTGCACGTAATAGATGCTTGTGGTGGTCAGTTTCTTGCCAAGCATCAGGCTAAATTAGAGGCTGGAGGAAATACTTGGAGATAGGTTTTTAAAAGTGCCATCAGAGCAGATTCTCAGGTGACTCACAAGTACTTTACCTCTTTTTTACACTTTAGAGGCATGAAAGAGAGAGTAGTTAAGTGATTGGCGCAAGGAACAGTGCAGATTGCTGTATTACATCTCAGAACTTCTTTTTGTTTATTCATAACAAATATAAATTATTACCACAGCTAAATAGTTAATAAGGGTGGATTCTTACTGGTTTTACACCCGGAGCAGCCGGGCAGCCAGAGCGCCCGCCGCCGGCAGAACAAAGTCGCCGCACCTCGCACCCAGCCGGGGATGGGGACGCGCCGCCCCGCAGCACGGCAGAGACCCTCTTGTCCGAGGGGAATACACCTTTTGGGAGACAAGAGCCGGGTCACCTCCGCTCCCCTCCTGAAACGCTCCGAGAGCCAGAAGAGGGGTAGCCGGGGGGTGTCCCCCTACGCCAGGAGCGGCTCCTCGCCATGGCGTGGCCGGGCGGCGGCGCTGGCGAGGCCCGGGGGGGGGGGCGCGCGTCACGGCAGGGGGCGGGCGGGGAGCCCCCGCTGCGGGGGCGTCGGGGCCGCGCCTGGGCAGCGGGCGGAGCCGCTGCCGCTTGCCGGAGCCGCTCCGCGCGTCGGAGGCTGCTCTTGGCTCCGCTGGCTTCTGCGCGGCTCCGCAGCAGCTGCCGGGAGGGAGTTAGGCGGCTGCGGCCGCCGCCGCCCGTGCCGATGGATCTTCTCCTGCTCCTTTGGGCGTGTGCGGCCGCCGCCGGGGCAGGTGAGGAGCTGGGACGGGGCTGTGCGGCCGGTGTCCGTCCCTGCCACCTGCACGGGCAGAGCGGCCGCCGCCCCGCGGGAGGAAACTTTCCGGGGCGCCGGGGGTGGTGGTGAGCTGTGCCCGTTGCGGGAATCGGGAGCGGCACCGGTTCGCCCAGCTGCTGCCACGGTGAGGCTGAGCGTCCCTCGCTGCGCGGAGCGGGTGCGGGTGTCCGCAACGCGCAGCCCGGCTTGTTCCCCGCGGGGAGCCCCGGGGGCGGCCGGTCCGCGGGTGCCGTAGGGTAGGCAAGGGAAAGTTTTCGGAAAGCGACGAATGCGCTGCGCTCTGTAAGGACGGGGAGCGCGGTGCGGGCTGAGGAACCGACAGAGGAGCGGGTGAGGGTGGAGCGGCTTGGCCGCGCTGGGGTCCGGCCGGGAGCTGCGCGGTGCTGCCCGCCGTAGCGGGCTGTGGGAAGCCGCGTTAAGGCTGTGAGTGCGTTATTTGTGCCGGTGCTGTGCCGGCTGCCTTATGGCTTCAGCGTTCTGCAGCCGAAGTACGGTTTCTTGTTCCTTGTGGAGGCTTTGTTCTCTTTCTCCTTGCTCCACTGTTCTTCGGCTGGAGCTCACGAGAGGGAGGTTTCTTGATGGTGTTTGTGGCTGTTCTCAGTGAGATTATCCAGCATAATTATAGCAACTGTGGAGGAATACATTCTAAAATGATAATGATTATTGTTACCTTATAAAATACTAAGAGGTATGACATAAAAATGGAAGAAAACATCTCCTGTTCCTTTTTGGACTGGTGTTCCCACCGACAGTGCGCACAGACACTTGAAATGGTCAGTAGGACCCGAAACTCTACTACTTGGTAGGGTGAAGCCTCGTGGAAAGTTCTTTGTGCAACAATTGCTGCCGAGGCTGTGAGAGGAAAGAGCAAAACGCCTCTTCCTAGACCCTGTTCTTTACCGGTTAACGATTGCACGTGGGTACGTGGAAATGACTTGGCTGTGTTGAGTGTGCTTTTACCTGAAGTTTTTTCATCCCCAGCCAGCACGTTAGACATGTCGAGGAGATTATAAATGCACCACATGCGTTGCATGGCTGCACATGAGCTAGATGGAGCGTGGCATGACTGCTGGTGCTTCGGTGTAGGTGATAAAGACACAAGCAGAGAATACAAGCTGTGGGAGCTGTAAGGCAGAATTAATTTCTTTTAGGGATTTCCTAGTGACAGCATTCATAATTATATGGCTTAATCCTCTAATCTACTGTAGTGCCTTCAGTTCACATTGGGCCAAATCCACCAAGTCCTGAGATGATTTTTACTCCCGCCCACCTGACTGAATCATTTGGAGTTTTGCTTGTGTAAGCCACTGATTTAAGGGGTATGGCCCAATTACTTTAAATAGGAATTGAAAGCAGTGCCAGACACATTTGAGTCCAAGCTTTGCACAGCTCTCCAGTGAGAGCAGGCAGGTTGATGGTTAATTTTTACTTCAGAAAGAAACTGTATTTCCAGCTTCTTGTTCTGCTGAGCAGAGGCAGCTTAAAATACAAGATGCAAGCACGGTTGATATGCCTGTGGTATCTTTCTGATAGACTGTGGGAGACCACAGGGGAAAAGGAGACTTGGTTATCATACTGAAGCTGCTGATTTGTTGTTTATTAATTATTAACTAGGCTTCTGAGTGCCTGCTGCAGTTTGAAGAGCCAGCTCAGGAAAATGACTAGGTATTTAAAACAGCGTAGGTTCTTGCTAAATAGTTGCTGTGACATTAGAAATAGTCTCTGGTTTTGAAAGCATTTTAAAAGCTGGAAGGGGGCACACTGAAGTTGTCACACAAGATCCTTCACTGGCAGAAATTGAAGCCTGTGAAGCTATGGTGATCTATACTTGTTGAGCCTTGGGTATTCAGGCTGGAATAAACGGCTTTAATAGAGCAGTGGAGCTACTGTGATTTATGGGAGTGCCTGTTATTGCTAGATGTGGTTTCTGTCCTCACCCTGCTGATGTCTGTCGCAGAGCTTTCACTGACTTTAATGGGGTCAAGATTTGTCTTACTGGACCGTAGTTTGTCCTTTCTGTTAAGCAGGTTTTTGTCCCTGCTTGATCACCTTTCATAGTGGTGGTTTTCACTGATCTGAATAGATCTAACCTTTTTCAAATGAGGAACAGCATAGTCTGTTCTTGGCAGAGACAGCAGACACTATCTTTCCTGAAAGGTAAGTTCACTCAATTTACAGTGTGTTGCTTTTCTTCTGAATGAAAACCTTCGAGGAAATAATGAATCCTTCTGCTTTCCTTCTAAAACAATCTTTGCTTTTATTTCTTCCTGCACTCGTTTAGGTTTTATTTTTATTTATCTATTTATTATTTCCCCCGCAGAAAGGCTGCTCCCTGTGTTTATGTTTGGAGTTTGTAAGTTTCAGCTCGTAGAGTGAAAGAGTTGCTGTAGGTTGGGAATCAATAGGTTGTTAAGTTCTCTTCTGTTTGTCAGAGGCAAGGTACACTAAAGAAAAGCCAGTTGCTGGCAAATGGTGGCTATAGCAGATTGTGCTGATTTCTTCAGCAGCCTCCTGACTATGTCTGAATGTTCTGGGACCAGAAGAGGTGGCTGGCTGTGGTTTTGATGCTGGTGTTGCTTCCAGAAAGTGAAGGTCTATCAGTGTGCACAGTGTCAGTTGTGGTCCCTCAGTGCCTGAGTGTCTAGGGGGGTGGTGAAGTCCAAGACAGTACTGCAAGCCCACTGATGTTGCTGAATATGAGAAGTTTCTACCTTTGGAGAAGTTAGTTTAGGTTCATATTCTCTGATTTTCTGCAAAAAGGTACTTACCCCACATCCTTATAAAACTACTTGGGTAAACCAGCACCCCTGGAACTTCAGTTCTGACAAATGTCTCTAGATCTTAGTTTTCCTGGTAGAGTAAGCTTGCTGGAGACATCCTAAAGCTGTCCTCTCAACAGTTTTTACTGCTTTGCCACTTGTGCAATAGAATCCTCTGCATTAGCACAACATGTTATTCTAACAAGTTTTAATCCTTGACTAAAGGAGAGGAGAAAGTGCTGTGGTACAAGTGATTTATGAGTAGAATACGTATCTTCTTGTTCATTCTGTACAGCTCAGTAGTTTCTTAGAGCCTTTGAAAGAATCAAACTAGAGTATTTGCTGCTTAGCTGATCCAGGAACACAGTCCTGGAATAACAAATGAATCAATTTAGACCTGAACGTGGAGTCCACTCAGTGGAAATCAATCTGGATATGCTTTACAGGTAATGTCCTTGCTCCACAGAAGTCAGTGTGACTTTTACCATTGACTTCAGCTGCGTCAGGATTTCATTCTTGGAGCCTGTTCCCGTTACTAATGACGTTAGTGAAAAATTTCATTAGGAAAGTGCTTGGATCCCACAAGAGATACTTGACCTGTGTCAAATAGCATACTTAGTGCTATGTTGAGAGAGATGCCTTAGTCAGGCTGGCTTCTCCCCATCCCTAGAAAAAGGAGGGATATATTTAATGAACTCAATGTGCCATAACCATCAAGTTGCCCTGAACTTGTGAACATCACTTCAAATGACTCGAGTGTTCATCTTTTCTGTCAATTCCGTCAGGTCCCTACTAACTTCAAAGAGTGTGCAGTCATTTCCTGGACATTAAGCATTTCTGAATGCTAGGCTTAGATTTGTGCTTCTCCAGCAGATGCTCCTGCAGATCTGAAGGTGCTGCTGCTGGTTTAGGTGAATGAATGTCTGCTATTTGTAGGTAGGCTTTGGCACGCTTCACAGGCACCGGCTGTGCTCAGATACGGAGCTGCGCTTCTGAAGCAATATCAAACAGTTCTGTGAGTCACCCAGGGTTCCTGGATTACAGGATGGTGTCCTTTGCCCTGCTACCATACCTCCTCCAGGGTAATTTTGTCCAGTTGGGAAAATAGATTACATTTAGGTTATGAGCTGTGAGGCCTAATCTGTTAGCTTCGGCTAGGTATGAAAGGTGAGCAATTTAGTCCTCGTGTCTCCCTGGCAATAACATGGCCAACAGATGAATGCTGTAAATCTCCTTGGTCTCTTTGCATAGGTGGCTATGCTTTTATTTATTGGTTACTCTTTAGCCTTAGGAAGGTACTGGATGAATGTATCAGTTTCAGAATGTTTTAATGGGGGTGTTACAAAATCTGTGGAAGGAAAATAGTTTAACTGAGAGAACTGGAGAAGAATATCTTCTATTTCCTGCAGCAGTTATTGTCTTATGAGTAATTACTGTATACAGTGTGTGTGTGTAGGTACTAGAAATGTCTGCACTAGATACTCTCCACCATTATTTCCATTACCTGATCTGAAATAAAAATTGATCTAACTCACTCTCTCTCTGTGCTTCCAACAGCTGTAGGATTTGGAATGGATCCTGACTTACAAATTGATATCATCACAGAACTGGATTTTGTGAATACAACTGTCGGGGTAACACAAGTGTCAGGATTACACAATGCCAGCAAAGCATTCTTATTCCAAGGTAAGACAAATGCCCTCAATTCTCTTACCTTATGTCTGTCTGCATCAGCCTGGGAGAGCTTTGATGCCTAACAGTAATGGTGTACTTACCTACCCTGTAATGATGAGCTTACCTAACCATCACTTTCTCTTATGTTTTTGGAAATGATCCTTCCTACTTTCCTGAAATACATATGGCATTTTATGTTAATTTAAATTGAATTATTCCCCTCCCCCCAGTGTGCTGTCAGTGTCAGGTAGTAGAAGTTTGAGATTTTTAGGGAAGTATTTTTGGGTATATTTTCAATACTCCCCATTGTTTATCTAAATGTCAAAGTGTTTTCAGGGCAGACTTTACTGTATTCTTGTGTACTTTCTCTCTGTGATTGCACACATGCAGACACCCAGAGCTGAAGCTGTGTAACTCTGAGAAAGCGCTGGATGTGGTGATGCTGATTAGTGACATGTAGGAAGTCTTTCATCAACTTTGTGGAAGCTATGAAAGCGAGGAAAAAAAGGTCATTTAACTGTCCCAGCTGAGTGCCAGGTGCAGAATAAGTCCCTCAGAATCATGATTTGTTTTCATTCAGTGTTCTAATATAATGCATGTGAAGTGCTTTTTAAATGGTGTTGGGAATATTTTTGTATGTTTAGTGAAGGAAATTCTGGATTTAATTGACAGGTTTCACCAGGGATGGAAGTTAAGGTCTAGATGAAGAGGCAAAGGCCCATGAGGTGGAAGCACTGAGTTGCTACAGCGTGTTTCTTAGGCGAGGAAGACATTTGTATCAGTCGAGATTAACCTGCAGGTTAAAGCACAGCTGGGAACATTTTTATTGTGGAGTCTTCCTATGTTTGTTTTTCCTTTACCGTGCTTTACTCTGTTGAAGTGTGCATGAGGTGTCTCATTTTTGATATCTGTCCTCTGTGGCTGTTTTTAGAGGCAAATTATTATGACCTCGTTTAGCTTTAGCTCTGGATCAGCAATGCTAACTGACTTGATTGTAAAGGATAAAAGAAGCAGGTCTGTAGTCTTAGTTCTTTCGTTACCTGACCAAGAACAGTTTAGGGGCCAGAGCAGAGACACTTCTGGAGACCTCAGGAATTTGTCAGGTATATTTGCAGTCTTTAATGAGACAATGAGGAGCATGATTTTCACTGATTTCCAGAAGAGCAGCATTACTTTGTTCACTAAAAGATATCAGCTGTTTTTCTTTTGATACCTTGACTCTAGGTTTGTGTATTATGGACAAATGATAATGAAGTATTCCTCGGAGGACTGTGGTGGCCTCTAACTGACTTAAAATGTTTTGTTGTTGCAAATTGCTCTTTCATGTAGCTAATCATAACCATGCAGATGAACTTGTCTAGGTGAGTTTTCACCCACTGGTAGTCAGAGCTGCAGGGAAGATGACTGAGATGTGTTTTTCAGGACACTGTTGGAAACCATTGATACTGAAAGTAGCTTTGAAAGGCTAATGGTGAAGGCTTTATAGACATTCACTTCTTTTTCCCTTGGAGGACCCTGCCTGTAGTTTACAACCTTGGAGAAAACTGGTGTGAAAAGGGTAGAACCTGTAAAATTCATAGGAGCAGGTGAATTGGAAGGTAGATGTTCATGGGAAGCAATGGACAAAAATTCACTGTATGAAGTGAATAAATAATTCAAAGTCTGTAGTTGGGTAAACAAATTTTTGTTTGCTTGTTGTTGTTGATTTTAAATTCCCACAGCAGAAATTCTTGTTGCTAATGCACACAGGAACAGCCCTGTGCTTTGACATCACCTCCAGTGGAAAACTTCCTGGAAAATGACTCAGGAAAATTGCTGCTCAGTTAGGATCATCAGCCCTTGGGCTGAAAGAAGACTGAAGCAGACCTTTGGTCTGTTACTCTGTCCTGAGAGAGGTCTGCAAGGGGTCTTTTGCTGCCTGTCAAATAGAGTGGAAGTTGGAGGCTGCCCTGTTGGCTGCTTCCTTCTTGTTCATGTCTATTATTTGTGAAATGTCAGCAGCATGTTGGCAGCTCTATGAATTCCCTTTTACTAACAGAGGTGACTTACTTTACAACTACAGCTTGGCTGTGTGCCAGGTGCTTTGGCTGGGAACAGAAGATACTTAATTTTGATTTTTATCTTGCCATACACTAAAAGCAATATAGAACTCGGGGCAATGTATGGGCAGCTGCTATGGCTAAGGTAGAAGCAATACTTTCTCCCACAGAGATTCACAAACCCCCACAAGCCCACGTGACACTCCCAGAGGAGAGAGAAGACTGGAAGCTGGTGCTTGGTTTCAAATTTACTGTGTTGTCTTGGACCAGCTATTCCAGCCTCCAAGATGTGGTCCTTCCAGCAAAGCTTCGATTAGCTCTTGCCAGATGTGAGTAATTAATGCCTGCTGTGCCTCACTGCTCAGGTGTTGCCCTTTGGGCTCTGGGCGGGGAGGACCTGCCTCACCTGCCAGGCTGATTGCTGAAGGTGGAGCCACATTAGAAGACCTCTTCACTCGGAAGATTTCACTGCTGAGTGTTGCCTAGTTTAGGTGGTGAAAAAAATTTGTATGTTGTTTGGCGTGCAGTTTTCATGGGGTCATTTTTGCCTGCCGCCTTTGGCAGCATCCTTACAGCAGCGTAACAGGGCTTGGAGCTTACACAAAGGTTCCCTGTGGATCATCTTCTGTCTTGTAAGATATATTTCCTCAAATGGCTTTACTAGAGCTGTTCAAACTGAGAGTATTCCTTTGTGTGTCCCTGGAAGTCTACATCTTTGAGGTAGAAAAATGGTAATTTTCCCCCAACCCAGACAATTATGTGTACAGCTCTAGTGAAAATATGGATTGTTCTCCTCAGCAAGATTCTTTCTCTGTGAATTAAACTCTTTGAAATGGAAAGCTTTAGAAGTTTGGGGTGTTCTTTCACTTGCATTTAGAGGAAAATAGAAGAAATTAAGAAGGGGAGGGGTGGGAAGACATGCACAAAAGAGTAAGTATTATTTTTAGTTCGATTATTGATCACTGGTTTTAGCTTTTTTACAGCAAGTGACATCATATTTCATAGAATCATAGAATCAACAAGGTTGGAAAAGACCTCAAAGATCAAGTCCAACCTGTCACCCAAGACCCCATGCCTACTAGACCATGGCAACAAGTGCCACATCCAATCCCTTCTTGAATACCAATCCCTTCTTAGAACACCTCCAGGAATGGTGACTCCACCACCTCCCTGGGCAGCGCAATCCAATGGCTAACAACTCTCTCTGTGAAGAACTTTCTCCTCACCTCGAGCCTAAACTTCCCCTGGTGCAGCTTGAGACTGTGTCCTCTTGTTCTGGTGCTGGTTGCCTGGGAGAAGAGACCAACCCCCTCCTGTCTACAACCACCTTTCGGGTAGTTATAGACAGCAATAAGGTCTCCCCTGAGCCTTCTCTTCTCCAGGCTAAGCAACCCCAGCTCCCTCAGCCTCTCCTCATTAGGGCTTGTGCTCGAGGCCTCTCCCCAGCCTCGCTGCCCTTCTCTGGACACGTTCAAGAGTCTCAATGCCCTTCTTAAATTGAGGGTCCCAGAACTGGACAGAGGACTCAAGGTGTGGCCTAACCAGTGCAGAGTACAGGGGTAGAATGACTTCCCAGCTCCTGCTGGCCACACTATTCTTGATGCAGGCCAGGATGCCATTGGCCTTCTTGGCCACCTGGGCACACTGCTGGCTCATGTTCAGCCAGCTGTCAATCAGCACCCCCAGTTCCCTTTCTGTTTGGCAGCTCTCCAGCCACTCTGACCCCAGCCTGTAGCTCTGCATGTGGTTGTTGTGGCCAAAGTGCAGCACCTGGCACTTGGACTTGCTGAATACCATCCTGTTGGAGTCCCCCATCTGTCCAGCTGGTCAAGATCCCTCTGCAGAGCCCTTCTACCCTCTAACTGATTAACACCTGCTCCCAACTTGGTGTCATCTGCAAATTTACTGATGATTGACTCAAGCCCCTTGTTAGAAACTTTCTGGGGAGTGATGTCATGATTTGAGTTAACCTGGAGAAAATGTAAAAGGACTCTTTTTTTCCTGGTGAGTTAACGATTTTCAGTCCAGTATCACCTCAGTGAAATCAGTGGAGTGTTCTGATTTTTTAATAATATTGGTAGTAACAGCTGAAAACTCAGATTTCTGTGTGAAGCAGCTTTGCAGGCAAAGAAGCAAATTCAGCTCTGTTGCAAATGGAGTGACAGTGTGATAGAAGCAAAGTGGCAATTGAGAGATTGGGTTGCCTTTAGACAAGTAAGATCTGTTCCTAATTCTGAAAAGCATGGAAACCTATAATTAAGTGTAGCAATCTGAGTAGTCCTGTTGGGCACAAACTTCAATTATTAGAGTACTTCAGCTGGATTCTGGAGTGATCAGATCCATTACTTGTGCATTTCAGTCTCATTCTCTCTGTAATGGAGATGGGGGAATCCCTAAAGCAGTCTAAGTGCTGACAGTGTGAATGAGATGAAATGTAGATACATAACTCATAACTTTAATTCTTCAAACAGTCTGACTCATGAGGTCTCTAACACTATGGTGGCTTAATTATTTGCCTTTTGCCTATTCATACCAACAAGAATGGGGGAAAAAAGGTCTTTATATGCAGGTGGGTTGTTTTAGCACAAAGGAGGCTGAGTGGGTATTCCTGACTAGAGTGCTCTTGGGGAATGGGGCACCCAGGATCCTGGTGTCTGACCTCCAACCAGAAATCCAAAGAATTCAAGGAAACAATTCTGGGGGTGGGAAATCAGGGGTAGGTTCTCCTCCCCTCTACTCTGCCCTGGTGAGACCTCATCTTGAGTACTGCATTCAGTTTGGGGCTCCCCAGTTTACGAGGGACAGGGATCTGCTGGAGAGGGTCCAGCAGAAGGCTATGAGGATGATTAGGGGACTGGAGCACTGCCTGGTGAGGAGAGGCTGAGGGACCTGGGGCTTTTGAGTCTAGAGAAGACTGAGAGGGGATTTAATAAATGTTTATAAATATCTGAGGGCTGGGGTTCAGGAGGGTGGGGACAGGCTCTGCTCACTTGTTCCCTGTGATAGGACAAGGAGCAATGGATGTAAGCTGCAGCATAGAAGCTTCCACCTCAACACAAGGGGGAGCTTTACTGTGAGGGTCCCAGAGCACTGGAACAGGCTCCCCAGAGAGGTTGTGGAGTCTCCTTCTCTGGAGACTTTCAAGGCCTGTCTGGATGTGCTCCTGAGTGACCTGAGCTAGATTGTATGGTCCTGCTCTGGCAGGGGGGTTGGACTTGATCTCTTTAGGTCCCTTCCAACCCCTGGTATCCTGTGACCCGTAGTTCTCCAGCACATCTCCTTTCTCTCCTGCCACCCTCCCCAAAGAGGCTGGGGAGGGGCCTTGAGCACAAGCCCTATGAGGAGAGGCTGAGGGAGCTGGGGTTGTTTAGCCTGGAGAAGAGGAGGCTCAGGGGAGACCTTATTGCTCTCCACAACTCCCTGAAGGGAGGTTGTAGCCAGGTGGGGATTGGTCTCTTCTCCCAGGCAACCAGCACCAGAACAAGAGGACACAGTCTCAAGTTGCACAAGGGGAGGTTTAGGCTGGGTGTTAGGAAGAAATTCTTCCCAGAGAGAGAGATTGGCCATTGGAATGTGCTGCCCAGGGAGGTGGTGGAGTCACCATCCCTGGAGGTGTTCAAGAGGGGATTGGACATGGCACTTGGTGCCATGGTTTAGTTGTCATGATGTGTTGGGTGACGAGTTGGACTTGATGAACTTTGAGGTCTTTTCTGACCTTGTTGATTCTATGATTCTATTCTATCATCTGTAAATAGTACCTTACAAACATGGGAAAATGATACTGAAATGCCTAGAACAAGATCATAGCATAAATTTTAGTACATTAAGAAACACTGAGCCATGACTCACTTAGAGGGGCTCAGTCCTGTTCTGTGTTTCAGGCAGCAGGGAAGCAGGAGTTGTTTTGACCCTTAGGTGGAAAGCTCAGCAGGATCTCGAGTTTAGTGGCAAAGACTTTCCTTATAAATAAGGCAAGAGGAGATACTTAACTGGTCATCCTGTTTCTAGCCATATTATGCCCATTTTTTTAGCCTAGCTGCTACACTGTGTGATTACTTGAGCACAAGCCCTATGAGGAGAGGCTGAGGGAGCTGGGGCTGTTTAGCCTGGAGAAGAGGAGGCTCAGGGGCGACCTCATTGCTCTCTACAACTACCTGAAGGGTGGTTGTAGCCAGGAAGGGGTTGGCCTCTTCTCCTTAGCAACCAGCACCAGAACAAGGGGACACAGTCTCAACCTGCAACAGGGGAAGTTTAGGCTCGAGGTGAGGAGAAAGTTCTTCACCGAGAGAGTGATTCGTGATTGGAATGGGCTGCCCGGGGAGGTGGTTGAGTCTCCGTTCCTGGAGGCGTTCAAGAGGGGACTGGATGTGGCACTTGGTGTCATGGTCTAGTCGTGAGGTTTGTGGTTACAGGTTGGACTCGATGATCTTCAAGGTCTCTTCCAACCTTGGTAATTCTATTATTCTATTCTATTATTCTACTTTAACCAGTCTGACTTTTGTTCTGTGCCTAGTTCTCATTGGGAAAGTAAAATCTGATTCCTTTTACAACCTGTCAGCTAGCCCATTTCTTTTTAACTTCTCTCAACACTTCTCTTCTGCGAACAGAGGCTTAAAGCCTTTACTTGTGAATCAGTTCCCCCAAGAAGTTTATTAAGGCTTTGCTGTTTCCTTTCCTTTCCTAGAAAACTGGCAGTATTTTGCAACTTGGCCTTTAAATTAGGAATGGTCTTTTTTGGCTGCGCATACTATGTATAGCACTTGATAAAACAAACCACTGTGGACTCTGGTAAGTCCTTTCTCACTTGACTGTTTCTTTACTTGTACTAAACAACCCCTGGATTTATAAGAGAAATAGATGGCCTGCAGCTCCAGCAGCACAAAGCTCAGTCATGCTCCTTCTCCCCACTTTGTACCAGCGACTGCTGAGTTCCTTTCTATGCAGTGACTGCTCCAACTGGGAAAGTGAAAGAACAGAGAGCATCTTAAAGCACCCAGAGAGGCAGCAGTCTTGTGAGAAAAGTGCATCTCGTTGAGTTCCTGAAACCAGGAACTCACTTGACCTGCTTCAGGCCAGTAGAGAGAGCAAAGCTGCTCACTGCTTTCCTCAAGTTAGACCATTTTCTTGCTCTTTTGAAAGAGGCTTCCCCTGAGGCACCCCCAGCCAGGCCTGCGCGTGGGCTGCACCCCGAGGTGGGGCGATAGGAAGCGGCTGGTGCGGGGCAGGCCCTGCCTCGTGCAGGGCAACCGCTACCTGTGCTAAAAGGCGTCTTCCACCTCTGCATGGGTTTATCTTCATGGAAACCTGCAAGCATCCTTCTGCTCTTGGACTTTAATACTTCTGTTTTTCCCCTTTTTTTTTTTTTTTTAATTTTTTTTTTTAAGGTAAGAGTGAATGTTTTGTCTCCCATGCTGTGCCCTGTCATGCAGGTCTGTGCTCGTTTCCACAGCAGTGGCGTGGATTCAGGGTTTTAACCTGTGGGATACCTGTCCTGGGTTCCTAGGACCTCAGGAGGGAAAGGCAGCAGATGTCCAAAAAAACCCAAACCAAACCCAAACAAACAAACCCCTTGGATCTACATCATGTGGTAACATTTCTGGTGTTGCTGCTTCCTCGGTGCTAAATCTTGACCGATTCCCTTCTCTTTGCGCTGAGATCTCCCTTCTGGGATCCTCTGCTCCCTGAGGGGACACCAGAGAAAGAGTGGTCAGGCATTGGAACAGGTTGCCCAGGGAGATGTTGGAGTCACCATCCCTGGAGGTGTTCAAGATACGTGTGGACATGGCACTTCAGGGCATTGTTTGATGGTCATGTTGGACTCACACATCTTAAAGGTCTTTTCCAAGCAAACCAAGCGATTCTGTGAATTGATGGTTTACTCAAAGCCAGTCTGCTTTCAGGGCTCAGTGGCTCTGAAGGGAGCAGTGGGCATGGTGATGGCTCATGACCTGTGGAGCTGCATGGGTATGGTGGGGAATGCAAGCCAGTATGTGTCTTCCCCTGTGATGGAGGTTTGTGGCATGGTGAAAAATAGGGCCCAGCCCATCCTTTTGGAGGCTGAGATCTTCCCCTTCTCCCCACACTCATCCCTTTGGATGTCATCTTGCTTGTACAAGCTTCATCCTGGCCTTTGGTGCTGTGCCACCTCCATACCATTGCTGGAGAGTTCCCTCAGTGTTTTCAGCCCTTTGTCAGATGCCCTGAAAAGTGATGCTAAAATAAGAGTTAAAATAAGATCTCAACAACTGAGCTGGCTGCACCCAAGACTATGGAGGAAAGTGTGACTTCTATGGCAGGGATGATTTCTGGGTTTGTGTCTGTCAGCAGGATGAAGAACAAAGTCTTGATCTCTTTTTGAGATTGTGAGTGCTTCTCTTTTCCTGCCTTCCTTTTCAGGCCTCTGTGGAAGCTGGAAAAAAGAGGGAAACAAAACTGAAATTGTAGGGGCAAGGGCTGAGTATGTGAAGTGACAAAATACATGGGATGAACTGGCTCTCCTGAGAGCCAAGGAGTCATACAGACTGGTGCTGGGCAGCCAGATGAAATTAACTGGGAGAGGCAGGATATGGGGCATGGAAACTGGGGCTCAGATGAGGAGTTGAAGGAAAGAAAAGAAAAACAGTGGTGGTGAGGAGCTAAAGGCTGAAAAGGGAGAGGGTAATGGCTGGGCAGAGAAACTGTGAAGAGGGCAATACAAGGAAGTGAGGTGAAGGGATGAAGAGCATGGTAAGGGAAGCCATGGACAGTGGGACAAGAAACCTGGAGAGGTAGTCAAGAGCTGGGGCCAGAAGGGAAGACCAGAGGACTGCATTTAGACTAGATGGATAAGACTGGAGAAAGGTTTTGTTACGTTGGAGGCAGCATTAGGCAGAAAAATCGGCAGAAACAGTGAAAGTTCAGATTTGGTTGTGCTATAAAACATCTGTGATGTGTGCTAATTTTTAACAAATGCTTTTGGAGGATACAACTTGGATAATGTGGGGTTTTTATTGGTGATTTAGAAACTTAATTCTTCTGTGCTTTGGTTGTTCACCTGTGAAACTGAGGTACATTAGTACCTTTCCTGTAACAACAGTGGTGTGAAAAGAAGTCATTAATTTTTGTAGAGGTCTTGGATACTGTGCTGAAATAATTAAGTTGGTCATGGTCTGTTCTGTCTTCAGAGAAGGATTTGAACACAGTAGATTTACTGTTCAAGGTGAGCCTTCAACAACTAAAATACAGCAAAACTTCAGATCCTTCTTGGCTAAGTATTTTTGGCTCTATGTTCCTTTTCTTTGGCTGCACTGACTGAGACTGGTAGGTATGTTGTGATCCTGTAACGAAGGGCAGTGCTGAAATGTGCATCTCCAGAGGACTGAGAAAAGTTTGCCTGTGAGACTTTAATCCTAACATCTCACTTCTCATTTATAGTTTTGTTTGTTTGTTAATATGCTTGATGTTTTAATCACAGAATGGTGAAATGCATCAGGTTGGAAGGGACCCCCCTGAAGGTCATCTTGTCCAACCTTTCTGCAGTGAGCAGGGATATCTCAAACTAAGTCAGGTTGCTCAGGGCCCCATCAAGTTTAATCTTCTCCAGGGATGGGGCCTCCACCACATCTCTAGGCAGCCTGTTCCAGTATTTCACCACTCTCATTGTGCAGAACTTCCTCCTGGTATCCAACCTAAGTCTTCCCTGCTCCAGTTTAAAACCATTGCCCCTCATCCTATTGCTACAAGCCTTTCTAAGCAGTCCCTCCCCAGCCTTACTGTAGGTCTCCTTCAGATATTGAAATGTAGCTCTAAGGTTTGCCCAGAGCCTTCTCTTCTCCAGGCTGAACAACCCCAACTCTCTCAGCCTGCCTTCATAGGAGAGTGCTCCAGCCCTCTGATCTATGTGGCTCTCCTCTGGACTCTTTCCAGCAGGTCCCTATCCTCCTTGTGTTGGGGGCCCCAGGGCTGGACACAGGTGAAGTCTCACTAGAGCAGAGCAGAGTGGCACAATCACCTCTCTTAACCTGCTGGCCATGCTGCTTTTGATGCAGCCCAGGATGCCATTGGCCTGGGCTGCAAGTGTACACTGTTGGTTCATGTCCAGCCTCTTGTCCACCCAAACTCCCAAGGCCTTTTCTGCAGGGATGCTCTCAATTTCATCACCCCCCAGCCTGTATTGATATCGAGGATTGCCCCAACCTAGATGCAGGACCTTACACTTTGCCTTGAGCCTCATGAAGATCTCCTGAGCCTACCTCTCCAACCTGTTCCAGCCCCTCTGGATGGCACTCATCCTGTCCCTCAGTTTTGTCAACTGCACCACTCCGCTTGGTGTCATCTGCAAACTTGCTGAAGGTGGCCTCAATCTCACTGTCTCTACCATTGATGAAGATACTGAACAGCACTGGTCACAATATAGGCCCCTGAGGAACACCACTTGTCACCTGTCTCCATCAGGACATTGAGCTGTTGACCACTACCCTTTGGATGTGATCATCCAACCAACTCCTTATCCACTGAACAAATGGAATCCATATCTCTCCAGTTTAGAGAGAACAATGTGGGGGTGGCTGTGTCAAACACTTTACAGAAGTCCAGATAGATGACGTCTGTTGGTCTTTCCTTGTCCACTGATGTAGTTACACCATTGCAAAAAGCCACTAGGTTGGTCAGGCAGGACTTGCCCTTGGTGCAGCCATGCTGGCTGTCTCTCTCTTAAGTGTATTTTGATTAAATTTTTTTTTCTTTGCAAAATTGACCATTTTCACAACAGACAAATGATCTGGAGTTGGAGTACGGTAAGCTAGGAGGAGATGAGTGAGGTGAATCATCTTCAATAAAGGAAATTAAAGATCACTTGGGACACAGTTGTTGAACAATGATTTGAGGCTTTGAAGCTACGTAAACTACCATTAATTTGGTCAGTTCCCAGAAGTAGTTTGAGGAATACTTAGTATCATAGTATCAGTCAGGGTTGGAAGGGACCACAAGGATCATCTAGTTCCAACCCCTGCCATGGGCAGGGACACCCTACACTAGATCAGGCTGGCCAGAGCCTCATCCAGCCTGGGCTTAAACACCTCCAGAGACGGGGCCTCAACCACCTCTCTGGACAACCCATTCCAGGGCTTCACCACTCTCAGGCTAGATGTGAGGAGGAAGTTCTTCCCCATGAATCTCCCCACCTCCAGCTTCATTCCATTCCCCCTAGTCCTATCACTCCCTGAGATCCTGAGAAGTCCCTCCCCAGCCTTCCTGTTGGCCCCCTTCAGATAGTGGAAGGCCACAATGAGGTCACCTCGGAGCCTTCTCTTCTCCAGACTTGTGTGTACCTATCCAGTGCTGGCTGTTTCCACTCTTGTCTGATGTTTGAATTATGTTAGAATCCTGTCTAGGGGCAAAACATACTGCTTGGAAGGTATAAATTCTAAATCCTCAGTCTCTTGTTCCATATTCTCTTCTTTCAAATGCCCCTTCCCTCTCCCCCAAGTCAATATAGACTAAAGCAGACCCATAGGCACATTCAATGACAGTGACCAGTTTCTATCTTTTCCCCTGAATGTTGTCATGCTGCCTTCTGTTCCTTGACATCTTCTGGGTTTCCCATCATGTCTGTAATGATTAGGAGAGAATTCTGAGCACACATTGCCTCTGTCCTCGGCAGTTATTTTTGCTTTCCTGGGAGACAATAATTATGCTACTTGTCTATCTTTGTTGCCACGGTGGTAAGTACAGAGGGGATGTGGGATAAGCACTTCAGTGTTTCTGTAGTATGCTAAAAGCCTTGACTGCTTCTGGCAACCTGTTGACAAAGTCCCATAATGAAGATAAGCAGAGAGGAAACAAAAGGTCTCTGCTCTTAAGTGGGCAGAAAGGGGGATGCAGAAATTAGTTTCTTCTGCTGCTACTAAGTGCTGCATGCTTCCACACTGCGTGAGCGTTTAGATCCTTACAATGAAAGTAAATCAATTTAGATAAAAGTAGGAATAACAGCTTGAGTTGCTTTGTGTCTCCATCAGGACAGAAATTGCCTTTTTTCCTGCAAGGGGTTTTGGCAAGCTGATACTCTTCAAGTTATACCATACTGCACATCTGCGGGTTCGATTAACTTCTTGTTTAGTAGAGCTCTGGGAAGTTGAGGTGAAGGAGTCAGTACCTGAGTTGTGTTGCCTTGAGGTGAGTCCCTGCACTGTGCTGAGTACGCTTGGGTGGAGAAGCCTTCCCAGATGTAGGATAAGTTCTTGCACCTCATTTTGCAGGTCTTGGTTGCTGGGCAGGTGCTGGGGTAAGAGAGAGCAGAATGGGAACATTACCTGGCACTGCTGGGTTAAAACAGCTTCAAATTAAGAGGGAGAGAAAAGCAGAGCTGAAGAACTGGGTTCTCGCTGTAGGCAGTGAAACCTAGTGGTCTATTATGGTTGATTTTGACCCTTAAGAGTAATCTCTTAATTTTAAACCAAATTTTGCTGGAAACCTGTCTTTGCACTTGTTCTAGTTGATTCAATTCCTTCTAACAAGAGCTACCCTTTTTGCTTCAAGGGAAGTGGTGTTATTTGAGATTACTATCACACAACATTAAACACATACAATGATTTCAAAATGTTGAAAAACATTCTTTTCACGATTTCTCACCATTAGAAAGTACACAACAACCTAATAGAAGAATCGGGCATGGGCCATTTCACAGAATCTCACAGAATCACCAAGGTTGGAAGAGACCTCAAAGATCATCCAGTCCAACCTGTCACCACAGACCTAACGACTAAACCATGGCACCAAGTGCCACGTCCAATCCCCTCTTGAACACCTCCAGGGATGGTGACTCCACCACCTCCCTGGGCAGCACATTCCAATGGCTAACAACTCTCTCAGGGAAGAACTTTCTCCTCACCTCCAGCCTAAACTTCCCCTGACACAGCTTGGGACTGAGTATTTCCTGTGGTGAAAACCCCTGCTGCCTTCAACTATCTGTGGAGAATAAAAATTAGATCCTTGAGGTCTCAACCTACTTCTTCTAGGCCAAATTCTAGATTAATCTGGCCACCTGCAAGGTGGCTCTATCAATGACATGAGTGGGACATTTTTTTCCTGTAGGTTTTCATTTTTGCCACATAAATGGCGTGAGGTAATCATGTCATACTGTGCAGGTTTATGGCATTCTATCATGCGATTGCCTGGCCTTTCCAGCAAGTCACTTGGTGCCATGGTTTAGTTGATTGGATGGTGTTGGGTGATGGGTTGGACTCGATGATCTCAAAGGTCTCTTCCAACCTGCTCTGGTCTATTCTGTTCTATTCTATTGACTCCTCCCTCTAAGTTTGTATTTGGCACTTCCAACAGCAGCCAAGTTTTTGTTGTAAAGCTTAGTTCTGTGTTGTCCCTCCCCCCCCTTTTTTTTTTTTTTGGTGTCCTCATCCTTTTCACCCCTTTTGTTTAAAATAGGTTTTTAATCTTTTATAGAAGGAAAGGTAGCAAAGATACTCTGAGAGTGCAATAGGTGTAAAACTGGATCCTGGGGATGAAATACTCCTTGCTTCTCTGATGAAAGCCTAACTACAGATGGCATTCAGACCTGCCTCTGCTTTTCTCTCCACTTTGGCTCATTGTGCATAACAATGCTGGAAGTTTAAAGCTTATTCTTGGGGAAAATAACAAAGCCACGATGTGTGGGAGGAAGAGTGGGGTTTGAGTGTGTGTCGTGAATTTTCTCGGTCTGTGGATGCCTCTGTGGATGTTCATCGTGCTGCTTGGAAAATGAAACAGCCCAGCCTTAAAACATGGTGCTTGTGGAATAATTTGGTAAAGGCCAATGATTTGGAAACTCTGCACTGCACTTTGCCTCTGGTTTTCCTTTCAAAGGGAATCTACTGACAAGTTGTGGCAGGAGGACTCTGCTGTATTAGTTACAATAACCTTATTAAGGAGATGATGGCCATTGTTTAGCCTGACTTCATGGCAATTAATTATGAAGCTAGAAGATATTTAAGTTTCTTTGCCTTTAGTTTTCTTTTGGTAGTATTGCCTCCACATTAAGAAGTCATGGTCCTCTGTGTTAGCCTTTCATTCTCTGGTGCTGGCAGTGCTTTTAATGTACCAGCTTTCGGATGGGATATTCTGCCTTTGCAGCTTCGTGCCATCCTAATCGTTTCAAAATGTAGCCATTAAAAACAACAAAAAAGTCAACATTATTGCTGGTGTTATTCCCAATGGCAAGAAATGCAAAGGAAAAAGAAAGAGGGGGACACACACACACATGTGGCAGTTCTATTTAAATAAAAGCTTATTTTCAGAAACAAAAGCTTATGGAGCAAAAGGGAGCTCTTAGTACCCCAAGCACGTTTGCCGTTACGGATGAACCCACAGCAATGGATGCTATCAAAGTTGTCATATTTTATTCATGAGTTGTGGTGTGCTTGGGTGAAATAAGAAAAGCAATGCTCCAAATCATAATTATGGTGTAAAAAGATAAAACAGTTATTATTGTGACATTTTTTGGGGAAAAAAAATTCCTAAATCTCAAATAATTCATCCCAAACGTGCAGGGAATGACTGAGTCCGTTAGCTGGGTTGATGATTCTTCGTTGGGGGTTGGGGTGTGAGCGTGGAACGCTCCACAAATGAAATTTATACTTATTTTGGGAGACTATGCATGAATGTGTGCTTAGATGTGTTCCAAGAAACAAAGACAACCAGACTATTGAATATAAACATAAAGAGGCTGACAGCAGAAATTATACTTCAGTAGAGGAGGGCTTTGACAAATGTATTGTGCCTCGTGCTATTATCATGCAGTTGATAAATAAAACAGACACCCGGGATTTAATTTGCTTTAGCAGTAACACGGAAGTGATTTTTTTTTCCAGGGGAAAGAAAACAGAAGGGCGAATTAGGTCCTGAAATGCATTTGTTCAGTGCCTGTACAAATCATATACACAGGGAATGAAGAAAAACCATAAGATTTTTAGTAAGAAATGAGCTGACGGCTTTAAAAGTAATTAAAAAACTATTTAGAGTGTCATGTTGCTGGGAGTTTTTGAACCAAGGGAGTACTTTCAGCATATGCTTGCTCTGAACTTTACAGATAATTTCATTGCCTTTAGTTGGATTATTCATGTGATGAAAGGCTTTACTGGGCTGGAAATGAAAACCTTTATGCAGGTGTAGCCAGGTCTGTTAGCTGCCATAAAGGAGCGCTAGGTGCTGTAACCTCTCTCTGCAAGCGGAGAAACTGAGTCAGAGGTTTCTGTTTCGCTGAACCTTTCCTGTTAATGAACTGTTTGAAACCTGATGTTTTGATTGGCGTGTTTGAGAAGGCAGGTTTTCACCAGCGAGGTGAATTCTGATTTCTGTGTGACCTCCCTGAAGATAGGCTGGGATTTTCAAGATGCTCAGGCTTTCAGCTTTCTATCTTGTTATCCTGTCCGATACCCAAAATATCTTTGAAAAATCCAGGTTATGGGTTACTTGTTGGCTGTCTCTGGCATAGAATAGAATAAACCAGGTTGGAAGAGACCTTCAAGATCATCATATCCAACCTATCATCCAACACCACCTAGTCAACTAAACCATGCAACCAAGCACCCCCATCAAGTCTCCTCATAAACACCTCCAACGATGGTGACTCCACCACCTCCACCGGCAGCCCATTCCAAAGGGCAATCACTCTCTCTGTGTAGAATTTCTTCCTAACATCCAGTCTGAACCTCCCCTGGTGCAGCTTGAGACTGTGTCCTCTTGTTTTGGATGCTGGTTGCCTGGGAGAAGAGTCCAACCCCCACCTGTCTCCAACCTCCCTTCAGGTAGTTGTAGAGAGCAATGAGGTCTCTCCTGAGCCTCCTCTTCTCCAGGCTAAGCAACCCCAGCTCCCTCAGCCTCTCCTCATGGGGCTTGTGATCCAAAGCCCTCCCCAGCTTTCTTGCCCTTTTCTGGACACGTTCCAGCAACTCAACATCTTTCCTAAACTGAGGGGCCCAGATCTGGACACAGGACTCAAGGTGTGGCCTAACCAGTGCAGTGTACAGGGGCAGAGTGCAGTACACAGGGGCATACTCATTTTAATCTTAGGAATCCTGAAGCACTAAATATTTGATGTTACTACTTATTTTTAGTACTGTTGTCAGAAAGTATGAGCAGCATTTATTGTTACCTGCAAGAAGGAGGAGTGCTCAATGAGAAATTGGAATCATTGTAATATTTGAATTGAGAAATTGGAATTCAGTTGAGAAATTGGAATTATTTGTCATCTTTGGTTAAGATTGCAAATGGCTCAATCTCTCTGGTTGCTCTATTGAAAAAGCCTCAATTTTACTTCTAGGCTTCAAACACACTAAGGGTTAAGGAGGGAGGAAACAAGTCCAAACTACAATTAGTAGTTATCTGCAGAATTTCTATATCTGATTTTTGCTTCTGCATGCTTCTTACCTTCTGGTGCCACCTTAAGTTTCTTTTGAACAAATGTTGCTGAAGAACATGTCAATGTTGTCAAGTTCAGTACATGTTAGGTGATTTTAAAAGCAGTTTTGTGGTTTTGGGGTCTGTGACTTTGAGCATACCTGAAAATCTTATGTAGACAGGGAGGAAAAGGGGTTGGAGTGGCTGGAGAGCTGCCAAGCAGGGACCCGGGGGTGCTGATTGATGGCTGGCTGAACATGAGCCAGCAGTGTGCCCAGGTGGCCAAGAACGCCAATGGCATCCTGGCCTGCATCAAGAATAGCGTGGCCAGCAGGAGCAAGGAATTCATTCTGCTCTGTGCTCAGCACTGGTTAGGCCTCACCTTGAGTCCTGTGTCCAGTTCTGGGCTCCTCAGTTTAAGAAGGACATTGAGACTCTTGAATTTGTCCAGAGAAGGGCAACAAGGCTGGGGAGGGGTCTGGGGCACAGCCCTATGAGGAGAGGCTGAGGGAGCTGGGATTGCTTAGCCTGGTGAAGAGGAGGCTCAGAGGAGACCTTGTTGCTGTCTATAACTACCTGAAGGGAGGTTGTAGCCAGGAGGGAGTTGGTCTCTTCTCCCAGGCAACTAGCATCAGGACAAGAGGACACAGTCTCCAGCTGTGCCAGGGGAAGTTTAGGCTGGAGATGAGGAGAAAGTTCTTCAATGAGGGAGTCGTTCGTCATTGGAATGTGCTGCCCAGGGAGGTGGTGGAGTCACCATCCCTGGAGGCGTTCAAGCGGGGATTGGACGTGGCACTTGGTGCCATGGTTTAGTCATGAGGTCTTGGGTGACAGGTTGGACTTGATGATCTTTGAGGTCTCTTCCAGCCTTGGTGATTCTGTGAAAAAATTGCTTAGCTTGCTTTTGCAGGCAGCCAGGACAGGAACAGTGTGTTTTGGGTGACTCATTATTTTGTGTAACGTTAGCATTTCATGTACTCTTAAAGTAGACCCCTGAAGTGGACAGTCCTTTAGTAAAGTGGGCAGCCTATTGGTGATGATTCTTTGCAGTCTACTGCTTTGTCCCAGTGTTGCACACATTGCCCCTGGCTCTTTTCATAGCTGAGTGCTGCTGGTGTAGCCCATGCTCTATTCTGTTAACATGTTGTTATTTTCTGAATTTGCAAATAACAATCTTTAAAGCCACAGGGGTGTGATACCGTATCTAGTGCAGATAAATGCTGGAGAAGATGTTGTAATCAGTGACTCCTGAACTAATTAACCAATGCCACATGTAATTTGATTAACTCACGTGATTTAAGAGCAGATGATCTGCTTTTAGTGGTAGCGTAACTTCTGGAGCGTTTCTACCAAGCATTTAATTTAAGGGTTCAACCATTTGTAAATAGTCTTGCTTTCAGCATGAGTCCCATGAGAGGGTGAGCCTGAGCTCAGTAGCTGCTTAAAATATTGGAAAGAAGTTGAAGTGGCTGCCTTGGGTAAGAGGTGATCTGTAGCCTCAGCAAGGCAATCGCCGTTCCCGGCAGGAGGCTTGTTGCAAAGCTGTTTGGCTTACTCCAGCTTTCTGGTTCTGCTCCATAATGGCCAAATGGTTTGAAGACTGTCAGTCGTGCTGTGTGTGTGCCCAGGCCTGCTGCTCATCCTTCTGCTGCTGGAGAGATGATTCCAACGCTTTCCTTGGTTGGTCTATCCGTTTGGGTGGAAAAGACAAGGAAGAGCCCTGGAGATGTGAAACCCTCATGCAGCAGTTCCTCAACGGATGCTTTGCTACAGCTCTGTGCCCCCATGTTTCCTTTGTTACCTTGGGCACCTTTTGCTGTCTTGGGCTTGAGAAGCAGAGGTGGCTGCTTTCTTTCTTGGCAACCTCCTTCCTGAAAGGAGGTTGTAGACGGGTGGGGGTTGGTCTCTTCTTCCAGGCAACCAGTGGCAGAACAGGAGGACACAGTCTCAAGCTGCACCAGGGGAAGTTTAGGCTCGAGGTGAGGAGAAGGTTCTTCTCAGAAAGATTAATTTGCCATTGGAATGTGCTGCCCAGGGAGGTGTTGGAGTCGCTGTCCCTGGAGGTGTTGGAGTCGCTGTCCCTGGAGGTGTTGGAGTCGCTGTCCCTGGAGGTGTTCAAAAAAGGATTGAATGTGGCACTTGAAGCCATGGTTCAGTTAGTCATGAGGTGTCAGGTATTAGGTAATAGGTTGGACTTGATCTCTGAGGTCTTTTCCAACCTGGTTGATCCTGTGATTCCATGTATTCATTTCCAAGTCCTGTGTAACTGCCGCTCTGTTCCTGAGGACTCAATTTCCAAGGTTCAGTTTGACATGCTGATAAAGCAAACAAAGGACTTTTAGACTCTCTGACAACTACTTAATTAACATGAGTGTGGTCATTCTGGCTAGTGCTCCAGTCGGGCCAGTTTTCAAGAAGTGATGAGTCTGACATTAAGCTACTGCATCAACTAAATTATTGGTTGGGGAGAGAAATGAGATTTGATAAGTAGTCTCTGTTTGATTTCTTTAGTGACTCAAAATTCTGCTGTCGCAGGCATCTGGAGTTTCAGGATGGGATTTGCAGTAGCCTCCTGAAAGGGATGAAATACACATGTATATATAACTCTGTGGTAGTTTGAGCCTTAACTGGGACTTAAGAGCTCAGATGGGGGCCAGGCTGAGAATCTCTCCCCCGCTCCCCCTCCTCTTTCCCAATGGACAGGAAAAGAAAGGAAAGGAGGAAATCCAAGAAATAATTTGGATTCGTCTCGGAAGTAGAGAGGTAAAGAATTTTCTTTAAACAGTGTGTGTGTGTGTGTGTGTATAATGATAACAGGGATCACAAGGGTAAGGAACAAGGATGGATGGGAGAAGAAAAAGAAAGATGAAATGCAAAACCAGTCCTTTGCCAAGGCGTGGGGCACAGCAGGGAGGACCATGTGGCACAGAAGCAGGGGAGCCAGCAGCAGTCCTCGTCCAGGCAAAGGCAGGGCCCAAGAGAGCTAATGGCTGCGGTATCCTCCTTCTTATAGCCTTGCTGGGCAGGGAGGGGGAGTGGAACAGACTAACTTAGTTTCCCAGGGTAAAACACCCTCCAGGGAGGGCAAAAGCTCTCCCAAGCCCTCCCCACCCTGCTTCCAGGATGGGTGTAGCCCATCACAAACTGTAAATGCTAGATTAAATTTGATGGGAGAGACCTGGTTGTAAACTAGTTTCCAAACATGCATATGAGAATGGCAGCAATATATGAATGCACCATGGGAATTGTCTCACTGGGTAGAAGAGAGAATTTAGATGTTTGAGGTTTGGTGGTGGAGTCCCCGTCCCTGGAGGTGTTCAAGAGGGGATTGGACGTGGCACTTGGTGCCATGGTCTAGTCATGGGGTCTGTGGTGACAAGTTGGACTTGATGATCTTCGAGGTCTCTTCCAACCTTAGTGATACTGTGATATGAACACTTACAGCCGGGGTAGGCTTGGTACCAGGCAAAAGGAGAGTTTACATGGAATTACACTGTTTTTCCACCTTCTCTAGCAGAAGTGCTTTTGCTGTATAGTCATGGGAACTTACCTTTGTAACATTAGCTATTCACCCTGGTAATTGCTCCATCCTCTAATTTAATGAAAACCCATTAAACCGAAACAATAATTAAAATGAGACATCATCTCTGTAGGAGGCTTGCATATTAAAATCACCAAGCATTTCACTGCAGACGGGTCTTATTCTTAAGAAATGGTGTTGGAAGCAACGTGTAAAAAATGTGATTTATAATGAATACTCCTAATTCAGAAAGCTGTGCAGTTAGAACATGATTTCCTGCTGTTTATTACCGACTCTGAGTGGAGCCAGCAAGGCAAAAAAACCATTTACAATGGCTTTTTGTACTGGTGAGAATACCCAGAAGCAGAGATGTGCTCGTGAGAAAACAACCTGCCCTCTTGGAAACTATCCTGCCAGGGATGACCAAAGAGAAGGGTGAGGTGTGTTCACCCCTCTCTCTGGGTTGCTGGCAGATCAGGCAGGTATCACAGTATCGCTAAGGCTGGAAGAGACCTTGAAGATCATCAAGTCCAAACTGTCACCCAACACCTCATGACTACTAAACCATGGCACCAAGTGCCATGTCCAATCCCCTCTTGAACGCCTCCAGGGACAGTGACTCCACCACCTCCCTGGGCAGCACATTCCAATGGCGAATGACTCTCTTGGTGAAGAACTTTCTCCTCACCTCGAGCCTAAACTTTCCCTGGTGCAGCTTGAGACTGTGTCCCCTTGTTCTGGTGCTGGTTGCTAGAGAGAAGAGGCCAACTCCTTCCTGGCTGCAACCACCCTTCAGGTAGTTGTAGAGAGCAATGAGGTTGCCCCTGAGCCTCCTCTTCTCCAGGCTACACAACCCCAGCTCCCTCAGCCTCTCCTCATAGGGCTTGTGTTGCTGGTCACCACTGTTGCAGTGCAGGGGTCCCCAGAGATCAGCATAGTGCTTGCTTAGCACCTTAATGTAAGGCTGCAGTTCTTTTCCCCGTGGCAGTAGCTCGCAGCCTGCTGAAACCTATGCTTTAGCCTGGTTTGGAAGCAATGTAGGCAAATGGCAGGCATGGTGGATGAATTTGGGTCTGTGCTTAAGTGATGTCTGGGTATGCTGCAACTTGGCTGGTGGGTATTTGTGGGCTGTCTTGAGCCTTAGTGCCAGTAGCCTAGTTAAGCACCAAAAGTGCTCTGAGGGATATACCTGGCTCTGTGCCTGTTCCCATGACAGGAGCATGTTGTAAAGTCTGGTTTTGTTTGCATATAAGGAGAAATTTGTGTAGATTTGCTCCCCACAGATTAAAATAAAATATGCTACTTGCAGATAGCTGCATTCTGCCCTTGTTACACAGGGAGGGACAACCATCCTGAGTGTTTCCCTGCTTGGCAGTGAAATGACGTTTTGTTTGGGAGAAGATCCCCATGGTTAGTGTTAGCATCCTTCTGTGGACTTCTGGATCTGTCAGACTTGCGTGGACTCAAGAATAGTTTCAGAGGAGTGGGTAAGAGTGGACATCCTTCACCAGTAGTGCACTGGATCCCACTTGGAGACTTTGATGAAGCACCTTTAGTGAGCAGGAAGGGTTTTATGATGCTGTTGTGTGATTTCATTCTGAGCAATGTTTAGAAATTGTGCTGAGAGCTGCTTGTTTCAGATCATTCTTCTACTCTTGGCTCTGTTTTTGGATAACTGATGACTTTAAAAAATGGAGGCACTCTGTGTTTGTTTGTTTATAATAGAGATTTCAGTTTTGCTGGATTTTGCCCATAGTAACATACAAGCAATGCATGCTGCAGTATTCAGTTCCTAAATTGCTGTAGCTGAAATCCAGATTGTCTTGTACAGTTAATTTTTACTTGCTTGTCCAACATGACTCTACAGAGGGTCTCCTGAAAGCATGTTGAAACAAGTAGCTTTAAGAAGATTGGAGGTGCCAATGAAGCAACATGTTCTGCTGTATGTTCTCTATCAAAGCAAGGAAATAAAAGGAATAGGTATTGAAGCAGGCTAGTGGATGAGTCACCATCACTGGAGGAGTTTAGGAAGAGACTGAATGGGGCACTTGGTGCTATGGTTTAGTTGATTAGATAGTGTTGGGTGATAGGTTAGTCTTGATGGTCTCAAAGGTCTTTTCCAACCTGGTTAACTCGTATTCCTCTTCTATTCCTCCCGTATTCCTCTTCTATTCCTCCCGTATTCCTCTTCTATTCCTCCCGTATTCCTCTTCTATTCCTCCCGTATTCCTCTTCTATTCCTCCCGTATTCCTCTTCTATTCCTCCCGTATTCCTCTTCTATTCCTCCCGTATTCCTCTTCTATTCCTCCCGTATTCCTCTTCTATTCCTCCCGTATTCCTCTTCTATTCCTCCCGTATTCCTCTTCTATTCCTCCCGTATTCCTCTTCTATTCCTCCCGTATTCCTCTTCTATTCCTCCCGTATTCCTCTTCTATTCCTCCCGTATTCCTCTTCTAAAATATCTATTGCTTTAGAAATGGTGGGTTGATTTGGAACTGCATGTTAGTATTTTTCCTTCAATGGAAACATCTGCTAAAGAAAAAAAAATCCTTTTCTAGCTGGATTGGGATTCAGCTTGTAAGAACTGGTGCATGTTTTTCTCTGCTTAAAATTCCATCCCAAATTATAGAATCAATAAGGTTGGAAAAGACCTCAAGGATCATCAAGTCCAAACTGTCACCCAACACCTCATGACTAGTGCCATGTCTAATCCCCTCTTGAACACCTCCAGGGATGGTGACTCCACCACCTCCTTGGGCAGCACATTCCAAAGGCCAACAACTCTCTGTGAAGTAATTTCTCCTCACCTCGAGCCTAAACTTCCCCTGGTGCAGCTTGAGACTGTATCCTCTTGTTCTGGTGCTGATTGCCTGGGAGAAGAGACCAAACCCCTCCTGTCTACAACCTCCCTTCAGGGAGTTGTAGACAGCAATATGGTCTCCCTGAGCCTCCTCTTCTCCAGGCTAAACAAACCCAACTCCCTCAGCCTCACTTAGTACCATGAGTTGTTGACACTGTCATCAAAATAAGTGGCAAAATTTTGCCTGCTTTTCTGGCATGATGCTTTTCTTTGTCTAACTCATTTTGCCTGCTTCTGTGTGGTAACAGCATTCTTATACTGTTTCTAATGAAGCCAGCTTCTTATTTGGGCTTCTAATATATCCTGGGCTATAAGTGGCAAAAGGCTGAGATTTTAATTTTCAGTTGCCACAGCTGGTAATGCCTTGACCAGTGGATCCACACAGACAGACGTGACTTGAGGGCCTAAATCAGGTTTGTAATCCTGAGTTATTGTACCTTCTTAATTCCATTTGTCACACAGGGTTAGAATGACCCAAAGTACCAGTACTTTTCATATGTACAGGATAATGCTTGCCCTGACATCACTGGCCCCAGAGCCCCATAACCATTCACCTGGACTGGTCTTCTGATGAAGTGAAACCAACCCCATGCTAAAATAAAATTCTGAGTCTTATTTTGAAGGTCCTGCAAGTTGAGTATTCTGAGTAATTGCAGCTGCAGGTAAAATCTATCAAGGTGACTGAGTGTGTAAGAGCTTGCTGCAGCCAGGCAGGGTGCTGTAGTCTTCCTTTGCAGATCCTGGCTGGAGTTATGCTGCTGATCCCCTCTGTAAGTTTAGTAGAATAGAATAAACCAGGTTGGAAGAGATCTTTAAGATCATCGTGTCCAACCTATCATCCAACACCACCTAATCAACTAAACCATGCAACCAAGCACCCTATCAAGTCTCCTCCTGAACACCTCCAGTGACAGCGACTCCACCACCTCCCGGGCAGTCCATTCCAATGGGCAATCACTTTCTCTGTATAGAACTTCCTCCTAACCTCCAGCCTAAACCTCCCCTGGCGCAGCCTGAGACTGTGTCCTCTTGTTCTGGTTGCCTGGGAGAAGAGACCAACCCCTCCTGGCTACAACCTCCCTTCAGGTAGTTGTGGAGAGCAATAAGGTCACCCCTGAGTCCGTGTGCTGGTTCTTCTGGTAGCTCCTTTTGGTTTGGTAAGGTTGTGCCATTGGAATGTGCTGCCCAGGGAGGTGGTGGAGTCGCCATCCCTGGAGGTGTTCAAGAGGGGATTGGACGTGGCACCTGGTGCCGTTGTTTAGTCATGAGGTCTGTGGTGACAGGTTGGATGTGATGATCTTTGAGATCTCTTCCAACCTTCGTGATTCTGTGCTTGACATGGGCTGAATGCTCTCATGTGGGACAAGGCAGCCTGGAGAAGGCAAGGTGGTGTCCCAGGGAACAGGTGTGCTAGCACCAGGCAGGGAAATGTGGGATGGCAGTGGCCGAATGGGTTTGGCTCTCCTGCCAAACTGCACCATTGCTTTATGTTTGGGCTTTTCTTCCTTGGACTTGTGGCTTTAAAGAAAAAGGCATTAAACCCAAGCAACAAATGTTCTCTCTCAGACACAGGTGTACCTTCTGCTTCTCTCTTTTGCTGAAGGCAGAAAGTTGCCTTCACTTGACACTCGGCGAAGATTTGTATCTGTGGCTTTTGAGATAATTGTGTACATTTGTGTGGTGTGGGTTTTTTTTTCCCCTTTTTTTTCCCCCCCTTTTTCTTTCCTTGGTTAATTTTAGAAACACTCTGGTACATTTGAAAAAAAAAAAAAAAAAAAAAAAAACCCAACAAACCAAACCCTCCAGACAGTCAGTATTTCTAATTAAGGAAATATGATCACATAGAAGGGCATAGGAAAGTCGTATCTATGTTTTGTTTCTTTTTTTTTTTCTGCTGAGATGGCATTATCCTTCAAGGGTGCAGTGATGTTTCACTGAAGATTACTGTATAAACCTATATTGTTCTATATTATGGAGGAAATATGACATTTCATTACAAGCAGACAGTTATTTTTATGGAGAGCATAAAGAGTATTTTCCCTTTCAGGCACCTGTGGTGAGGAGGTGTGTGTATTCTCAATTTTCTTCTATTTTCTTTCTTTCCCCCCCCCCCTATTCTTTTGAAGTGTGAAAATCAACCTGAAAACAGAAAGCTCTTACTCCTAAGTGGATCACACTGCCAGTTCATTTGTAGGCTGCTTTCTGCACACCAACAGATGACGTGCCCAGCAATTAGAATAGAATAAACCAGGTTGGAAGCCACCTTCGAGATCATCACGTCCAACCCATCATCCAACACCATCTACTAAATCAACTAAACCGTGATTAGATTGCATAGTGTGAGTGAGGACACTGCCAGAGAGGGGCTGGCAGGCTGCCCCATGGGGCTGAGGTCATGCAGTGTTGACTGGGCCATGCCTTCAGTGAGGGACTGTGTGGCTCCTTCCCAGTAGTCAGGCCACAGGTTGTGAGCCCAGGGCTGTGGTCATCACCCTGACGGGCTTGTGCTCAAAATGCCACATCATGTGCCCTCTGGATCCCTGTGAGCCTTGCTGGGCTCCTTAGCTTTATGAGTCCACTTGAGGGCTGGACTTCTGCCATCTTGCAGTGGAATTGCTGGGTAAGTGCCTGTGGTAGGTTTAGGCTATGCCTTTAAAATTTTTCAGAGATTTTGAACAGAAAAGTAGTAAAATGTAAATAAATCACTATTGGGTGTGAAAAAGGAAACCAAAGATAATTCTAAACAATCCCATTGGAGAGATATCTGCTATAAGATCTGGTTCTCAAAACTCTCCCTTCCCCCTCTCCCTTCCCCCTCTCCCTTCCCCCTCTCCCTTCCCCCTCTCCCTTCCCCCTCTCCCTTCCCCCTCTCCCTTCCCCCTCTCCCTTCCCCCTCTCCCTTCCCCCTCTCCCTTCCCCCTCTCCCTTCCCCCTCTCCCTTCCCCCTCTCCCTTCCCCCTCTCCCTGAAAGCTTTGATAAGGGATGTGAGATTTCTGGCAGTTGTGCCACCTTTAGGCAAAAACCCACACAAACAAACAAAATATCCCAAATTGTGAGATACTAACCTTCAAAACAAGAATAATTATCTTCCTCTTACTTCTTGGACATTTTTTTCTCTGAGGTTTAATTGTACCTTGGAACTCAGTACCGGTGAATTGCCTTGTCTGTGTAGCAAACTGGGTACTGGAGAATGTAATGGTATATGGGCTGTGTAGGTTTGTGTCTCCCCCATCATCTCCAGCTTTGTAAAAATAAACTAGATAACAATTATGACCAGTAGCAACACCAGCTAGGAGAAAGTGATGGTAAAGATAATGAAATCCAGATAGTCAGGTGTTCTGTGCTGGGTTGTTTATCCCTCTGCTCCCCTTTCTGATGGCAGGTGGAAAAGATTTCATTGTTGTTTGAAGATTTTTGCTGTGCTATGATAAAAGTGATGTTGGGCAGACCAATAGTTTGAGGCTGTAAAGCAGGCATCATATTTATTTATCAGGTGAATTTGAGCCCCTGGCAAAGATTTTTAACTGATAACATGATTTTTGCTGTCTAATTTGCAGTGCATTTCAGGGGTGAGCTGTTCAGAGTGGAAGGGTGTTAGGGATTCTGAGTGTGTAGGCTCATTTGGAGGGCTTTAAGCTGCACAGGAAAAGCTGAGACACCCAATTACCAAACATGCTTGAGTACTTTTTCCTTGGAGTTTGGTTTCAGTCCATGGCATTCCCTCAGCAGTTGTGGTTTTTTGAGTTCCAGGTTGTTTTTCAAGCCAGCCTCTCCTCTTGCTGTCTGCAAAGCCTCGTTTAATGACACAATTTTTTTTCTGCCTCCCCCCCCCCTTTTTTTTTTTTTCTCTTCTCTTTTCTTTTTTTCCTGCAGTGAAATTCTGAATTGTAAATCCCATCACTTCTTTGTGTATACAGCATTCATGCTGGGCCGGATTCTCAGGATTCAGTACAGTTCCACTATGGTTTTCTACCAGCTGAGAATTTGTGCCAGCATTTCTGGCTTCAAAGTAAACCTTTGGAAAGGAAGCCACTGGGCTTCTAAATGGTTGTGACCACAAATGGCACAGGTCTTGCAAATGTGTGACAAAGGCCCAGCATGAGAGACATGGCAAGGGGTGGGGAGGTGAAATGCGGTGATTTCTTCCTTTTGTCCTTAACTGCCTCTCGTAGTGATGATATGTTGTGAAGAAAAGGAGGAGATGAAAATGAATGTGGTGGGAGATGGTGCATTTGAATCTTAGGAGATCAAACTGAGAAGGCATGTGGCTGCTTGGACATCAGCAGGATTAGCGAGGCTGAAGTGTTTCTGCATCTGCCTGGTCAAGCTGTGGTTTAATAAATATTGTATGAGCTGTCACGCTTTGCTTGTTCAAACTGAGAAATCCCTGAAACGATGGCGGGTTGCAAGCGTGTCCTGTATTTATTTCTCAGGCAGAAGCACAGCCATATAGCATTATTAGCAATCATACATCTCTGCCTTATGCAGGGCAAGGACATGTTTCCTCTGATGTACGACGGAGAGGTGGTAGCGGAGTCAGTGGTAAAGACTGAAATTGGAGCTCGGTGAATTGTGCTGGGAGAGGCAGTGCCTGAGATTCCTCAGAATTTAGGAGCTGATTTATCTGACTGCAGCACACCTTATTTACAGCAACTTAATCTGCTCACAGCAGACACAGACGGCTCGGCATCCTGTCAGAAATTCTGTCAGAAAATCAGCAGCTGACCAGTTGTGAACTTGTCAAAGTGACAAGTGGCCACGCTGACAGAGATGCCGCTTGGGTTTCTTCTCCGAGCAGGTGCAGTGGCGGAGAGAGGTAGCTGATTCTCAAAAATGAAAAATGCTGAAGGGAAAGAGAAAAATGAAATCTGAATCTTTCTGGTGTCGCATTTTTACAGTACTCTTGTTTCCTTCTCTTCCTCCTTTTACAAACGAACTCCCCAGATGTAGAAAGAGAAATCCACGCAGCGCCCCACGTGAGCGAGAAGTTAATTCAGCTCTTCCGCAATAAAAGCGAGTTCACGTTCTTGGCCACCCTGCAGCAGAAGGCATCAACTTCTGGAGTGATAGTGTCCATCCGAGACCTAGAGCACAGGTAAGAGGAAAATGTTTCTCTCTTGTACCATAACAATATAATAGATACCGAGCGCTCAGTACTCTGTTTTGACAGCGTGCTGAAATGGGAGATACCAAATCTGATGTGCAAGGTAAAGCCTTTCTGTGGAGTTTTCCATTTTCTGGTGGGGTGTTTTTTTTTCCCTCCCCCCCCTCCCCGCTATGTTTTTTTTAGTTTGGTTTGGCTGTTGTTCTGGGAGGAATGCATTATTCATGTGTCCTAGTCTGTAAAACAAATTAACTTCAGCAGGGGGATTAAAACCAGTGTAGTGTAGACATGGCGGACTTTTGGAAGCTACAAACCTTGTAATGCGATTTCTCCTACTGGTGTTTTGTGTGCATTCTGGAGCTTGCCTTCTCATAAAAGCTAAACTTACATGTTTCCTCTTTTGCTGTGGTTTATAACATTTTAACAGCATGTTCCTTTTGAGAGGGCTGGAGCACCTCTCCTGTGAGGATAGGCTGAGAGAGTTGGAGTTGTTCAGTTTGGAGAAGAGAAGGTTCTGGAGAGACTTTATTGTGGCCTTCCAGTATCTGAAGGGGGCTACAAGAAAGCTGGGGAGGGACTTTTAGGGTGTCAGGGAGTGATAGGACTGGGGGGAATGGATGCAAGCTAGAGGAGGGGAGATTAGATGTTAGAAAGAAGTTCTTCCCCATAAGGGTGATGAGACACTGGAACAGGTTGCCTAAAGAGGTGGCGGAAGCCTGATCCCTGGAATTTGTTAAGGCCAGGCTGGATGTGGCTCTGGGCAACCTAATCTATTGGAAAATGTCCCTGCCCATGGCACTGGTGTTAGAACTAGATGATCCTTGAGGTGCCTTCCAACCCTTACAGTCCTGTGGTTCAGGATTTCTGCTTCTGTGCGGTGATACGTATGTTTTCTTCCTGACGTTAATACAGTATATTCTTATTTCATGTTTGTCTCTCTTCCTCTGTTGTCAGTGCAGAAGGACAAGAGGTCTCTTTCATTAGCTTTTAGAGTGGCAGTCATCATCATAAAAAAAGAAGTAATTGTGCTTTGTATTATGACCCAGAGATGTTTTGAGGCTGTGAAGTGTGTCTTGTGACAAACAACACCCTGCTTGTAACTTTCTGGATGTTTTTTTCATCATTTCTTAGGGTTTAAGGACTTGTGTATCTAGTCTGACTTTCTGTTGTCATACAAGTAGTAGGATGTTCCTTGGGTGCTCCCATTCCCAAGCTAATAGCAATCACTCTGCAGCCTTTTTTTTTTGTTTTGGGTTGTTTTGTTTTTGTTTTTAAAGGAAATAAAATTCTTATTAGCATTTAATTATATTAATTGTACACACCTGTTAGCCCTTTTTGTTGGTGCGTGGCCTTGGTGCGTGGTGTGTTTTGTTGAGAAAGTGCATGAAAGAGAAGGCAATGGCTTAATCCATGTCTTTCCCAAGAAACATGGGACCAGAGGACCCTTGAAGTCCCTGTCGAGGCCAGGGTTAGGAGGATCAGTTTGCCATGCTGAGGAATTTCTAACTTACCTTTTTTCCTCCCCCTCTTTAATTTGAGAAGGAGGACATTGAGGAGAGCTATTGACAGAGGGCCACTGTCACGTGTAGGGATGGACACATGCACTTGGCAAAATTCAAGGTCAGACTACACTGGCAGTGATGGTTATGCAGTGGATTTTTAGATATGGCCTCTTCTCAATTTAGCTACCTTAGCTCCTCTATCTTGGCATGCAGAGACAGAGGCTTCTAGAGAGATGTGCTATGCAGGACCAATCTTCGCTGAGCAAAATACACTGCTGTTGTCCTTCCTGGCACTGAGCTTAGCTTTGTATTTCAAATTTATAGACATCCATTAAAAAATATATGTAGTTGAAGGATTGGCTGCTGGTGCCACTTAAACCTTTGCAGGTGTGTGTAGCAGCTGAGGTAGTTTCAGTGTGGGTAGTTGTATGTAAGAGTCGAAATGGGCATGTCCAGTATTGCTAATGACTGCTGCCAGTTTGGGCTCGAGGTGAGGAGAAAGTTCTTCACCGAGAGAGTGATTCGCCATTGGAATGGGCTGCCCAGGGAGGTGGTGGAGTTGCTGTCCCGGGAGGTGTTCAAGAGGGGACTGGATGTGGCACTTGGTGCCATGGTCTAGTCGTGAGGTCTGTGGTTACAGGTTGGTCTCTTCCAACCTTGGTCATACTGTGATACATTCTGGCTGTCAGATGGATTACTGCAATTATCTTTCTTTTCGGGCTTTGTTGTGTATCACATAAAACAGAGTCACTGTTTCATTGGTTTCTGATATTGCTGTTTGGACCTTGATAAAGACAGTGCTTTCAAACTCTTAGGTCTGTGATGGCAGAAATTAGTAAAGAGGATGACAATGGAGAAAATACTTGCTAATGTTGATGAGGAGTAGAGAGCAAATATTTGGGGTCTTACTGAAGAGAACCCTGCTTACATTATGATGGCTGTAGTAGCAGAAGTTTCAGCTTGATGTTTATTTTGCTCAAACTGTTCAGGTCACATTAGGCTTTAGCTTTATGTGTGAAGTGAAATGGGTGCAGGTCCTTTCTTTACACAGGGGTAGCCTTTTAAAAGTTGTCACTCCTGTTAAGCTTTTGATCATTATCATGGTCCTGTGCTGGTGACACATTTTCCTTTGTCAGGCTTTTTTTTTCAACCTTCCATGTGTCTGTGAAAACAGACAATGCAAAGAGAATAGAAAGAGACATCATTGTGTTTCAGCATGGCTAAGACCTTTGGGAGAGAGTGTAAGGTTACATTTATTACCTAACCAGCATAGCTTTTGACTATGGAAAAGCCGAGAACTCTTCCCTTATGCACAAAACTGGAGAGACTGCAGCTAGTGACATAATGTTTGTTAGCTTACCAGCATACCAAAAGTAGCAAAGTTAAAAGCTCAAGACTTCAGAACATGCACCTTGGGACCACAGTTATATCATTATGGGAGATGTCTTTTGCTGTTGGACACATAGTTGACGGATTTCATTTCGAGCACTGAAAAGAGGTGTGGATATCTACACACAGAGATTCTAAGTTACATATCTCAGAATAACTGGTTTTAAAGGCAGTTTTTTTTCATGATACATGAAATGGGGGTGATTGCCACGAGGCAGCAGTACATAGAATGCTTGGTTTATAGCTCATTTCCTCTAGCAAGTTTGGGAAAGATTTTATTTTCCAATAGCATGACAGGCTGAAATCAGAATTATTAAAATCAGAGGAATGCCACTTTTCATTAAGTCTGTAGTTTGGATCTGCTGTTTTGCCCTGCTAACTGGAGATTTCACAGCAGTTAGAGATTTGCTCTTAATTTAAATCATCATTTGATGATATAAAAGTTATGCTACGATCATGATAAATGCATATTTATTAATATCTTGTTGAATCAGCTTTAATGATGACAAAGACTTTATTTTCATGATCCTAATGTTTGGAAAATGTAAATCTTAATTAACAGAACTTAAGTGTAATTGGACAGTGCAGTGTCTACATAGTTATCTGGAACACAGTGGTAAATATGGAGACGATCTCATTTTGTCTCCAAATTATATATATATATATAACAAAATGTATTACAGGATGGACAAACAGGTTACTAGGGGGTGCAGAAAGTGAAAATTACTTTCTTTATTGGAGAATTATGCTAGCCAGGTCTTCCTAGAAGATATTTGTGATCTGTTTCACTCACAGTCTTTGACTCTTCATACCATTGAGACACTTGGAAAAGACCAAGATAGTTGAAATCTCTACTGTAATGAATCCTTGTATCAGCAGTGATTTAGTACAGTTGCATCCAAAGTTGTCTGCCTTCTCCTAATCTGCTCTGGCCTTGCATGGTCCAAAGCCCAAGAACATAAATTAGATGGAATTGGCATAATCTTTCTGCTCTTTAGCCTCTTGAGTTGGAGGCATATTGATGGCTGCTTCTCACTGCTGGTAAACATCAGTGTCTGGAGAAATCTGTCAAGTATGTTCGGGTACCCAGTCTAATGCTCTGGCTTTCACCAAGGGTGCTGACTATCATTTCCTGACTACTCTGGAGCACAATTTAAAGCAACTGAATGCTGCAAAATTGTCTTATCTTACTGATGTGAAAATTGTGCCCCTTAATGACCTTCTCCTCAAGGTCTCATTATGTGCATTTTTGAAGGTCTCTGTCTTGTGTGTTGTTCCTCTCTCTTGCCTTCACAAAGAAGTCATTGCTTTTCTAACTCTTCCTGGTTACTACAGAGAATGAAAAATTAACTGGTTTTTTTTTTTTTAATGCCAAGTTGCTTGTTCCTCCCTAATATTTTACAATAATACAATCAACCAGGTTGGAAGAGACCTTCAAGATCATTGTGTCCAACCTATCAACCAATCCAACCCACCTAAACAACTAGACCATGCCATCAAACACCCCATCAAGTCTCCTCCTGAACACCTCCAATGATGGTGACTCCACCACCTCCCCAGGCAGCCCATTCCAATGGGCAATCACTCTCTCAGTATAGAACTTCTTCCTAACATCCAGCCTAAACCTGCCCTGGCGCAGCCTGAGACTGTGTCCTCTTGTTCTGGTGCTGGCTGCCTGGGAGTAGAGACCAACCTCCGCCTGTCTACAACCTCCCTTCAGGTAGTTGCAGACAGCAATAAGGTCACCTCTGAATCTTCTCCTCTCCAGGCTAAGCAACCCCAGCTCCTTCAGCCTCTCCTTGTAGGGCTTGTGTTCCAAACTCCTCACCAACTTCGTCACCCTTCTCTGGACACGTTTCAGCAAGTCAACATCCTTCCGAAACTGAGGGGCCCAAAACTGGACAGAGTACTCAAGGTGTGGCCTAATCAGTGCAGTGTACAGAATGACCTCCCTGCTCCTGCTGGCCACACTGTTCCTGATGCAGGCCAGGATGCCATTGGCCTTCTTGGCTGCCTGGGCACACTGCAGGCTCATGTTCAGCCTACCATCAACCGGTACCTCCAGGTCCATCTTCCTCCATTCGCTTCATGTTTAGTAGTGCTAACTTTCTATCCATGTGTTGTCATTCTCTCTGAAGAGTGCTTCAAAATGGGAGATCCCACCATGATAGGATTAGACAGTAAGTCAGGAGATGAGTGATTGGAAGGTTATCTTACTGGGAGTGGTGAAAATAATTTTCCTAGTATTTTTTCATGTCTTTATTTGTTGATGCTCATATCCTATGTCTAGGACCTCAACTTCAGAGAATGTATGCCATGCCAAATATTTGGAAACTTGGAGCTGATTGTACTGCTATGGTGAACTGGATTTTTTGAATGGAGAACTGGGGCACTCACTGTGTGACAGCAAGCTTGAAGGTCTCTTCCATCCTGGTTTATTCTATTCAAGCTGTGTTGACATACATATTCAGGGTGTGATAAATGTATCACACTCCTAGCAAGGCAGTTTTTTGGTTCTTGGTGTGGGGAACAAACGCAGGACTCTAGTATATTGTTGAGTACTTGCCCTCAGTGACACCATGAACAGCTTCTGAGACTGTTGAGGAGTGGATAGAAAGCTCTGTCTTCACAAGTAAGAGTTGGAAGGCTACCAGGCTGCAATATGGTTGATTAAAGCCACAAAAGGGTAACAAGCTAGTTAAATTAAACACTGAAACCTAATTAATGAAAAGAAACCTGTGCAAGTGACTTCTGACCCTAGTTGTAAACCTGAAAGATTGGATTTACTCCATGCTCCATTTCAGGTTATTCCCTGTAAGATGTGTGTATACATACTGGATTCTGAGATGCCTAGTACTCAAAAGGAAAGGGAGAATTCTGCACATATATCCATTGACCTTTTAATTTTAGGGTAAAGGCCACATCCTCATTAATATTTATATGTAGAATTGCTAAACTGGTAAGCTGTACTGAGAATATAAAGATCCAACCTTCCTTCCATCTCTCTCAATGAGCTGAAGTGAAATATGCGAGTCATCTGCACACCTGGTTTTTTGTTTGTTTTTCCCCATAGTGGAACAAGCAGAGGAGCTTTGTTTCATCTTTCTTTCTTATGTTTACAAAAGATCTTTAGAGCTGCAAACAAATACAGAATTGGACCCACCTACTGCTATACACAGGGCTAAAGTATGCAAAATAAGAAAGTGAGGAAGGACTCTTCTATTCTATACATCTTCCACTGATTCAAGTATTGTGAAAGAAGAGTTAGTGCTTGAGGAGCTACCTTCCATCCTGTGGCTCCCTGCTTAAGAGCAGGTGTTTTATGTACTCTAAGCTGGCAATTGTCTCTCTGAAGCATGCTGCTGATAAACAGGTGTTGGAACACATTGATTGAACCTTGTTGGCTGTTGGGGCAGAATGGCTTGACTCACTCTCTTAACCTTCTACCTCTGTACCCTAATAATCACCACCATATTCCTTACCCTGAACACAACCAACACCCTAAAATTATCAGCAGTAATAACCTCATGGACAAACTTCCTATGCTCAATGCAGCCCATATGCTCACTCTACTATCCTTACCTGGACTCCCACCACTTACAGGCTGCCTGCCTCAATGACCCATCATTCAAGAACTTACCAAACTAGAAATAACCACTGCAGCCTTAATTTTTGCCCTCCTATCTCTGCTAGGTTTGTTCTTGTATCTCTGTTACTCAACAGTCACACTCCCACCAAACTCCACAAACCACAACACACCTTAATACCATCCTAACCTATCAACTCAGAATCACAGAAACTTTGAGGTTGGAAAAGACCCTCAGGATCACCGAATCCAGCCATTAAGTCTACTGTACAAGGATCACCCCTAAACCATATTTCCAAGCACCACATCCAAGCAATCTTTAAACACATCCAGGATTGGTGACTCAACCACCTCCAGGGGCAGCACATTCCAGTGCCTGACCCCTCTCTGTTTCTCCTGCCACTCTCCCCTGTAATCCTGACTGCTCTCTAGAAATTTAAGATGGCCCCAAACCAAAGTCCTTCAGTGCCTTAAACAAGAGTTAAACCCTCTTAGTTTCTCAATTATGTTTTACTTTCAAGTTATTGTTAATGTCTTGGTTCCAAGAATAACTCCTCTAACAGTGCTAAACCCATTCTAATGAGAGTTACACATACCAATCCTACATCATACAACAGAGCTTGAGTACCAACTCTCTATGGTGTCAGACCAAGTACCTGCCATCATCTCTTGTGCTGGCAGCTGTTGCACAAGGTTATTTATTAATTGATCACCTCATGTGAAAACAGCAGTGCACCACATCTAAGATCCTATGTGGCTAGCTTCAGGCCTATTCTTGCCTCCTAAACCCCTAGCACAACCTTTTCTTTTGCACTTCTGATTCCTGTATCAGGGTCACCAATGGGTTGATCCTCATAGAGTTTGAAACTCTTTAAAACTGAATTTGGACAGTGCATAAATGTTGCTGTCAGCCAGGAGCTCCAACATGCTGAGTTATTCTATCTGCCTGGTTTATGGACCTCTGATACAGGCAAGGCACTGAAATGTCTCACACTGAAGGCAACTTTCTGGTAACAGTTGTCTGCTGAATTTGGGCTGCTTGTTGAGAATGTAACTTGAATAATGGAACAAAGATCAGACAGTTTGATGTCAGCAAGGCATTATTCATAAATGGCTGTTTGGTTGGTTTGCCCTTAGACTGGGTGCTGTGCCTGGTTTTGAGGTTTTGTTTGCAGTTCAGTAAGGATGCCTGTGTGCTTTCTTTGCCCTAGGTGCTGCCTTCTGACAGGGAGGAGAGTGGCAGTGCCTGCCCTAATGACTGGCTGCTAGTTGTGGAAAGCTGCTGCTGCTCAGGTGGCAGCAGGGAGGGAAGGAGGGGAAGGGGGAGACCCTCAGGGCAGATGGGGACCGGAGGCATCCAGAGAGCAGCAGGGAGGAAGACGTGACTGAGCCTTGAGAGTGGAAAGGAAAAGATGTTTTGCTGGGAATCTAACAGAAATGTAGACAAATGCAATTTGTCATAAGAATTCACTGAAAAGCTGGATTTGTGGGCAAGATCAGAGAGAAGAACCTTTTGTGTAAGGACATAGCAATTAGAGCAATTTGTTTTCAAATATTGTGGTACATCTCATTAGTTTAAAAGGCTGTGTTATCCTCTTTTGTTTGATTAAAATCTGCTGTTTACAGACTGTGTATTTGGGGCTCCCTTGAGCAGAGTTTTTGCTGCAGTGATGAGCGGGAGGAAGGGCGGAACTGGACTGGGGCAATACTCTGCTTTGGTTACAGCTCTGCTGGGGACTCTGGTCACACTCCAGGCTTTTGCATACCTATGGTGATCCTTGAGTTAATGCCAGCCCAGAGTCCCTGCTTAGCCTTAAAAAGTTAACAGCTCCTATTTGGAAAGTTCTTAGATTGAAATGCTTTGTGGACTGCAAATGGTTCACTGGCTCCCTGGGGGAACTGACCTTTGGCCAGGGGTTGTGGATGATGAGCCCTTCAAGGACTGCTTCAGAGTGTGATTGTGGGTTGTGTTCCTTGATAGTATGAGGTGGTGGATTTGGAGTGGTGATATGTAAAGAAATGATTCTTTCTTTTTTTTGTCAGTCTAGTTCAGTGGGTTGGCATGTTGCATTGCAACTGAATGGCTAGAAAGGATGAGGGTGGAATAAGCAGGTAGGAAAGTGAGGCCGTGTCTTTCAGGAGTGCTGACATTAGATTGCACCCCTTACTGTGCGATCAGCTGCTGCTTCTTGGGAGGGAATACATTTCTCCCATGACTTGGCCACTTCTTGCAGATACCTACCTTTAGTAGAGATGTCTTGGTTCTTGTGGGTGTTTCTCTTTACATGTGTATGAGGACCATCATTTGGTGGGGTGTTTTTTGGTGTGGTTTAGAGGTAGCAGCTCAGGAGTCTTGTGACTTTACCTTACTCAAATGCTAAGACTCTTCTGTCCAGCTGACTGTGCTAGGTCTGAAGCCTGCTAAAATGCTGTACTATTTCAGGTGCAGCGTTGTGCTACCTACTTGGTGGAGGTTGGTCTCTTCTCCCAGGCAGCCAGCACCAGAGCAAGAGGACACAGTCTCAAGCTGTGCCAAGGGAGGTTTAGGCTGGATGTTAGGAAGAAGTTCTATACAGAGAGAGTGATTGCCCTTTGGAATGGGCTGCCCGTGGAGGTGGTGGAGTCACCGTCATTGGAGGTGTTCAGGAGGAGACTTGATGGGGTGCTTGGTGCCATGGTCTAGTTGTTTAGGTGGGTTGGATTGGTTGATAGGTTGGACGTGATGATCTTGAAGGTCTCTTCCAACCTGGTTTATTCTATTGTATTCTATTCTATTGACTCTTCTGTCCAGCTGACTGTGCTAGGTCTGAAGCCTGCTAAAATGCTGTACTATTTTTAGGTGCTGCGTTGTGCTACCTACTTGGTTTACTATGGATAGGAGACAGACCGGATCTTTTTCAGATAGTAGGCAGGTAGCAGGCACTGTGAAGATACTTTATCTATCTATCTATCTATTTATCTATCTATTTATTTATTTGTTTTTAGTCACATAAAATGGAAACAGAAGAGCTTAAGGTCAGTCCTTACAGCACATGCAATGTGCCCAGGTGGCCAAGAAGGCCAATGGCATCCTGGTCTGCATTAGGAATAGTGTGGCCAGCAGGTGCAGGGAGGTCATTGTGCCCCTGTACTCTGCTTTGGTTAGGCTGCACCTTGAGTCCTGTGTCCAGTTCTGGGCCCCTCAGTTTAAGAAGGACATCGAGACACTTGAAGGTGTCCAGAGAAGGGCAACAAAGCTGGGGAGAGGCTTTGAGCACAAGCCCTATGAGGAGTGGCTGAGGGAGCTGGTGTTGTTTAGCCTGGAGAAGAGGAGGCTCAGGGGCGACCTCATTGCTCTCTACAACTACCTGAAAGGTGGTTGTAGCCAGGAAGGGGTTGGCCTCTTCTCTCTAGCAACCAGCACCAGAACAAGGGGACACAGTCTCAAGCTGCACCAGGGGAAGTTTAGGCTGGAGGTGAGGAGAAAGTTCTTCACAGAGACAGTGATTCACCATTGGAATGGGCTGCCCGGGCGGTGGTGGAGTCGCTGTCTCTGGAGGTGTTCAAGAGGGGACTGGATGTGGCACTTGGTGCCATGGTTTAGTCATGGGGTCTGTGGTGACAGGTTGGACTCGATGATCTTCGAGGTCTCTTCCAACCTTAGCGATACTGTGATACTGTGAAAATAAATAGGTACTTCATACCAGCTCTGGCTCCAGCTATCTTTTAGCTGGCAGGCAGATGTTTGGGTTACTTTTTTTCTTTATATGATTAAAAAAAAAAAAAAAAAAAAAAAAAAAAAAAAAGTGAACTTGTATTTGGATGTCCTTTGCTGAGTTGCAGGTACACAAATGCATGCTTTCAGCATCATAAGTGAGTGCTGCCTTGCAGCTTGCATGCCCAGCTGTCACAGATTTGTAGAACAAAAGACAAAATGTTTATTTATAGAAAATGTCAGTGTGGGGTTTTTTATTACTAAATGTTTCAAGCTAGGCTGTTATAACATTATTCCTATTGTCCTTGGAGTGGCTTGGGTGGAACAATAAAGATGTTTAATTGACTGGATTTCGTTCCTTTTGTTGGAAATGAAAGGATGCAAATGTCTGAAAGAATCCTGTTTAGGTAGAATAGAATGGAATTAAACAGGTTGGAAAAGACCTTTGAGATTGAGTCCAACACATCATCCAACACTATCTAATCAACTAAACCATGGCACCAAGCACCCCATCAAGTCTCTTCCTAAACACCTCCAGTGATGGTGACTCCACCACCTCCCTGGGCAGCACATTCTAATGGCCAATCTCTCTTTCTATGAAGAATTTCTTCCTAATGTCCAGACTAAACCTCCCCTGGCACAGCCTGAGACTGTGTCCTTTTGTTCTGGTGCTGGTTGCCTGGGAGAAGAGACCAACCCCCACCTGGCTACAACTACCTGAAGGGAGGTTGTAGCTAGCAATAAGGTCTCCTCTGAGCCTCCTCTTCCTCAGGCTAAGCAACCCCAACTCCCTCAGCTTCTCCTCATAGGGCTTGTGCTCCAAACCCCTCACCAGCTTTGTTGCCCTTCTCTGGACATGTTCTAGTAGCCAACAGGACAGTGAAATTGAACTCTTGGGCTCTTACTTGAGGGATTTGAAAGTATATAGTATTAAGATTTGGCATACTTTGGATCTGCTTGTGTAGAAGGAATGCTTTTGGAATACTGTAGGTGATGGTAGTCTTTGCACAACAGCCGGTGTTTAGCTTTTGCATTTTCTTTTGTAGAAGCTTCATATCATTTTTCAGCAAGATACCTTCATTGTCACAGATGATCCTTTTTCTGTTCACAACACCTGTTGTGCTACCTGATGTCAGTCTGATTTAGCATGTGAGCTTTGATGAGATCAGTATGTAGTCTCCCCCATGGTAGGAAGTGGAGATTTACCACGTGTGGGTTTGTGCTGCAGCTCCTCGATCTGCCTGTATTTAAACCACCTGTAGCAAGTAGCTTTGTGTGGTTTGTCAGTATGTAGTGGAGGGCTACATCTGTACACTGCTCATGTGTAAGACCATTTCTTCAAAATCCAGTGTTTGGCAATGAGTAGTGCTTCAGAGCTTGGGATCTTACCCTGTCACTTTATAGTGACTAGACTAGAAGAGTGCCTGTGTAAGCAACTGAAATACTTGCCTTGACAGCAGTTACTTGTTCTAATTTTGTGTCCATACAGAACTCTGGTGACAACAGTGAGTGTTTACTTCTGAAGAGATGCATCTCTGGTCTCAGGCATTGCTTTTGCTCTGTACGGCTTTGTGGATTGTGGTGATGGTCTTGGGCCTGTGCCTGCCAGTTTATCTGCAGCACAGTGCACCCACTGCTTGCTCTTGGCCTGACTTGCTTTCCACTAGGAAACATTAGAACAAGCTCCCAGTTACTTTTATGTTGCTGTCCAGGCTGAGCCACTTTGGCAGCACAACCAAAATAACACTGTGCTGTGTGTTCTACTGCGTGCACAGACTCCATCAGTAGTGAGGAGCAGTGGAAGGCTGAAGGAGTAACGATCTGTGATTCATCACCGAGTCTCTCTAGAGTGAAACCCCTGAAATCGGTGTGATAAAGCAAGTGGATTCCATGGCTGTTTGTGTCTGAATACATCAAGATGTCTGTGAAGATCCTAAAGCACAGTCTTGCCTGAAGCCAGTCTTAATCACTCACCATCACTAAATGCTCTGATATTCTGTTTGGCATAGTGCTGTTGTGCAGTGAGAAAGCTGCGTGTGCAAAGACGTCTGAACAGGCAAAGTTGTGTGGAAGCTTCCCAAACTTCTAGCTGGTGACATCAAATGGGCTGGTCTCTGAAGTTCCTTTAAACTTCCTATGCTATGAAAAACTGACAGCTGTGCCTTGACCAGATTGATGGAACTTTCCAGAAGCTGTTCTTCAATATCAGCTTGATTGTTCTTATGGCGGGGATTTTTTTCCAGCAGCGGAGAGAATGAACATCGTTGTGTTGCTGCAGCATGTGCAAAGTGAACGGTGCTTCCATCCTTGAACTCCTGTGGTTCTGACCTTCTCTCACACAAAGTTAAGCAGATGCACAAGTGTTTTGACTAGATGGCAACCCCAAGTTTGTACATATTCACAGAGATGCCATCTGTGCCTGCTGCCTTGCCCTGGGACATCTGTTCAGTAGCTTTAAGAGCATCTGCTGTAAGTGCTGGTGCTGCTCCTTGAAAGAGGCTGTGGGGCTTCATTTGGCACTTGATCAGGGATGATGGAAGTTGTACAGTCAGAATTATAACTCTCCTTTATTTGTGTTTGAAAGTAATAAAGGAGAACGTTTCCAGAATTGAATGTAAAAAGTAGCTTTGCTTTAGTTCTTAGAGCTCTTATCAAGCATTTAATCAGTATCATGCTTACCAGATGGTGCCCTGTCTTCATTGTGGGATATTTCAATGTCTTGTGATAGATGTGAGCATCATAACACTTTTTGTTTGTATCTTTATGTGCAGTAAGGAGATTCAGAAGGACATAGATCCAGGAGCTCTTCCTGGCCTTGTGTCTTTCTTGAAGTCTGTGAGCCTTCCCTGCTTTCACCACTTTCACAACCCAACAGCAGTCAAACCTTTGAATGCAACATGTTTGTTTGGCACAGATGAAGAACAGTAGTGGATGTAATAAATAGATTAACAGAGACCTTTAATGCAAATGAGAGATTAAGCCAACTCCCCTTACAGAAACACTTTGCATTTTCTGCTTCAGGTGTTTTACATGCTGTTATTTAATGCTGATAGTGACTTCTCCATGGTTCTTTTTTTGGGGCATTACATCCAAAGCAGATGTTTGCAAGCTACAGTGTACTTTCAGACAGCTTTTCCCTCTGAACTGGAAGTAAAAGGGAGCTGTCAGGAGCACAGTGAAACTCTTCACTATGGTTGTGACCGAAAAGGCAAAAAAGAACAGCACCACCAAATCAGGCTTTATCCTCTTGTAACAATATTTGTGTGGGGGTTGCAAAAGTTGTCAGAACTGCAAAGCATCTTCAGCTGTGTGTGCAATAACATTGTCCTTCTGCATAGCATATTGCAGGATCTTAAAATATCCCAACTTTTTTGGATGTGCATAAAATTAATCTGAATTTAGCAACATGTTTTTCCTAATAGATTTTTTTTTTCCCTCTTACACATTGGGATTTGAATGAGGGACTGTGGACATACCTAGGAAAAAGGCATTTGAAATCTATAACTGTATGAAAGAAGGCAACAGGAGCTTATATGCTTAGCAAATATGAAAACTCTAGTAGTGGGAAAATTTCAGCCAAGGTCACATCTCGTTGTTCGATGAACAGTAAGCTCTCTTAATACATGTGAGAATTTCATCTGTCTGGTGAAATTTAGATCCTGCCTGTTTGGGGAAAAAAAAAACCAAATAAAAAAAAATAGATATAAAAAAATCCTGATCAAGAAATAACAAATAAAACGAGAAAGCTTTGTGCAAACAAGTTGACAGGTAGATTATTCCCTCCTCCCTCTCTCTCTGGGAAAAGGTCTTGAGGAGAGTCTCAGGGAGTGACTGCAGTCACAAGCGACACACAGGCTTCAGGTGGATGAAGTGCAGAAGCAGAACTAGTTGTAATGCTTGGGGATTTCCCTTGGGCTTTTGATAGGGGTCTCATGGCAATGCTGGAAGTTTACACTTGCCTACTGTGGTAGTTTAAAGGTTATGCCTTTAAATTTTAGCTGCGGATTTTGAGCGGAAAAGTAGGAAGATATCAATAAATCACTACTGGGTGTAAAAAAGGAAAACAAAAGATTATTCTAAACAAATTCATTGGATAAATGTTTGGGATAAAAGGAGCTGTACCATAACAATTCTTCACATTTCCATTTCCCTCTGCTCTGCTGTTTTGCTTTGCTTGGGAGAGAGATAACGAGCTTCTGGCTGGCCTTGGGATAAGTCTAAGCCACTGCTTTCTCTCAACTTCTTTCTCTGTCTTGGGAGAGGGAGGTTTGAGGGGGGCAATGGAACAGCTTCCCTGGTCTTTTGACCAATAGGGGTTTGGTGTTGTTTGCTAATTGTAAATGTCTGTATAATAGTGTAAATCCTGTGTATTTTGTACATATTCATTGCCTTCCATTGTAGAGTGTAGTTTTTGCTTGTAAATACAGCTTCACCTGCTTCTGAGTTGGTCTGGCTAAAAGTTAATACTGGGGGGAACGTCAACCCACCACACCTGCTGCTGATGCATTTATTCAGGAAGTCCCAGATGCTGCAGACGATTCAGGACCCTGACTCTTTCTGTTCCTATGTTTTCCTCTCAAAATATTGGCTAGTACCTGCAAAGCACCTGTTAGAGATTCATTAATTTTCTTGCCTCTTGTATGTTGATCTGTTGGTTTATAGTAGATGAAAAACCTGTGCATGAGGTAGATATTTAAAAAAAAAAAAAATCTATTTATTTTGTCTGATTTACTAATTGTTTTCTCACAGGTTGATGATTTCTTGCCCAAGGTTATGTTTTCCCACTCATTTGTTTTCCATTCCACAATTTGCAGCTTAGAATTTAAACACAGAGCAGGCACATTTATTTCCAGGAATGAATGGCCTTTATGTTATTGCTTTTGAAGAGGCTTTCCTTCAGAGTCTGGTAGGATGAGGAAAGAAAAGATGTTTGCTATTGAGAAAGCTATTTGCACATGAATTTTACTCTGGTGGAGACAAGACAGCTACGTTTTCTGAACTGTGGATGTGATGAAGTGTGTTGTGTGTATGTGTAGTCAACATCTTGATGAGAATTTGTGCCCCTTCAAAAATAAAATCAGTGCAAGAGTGTTGGTTCACAGTGCCTTGTGTTTTTAAATCCCGGGGATAGACAGCTCTTGGGCTAGCCCAGCCAGTTTCCACTGCTGGGATTTGCTCGACTGTTGTTTATTGATGGCCGTCGAGGTGTTACTGCTTCTGATTTGCGCTTGCTGAAGTGCAGTGAAAAATAGGTGCAGGGTTTGTCTGCTGTCATCCTCTTTTCCTGTCAATGAAGAGGTGAAACCTACTGTTTTATACAGTCCTGTGGTACCTAGCAGTGTGTTAGGTGTACCCAGATATAGAAATGTCAGTACTGGCTTTTATAGTAAATTTTAACCAGTCACTTCTGTATTGTATGAATTAGTTGGGAGGCTGGCAACAAACTCAGTGCATAAGCAACAAGCTGGTTTCAGTCCTGAACTAACTATTGGCACTAAAGCTTGCCAGATGAGAAACTACATTGCTTTGCAATTCCCTGTGCTGCTCACATAATAGAGGAGAGATGTGATTAAGTACAGTACAACAGAGCAGAGATGTGATTAAGTACAGTATCTGACTGACCTTTCCAGGGCTGAACTGTTGCCTCGTTGTTAACAAACAAAACATTGTGTACTAAACGATTAGGTTCCGTGGCTCCAAGAGATTGTGAAGGATTGACTGCAGGAGGAGATGCTTCCTGCTGCAGGAGCTTCTCTTGCTCTCAGGCTCTTAAGCTGCTATGATCAATGATATGAATATATATATACACACACACATTTTGTGTGAGAGAATGCTGTGTAGCATTTTTTCCCCCAGTTTTCTGCCTCACTGCTGTTTATCTGAACAAGAGAGAAAGGAGGTCTCTTTGATGACTTCCTTTTGTGCTGTGACAGCAGATGGCAATTATGAAATGTTTAACTTTGCAAGTATGACTTCACTGGCAGTACTTGTCCTAGTGCTTTCCTGGCTTAAAATGCCAGCAGCAGTAGGTTCTGTTTATTGACTGTACTCAAAATAATTAAGAAATCCTTCTCCAGATTTCTTAGGACTGTAAGTTTAGGCTCGATTTGAGGAGAAAGTTCTTCACTGAGAGAGTCCTTAGCCATTGGAATGTGCTGCTCAGGGAGGTGGTGGAGTCCCCATCCCTGGAGGTTTTCAAGAGGGGATTGGACGTGGCACTTGGTGCCATGGTTTAGTCATGAGGTCTGTGGTCACAGGTTGGACTTGATGATCTTTGAGGTCTTTTCCAACCTTGGGATTCTGTGATTCTGTAATGTAGGTATTTTAATAAGTGGTGGTAGTCATTAATCAATATTCTGCTCATGTTTAGAAAAATCCTCTTTCTCTGTCCACCCCCCTCCTTGTGCCCCTGTGTTCACAAAGCTGGGCAGTCCCTTCACACCAGCCTTCTGTATTTTTTCCATTCTGTACTCATGACTGGTGTGTTTTCATTCTGTTTCGGTTCTGCTTTTATCTGCCTGTGACTGTTTTTACTTTACCACTTGAGTCTTTGACTCAGGTGACCTGAATACACTCCTGTGTTGCATGAAAAATGTAATTGCAAGGCATTGTCAGGGGTGGAGAAGGGTTTGAGATTCTCTTTCGGTCCAGATTTACGGTTTTGGTGGTCGCCCTTCCTGGCGTGTTGCAAGCGTTTGCACCGATTCCCAGATAGTGTTTTATCACCTAAGTAAGCTCTTCCCAAAGAGCTCTGTGTTTCGGTTTTTAGGTGCTAAAGAGCTCCCAACACAACTGGTAAAAGCCACTGATGATGAAGAGCACACACGTCCTGTGACACTTGTGCAAACTGGCTGTTAAAGTCTGCGTGCAGTTGAGCAGTGTAAAAGGCTTAGGTGAAAGTCAACACCTGCATACTTATTTTTTTTGTGTGTTCCACTTATGTTTGGAAGTGGATTTCATTACTGTAGTTATTAATATGTCTTTTAACCCAAATTAGCACTCATCTCCCAGCTGTTAAATTGGTGTCTTGTAGGGAAGGACGTGACACTGTGGAGACAAACATGGGTAGGCACTAACTGGACAAGCTAACATCCAGGGCTTCATTTTAGCAGGAAAAAGAAAGCTTTGACTTGATATGCTGTAAATACTCTGCATGATCTGAGGTCCAAGAGAAGACTTCACACTTCACACTGTCAGTGTGCTGTCACCTCAAGGGGTTACATTTCCCCTAGAAGAATAACTGAGTCCTCCCACTGCCATGAAGCCAGTTAGCTGCTGTACTTAGCCCTTCTGTGACTGTTCCTGGTGCCAGCTGAAGGTTCTGATTGTGTATGCCAGGTACTGAGACTCTTAATCCAGCCAGGAGGTTTTATTCCCTTATAAAGCTGAGCAATTATAGCTGTAACCACAAAAGTCATAAGAGGAGTGGAGCATGATTACGTTTAGGGGAGTTCTAAGAGGAGTCAGATTTTTTTTCCAAGTGGATTTTCAAATAGTAAATACAAAATTGAATGTAAATAGTAAAAAATAAATAAATTATTGCCTGTTGTTTTCTGAACTGAATGGCTTGTTGGTTGTTCACTGGTAACAACAGGCACAGGTCTTTATTTTTGCATTTCCTGCAAACCCTGTGTTCAGCCAAAACATTTTGGTGACAAGAATAAGGATAATTTTTATACATATTTTTTTTTTGGTCAGTTGAACCTTTTCTGTGGGTAAAAAGAGGACTTCCAATTTCCAGGAATGTCAAATTGTGTGTTGAATGTGAGGTAGTTTTGTGTAAATGGTATTGCTGTTTTTGTGAGGCACTGAATGGAGACAGTTGGTTCTGTTGGTTGCCTTGCGTGTTATCTTGTGAACTCTTCCAGTCCCCTCTGCCTTTACCCTTATTTCCAGTGTCAAGCTGATGTCTACTGAGGACGGGACGGGGCAGAGCGGGACGGGACAGAGTAGGACGGGACAGGCTGGAAGAGACCTTCGAGATCATCCCGTCCAATCTGTTATCCAACCCACCTAATCAACCTAATCAATGTATGGTCTGGTATCTCTGCCTCTTCTGAAAAAAAACCAACCAGTAGCTAATCTTAGAGTCATAGAATTGTTAGGGTTGGAAGGGACCTCAAGGATCATCTAGTTCCAACCTCCCTGACGTGGGCAGGGACACCTCGCACTACATCAGGTTGCTCACAGCCGCATCCAGCCTGGCCTTACAAACTTCTAGGGATGAGGCTTCCACCACCTCCCCGGGCAACCTGTTCCAGTGTCTCATCCTCTTTAGGTTGTGACCTTTCACGTGGTGCTTGTTGAGAGAAGTCTATGGAGTAAGAAAGAAGCGAGAGGGGCAATGAATAAACCAAAACATGGGACTGATTCTTCTTCCTGTTTTAAATCCAGCTATTTTGAACTGGAGAGCAGCGGCCTGCGGGATGAGATAAGATATCACTACAGGTTTAATGGGAAGTCGAGAACAGAGGTGTTCCCATACCGTCTGGCCGATGGGCAGTGGCACAAGATAGCTGTCTCCCTCAGCGCATCCCACCTTCTGCTCCACGTGGACTGCAACAGGTAAGAAAAATACCTTCAGCAAGGTGTGCTCCTTTAAAAGATGCTCTGTGCTTACACACAGCAATGAAACTGGAAAAAGAGAATCTTTGAAATAAGCCTCTGCTTGAAAAAGCACAGCAAACTGCCAGGGGATAAGGAAAGCAAAACAAAGAATTAAAATGAAATGATTCGTTGTGATTATGAACAAACGTGGGAAAAGGTTGATTGCTGCCTGGGGAGTGGTAAAAGCATCTCTGCAGTTTAGGCACTACCTGCCTGATGTTAGGCTTGACTGTGATTGCACTTAAGTGTGATAGATGGGTGTACAGTCTGCTCGGTGGTGATCTGTGGACTCAGCATACTGGAAAACTTGAAGAGCAGATAGCTGTGTCAGAGGCACTTTAATTTTATTTTACTTAATCAAGCAAGACACTTTAAAAATTTTAACATTTTTGATTTTTAACTTTTTCATTTTAAAAAGTTTTTATTCCTTTTTTTCCTTTATTCCTTTTTTTCTTTTTTTTCCTTTTTTTCCTTTTTTCCTTTTTTCCTTTTTTCCTTTTTTCCTTTTTTTCCTTTTTTTTCCTTTTTTCCTTTTTTCCTTTTTTCCTTTTTTCCTTTTTTCCTTTTTTCCTTTTTTCCTTTTTTCCTTTTTTCCTTTTTTCCTTTTTTCCTTTTTTCCTTTTTTTCCTTTTTTTCCTTTTTTCCTTTTTTCCTTTTTTCCTTTTTTCCTTTTTTCCTTTTTTCCTTTTTTCCTTTTTTCCTTTTTTCCTTTTTTTTCCTTTTTTCCTTTTTTCCTTTTTTTCCTTTTTTCCTTTTTTTTCTTTTTTTCTTTTTTTTTTTCCTTTTTTTTTCCTTTTTTTCCTTTTTTTCTTTTTTTTCCTTTTTTCCTTTTTTCCTTTTTTCCTTTTTTCCTTTTTTCCTTTTTTCCTTTTTTCCTTTTTTTCCTTTTTTTTCCTTTTTTCCTTTTTTCCTTTTTTCCTTTTTTCCTTTTTTCCTTTTTTTCCTTTTTTCCTTTTTTCCTTTTTTCCTTTTTTTCTTTTTTCCTTTTTTCCTTTTTTCCTTTTTTCCTTTTTTCCTTTTTTTTTCCTTTTTTTCCTTTTTTCCTTTTTTTTCCTTTTTTCCTTTTTTCCTTTTTTTCCTTTTTTCCTTTTTTTCCTTTTTTCCTTTTTTTCCTTTTTTCCTTTTTTTTTTTTTTTTTTTTTTTTTTTTTTCCTTTTTTCCTTTTTTTTTTTCCTTTTTTCCTTTTTTTCCTTTTTTTTTTTTTTTTTTCCTTTTTTCCTTTTTTTCCTTTTTTTTTTTCCTTTTTTCCTTTTTTTCCAATTTGGTTTTAGTTTATAATTTTTCAGGTTTTACTTTTTTTAAAAATGTAGTTTTTTATATTTTACTTTAAAAATGTCTAATTTAAAAATGTGTGTGTATTAATTTAAAAATGTTTATTGTTATTTTGAATAATGTATTTTTTATTTTAATGTGGTTTTCCCCCTCCCTCCCCCCCCATCTGCTGTCCCACCTGGAAACTTCTGAGAAGCCTGGAAGATTCATTTTGCATGTCTAGGACTGGTGCTTTCTATTTTCTGAAGGATATTCTGTCTGTCATTGCAGTTTTATTTTCCCTTTTAAAAGTGTAAAGACTGCAATACACCCCAGCAAACCTGGGAGCTCTCCCCTTGCCCTTGCCCTTGCCCTTCCCGGGAGCTCTCCCCTTGCCCTTGCCCTTGCCCTTCCCCGGGAGCTCTCCCCTTGCCCTTGCCCTTGCCCTTCCCCGGGAGCTCTCCCCTTGCCCATGCCCTTGCCCTTCCCCGGGAGCTCTCCCCTTGCCCATGCCCTTGCCCTTCCCCGGAGCTCTCCCTTGCCCATGCCCTTGCCCTTCCCCGGGAGCTCTCCCCTTGCCCTTCCCCGGGAGCTCTCCCCTTGCCCTTGCCCTTCCCCGGGAGCTCTCCCCTTGCCCTTGCCCTTCCCCGGAGCTCTCCCCTTGCCCATGCCCTTGCCCTTCCCGGGAGCTCTCCCCTTGCCCATGCCCTTGCCCTTCCCCGGGAGCTCTCCCCTTGCCCATGCCCTTGCCCTTCCCCGGGAGCTCTCCCCTTGCCCATGCCCTTGCCCTTCCCCGGGAGCCCTTGCCCATGCCCTTGCCCTTCCCCGGGAGCCCTCCCCTTCCCCGGGAGCCCTCCCCTTCCCCGGGAGCCCTCCCCTTCCCCGGGAGCCCTCCCTTCTCCTTCCCCTTCCCCAGATCTCATGGTGTATTGAAGACCTAGGTTTTTGTGAGCATTGTGGTTGATGAGGTAACTCAGGACACTTGAAATTGGGACCTTACCAATAGTCTTTAGGAATGAAGAAAATGCTCTCCTACTTTTGTGTACATCCTCAGCCTTTGGTGAGAAGATCAAAAGCATTTTGGAATTGTGGCACTTGACTGGATAGGGTGATGGTAGCAGTTACTTATTCCTAAAGTCTTCATTTAGTGCAGGGGTGCAGAATAAAGTTGTGTGAGTGGGATGGGAGTCTGTGGTACTGGGAGATCTGAAAAAGTCTGGAGCAAAGTAATTATGAGATACTGTTTTGAGAAGAAGGTTACTGCCATTTTCTGCAACCGCAGCGAGTAAAAGGAAAGTTGCTTATTGAATCCTTACACTCAGACCCTAGAAGCAATTAAATGCTTACAGCAATTCTGATTTCATTGAGCTGTGAAATCTACAATCTGTAAAGATTGTCTTCATCTCAGTTAGCTGATCTGTTTAGCTTAACATTATTTGTTTCTGTTCTACTCTCTCTTTTTTTTTTTGCTCACAATAATATACCTTCGTGTTTGTTCTTCATAGAAAGAGTGATTTGCCATTGGAATGTGCTGCCCAGGGAGATGGTGGAGTCACCATCACTGGAGGTGTTTAGGAGGAGACTTGATGGGGTGCTTGGTGCCATGGTTTAGTTGTTTAGATGGTGTTGGATGATGGGTTGGACTTGATGATCTCAAAGGTCTCTTCCAACCTGGTCTGGTCTATGCCATACTACGCTGGTCTATGCCATACTACGCTGGTCTATGCCATCCTACGCTATTAGTATGGAAATGTTATGTTTAATAGGGCCGAGAGAAGAGTGAGGGAATAGCACAAAGCCTACAATTTAAGAGGTGATAGGTGCCGTATCAAAATGTATTTGTTGACAAGTTATTGAAGAAAGGTATATCCCAAATTCTTCCCAGTGTGTCTAATCTGGGGAATGTAAGCTTTGAAGGCTTGCTTTGTCTTGTTGCTGTTTAATTTCTCACCAGCCATATTGCTCCAAAGGTACTCACCTGTTCCGACAGTATCAGTGTTCCTTTACTTCATCTCTGCCTGCAGGCATGAAAGGGAGGAAGGCACTTTGCTGAAAGAAAAAAAAATAATAATAATGCTTTCCAGTGGGGGAAAGAAATGTGTTGAAGTGCCTTTTACTATGAGTACAGCCTGTGGATTTGATGGATACTCTTAGCTCTTTGATGGGAGGGGTTGGTAAGAGTGTAAGAGAATAGATTATAAAACTGGAGCAGGCTAGGAAGTAGTCTCCAACTGAAGAAAAAAAACCCACCATGTTGTCTGCTGCTTTTATGTTTCTCCTGGTAGAAGAGAGCATTAGGGAATAAAAAATGCATGAGCAGTGGGAACTTTTTAATTGGAAAAATAAATAAATTAAGGCAACATAGTCCGAAATGTGGGAATCTGAGACCTGCGAGCTCTTATGAATCAGAGATTCTGGCTGCCAACCTGAGGTTTTCAACTTATCTAAGCAAAGTCCTGTGACTTTAATTAAAATGTAATAAATTTGAAGAAGGTTAAGGGCTGCATTTAAAAGAGGGATTCGCTGCTTTACTTACTGTGAAACACTTTCTCCTGAGAGAGAAGATGGCGTGGGGGTAGTGTTATGCAGCTAGGTAATTTGCTCTCAGCGTTTTGAGTATGATTTGGTGACCTAGATTGCTTCTCTGCTCTCAAGGCCGGAGCAGAAGCTGTCAGAGCAATGTTTACGTGGGTAATTGTGCATTACAGGTGCACCCAACCTCAGATCCGCGGTGTTGTGGATTGGAAGTTAATTTTCACCTGCCGATTGTCCCCTTGTGTTGGACAGAAAAGCTATAAACTTCTGTGCCTAAGAGGGATCTCCAGCTGGCACATCATGTCAGCTGCTGTCAGGCCTGTGTCGCTACAGTTATTGTAGTTAAGCTGGAAGGAAATGTTCAAGAGGCATTCAGCATTACTTGAGAAAAATTGGGGTTTTTTAAAAGAAGCTTTTTAATAGCTAAGGTTTCTCATGGAGTGGCTAATGGATCAGTAGAACAGCAGGTTGGAGGAGAGTCAAGACTGAATGATAATATATCTTAACCAGGACCCTAATTATGATAAATTTATGTTCATCCTGCATGAATCACTTGAACTTCTTTTTTTTTTGTTGTATACTATGTGGATAGAATTGGGAGAAGGCCATGAGTATTTACAAAAGTGCTGGAGAAGTACTAGAAAAAGAATTGATTACAATCCTTCTCCATGCCTGTCGTGTCTTAGATCCTTTGACCACTTGTAGAAGGCAAAGACCAAGCTTCTGCTCACAAAGCTCCCATAGCTTCTGCTCCCATAGCTTCTGCTCCCATAGCTTCTGCTCCCATAGCTTCTGCTCCCATAGCTTCTGCTCCCATAGCTTCTGCTCCCATAGCTTCTGCTCCCATAGCTTCTGCTCCCATAGCTTCTGCTCCCATAGCTTCTGCTCCCATAGCTTCTGCTCAGATTGCAGCCTGCATTAGCTCCTTCTTCCAGGAGTTAATCCGGATGTTGCTGGTGTCAGTTACTGAAGAGTAGAAGTCAGCCTTCAGGGATTCAATAAAGAGCCTTGAATAGGACCTCGTGGCAGTCTCCTGAGTTTTAGGGACCTTTGCAGTCAGAGTTCAGTAGCTGCAAAGTCCAACTCCTGTTGAGTATAGACTTCACAGCGGTTTTGCTGTTTGTCCAGTTTAGACCTGGGAACTTGTGGTGCTTCCTGGTGAATTGAAAGTGTTGATAGAGAGGCTGATGACTTCAACAGGGCAGGAATAATGTGTGATGCTTTACCATTGGCATCTTGCATTCATCCTATTTCTGTGCTAGGGGTGTGTCAGAGAGAGAGGATAGATAATGGTAGAGAAAATGATCTCAAATCAAGACTGGCAGTTCAGTCATTCCCTAAAATGGGCTGAAATGTGTGAACAGGTGCATTAGCTCATTCCTAGATTTTTTTTTCATTGGTTCAATATAAGGCAGACTGTTAGGGTTTTTTTAATGTTGAAGCAATAAACCCTTCATTCTAAGCAGTTGCTTACAAGAGCAGTCTGTGAAAATCCAGCCTGCATGGTTTGAAATGTGTCTGAGTATTTGTTTCCTCAGAGTGATTTCAGGGGAAATCTGCTGTAACTTGGTTCTATTTTCTTTTCCATTTGTTGGAGTGTTGATGGGGTCATATGGGCAGAGAGGTGATCATGGTAATTTGAGAATCAACCAGATAGAGCAAATGTTCTGAGGTCTTTTTTTCCTTTCAGATTATAAAAACAATTATGTTGCTCCAGCCAGGCAGATGAACTGAGATCCAAACCATAAATGAACTCTTCCATTTGAAGTGGTTATCTAAACTCTGGAGTTAAGAACTGGAAGCCACACAGGGTAATACTGGAGCTGGGTTGGAAAATGGTAGCATGATTTCACTTAAATACTTTGACAAAAGCGTTGGATCTTTGCCAATGAGCAGATTAGAACTTCTCTGAACTATTCAGAAGCTGACTTGAGATCTGAATAGTACAGAGACTTTCCAGATGATCTGAGACCTCCTACGTGTTGTGGGCTGTGAGAGGGCAACTGAACAAACAAGACTGAGACTGCTGAAGTCTGTGAACCAGCCCAGAATTTCATGCAAAGCAGTTTCGTACTTGAGGAGTCTTTCTTTGACAATTCAGAACAGCAATAATTTCCCTAAGGTAATTCTTTTAAGAAATACAATCTTGTCAAAAAGCTTCAAGTTATTTTGAATGGAGGTGGAGACTGCTTGAATGCATTTATTGCTACTCAAAACCTGACAGTCTCCACGATGGCACCACTTGTTGACAGCGTAAACTGACAACACTCCTAACGCCGGGCGGTGCTGCAGGAGCAGTTCCTTGGTTCTGGGGAGCTGGAGGCATGTGGAGTCCTCAGAGTTGGAAGGTGAGAAGGCTTGGAGATACGGTGAGTGTGGCTGTCATGGCTCAGGGATGTTAGATGGTGGCACAGATCTTGCTGCTCCAGCAGTGTAGTGTCCTCTCTCACTTGACGTGTCATAGAATCATAGAATGCACTGAGTTGGAAGGGACCTTTAAAGGTCGTCTAGTCCAACCTGCCTGCAGCACTAGGGACATCCCCAACTAGATCAGATTGCTGAGAGCCCCTTTAAGCCTGACAGTGAATGTCTCCACCTCCCTGGGCAGTCTGTTCCAGTGTTCCACCACCCTCATGGTAAAGAACTTCCTAACATCCAATCTAAATCTACCCTGCTCTGGTTTCAAACCATTGCCCCTTGTCCTACCACAACATGCCCTTGTAAACTGTCCCTCCCCAGCTTTCTTGTCAAAGCAGCAGCAAGGTGAAAGCTGATAGTTTGGTCCTCAGCACAGGAGTAGCATAGCCTGCAATTTCCAGTCCTAGAAGTCATTTTCATATCTGAGGCCGGTCACTGATAAAAGAGTTGACAGAAATGGCATTACTTCATTGAGCTGCAGTTTTGGTGGCATTCCCTTCTGCCTGTCAAAAGTGAAAACAAATACCTAGCCCTGTGTCAGCTAATGCAAGTAGGACTTCCTCAGCCCTAGCTGAACCAGCCTTTTATGTTAAACCTGATGGAAAGATCCCTGGGGTGAAATCCTGGCCCCAGTGAAGTCTGCAGTGAAAACTCTCATTGACTTCAGCTAAGCCATGCTTTCACCTCCTGAGTGTGTCAGATGTTGTGAGAAATGAGCTCCAAACCTGAGTGCTGTCCCTGGAGAGTGCTTTTCTGTCTGTCTGCTTGGCAGTTTCCATCAAAACTTAATTTTAGAATCAGTATAATGGCCTGTTCTATGTTTACTGTATGTTTCATACACCTCCTCTGTCATGGCCAATTAGTTATTATGGAGAGAGTGCAGTGCTATCTTTCAAAGCACCAAGGCTAAACCAGGCAGTTGAAAACTACCTTGGGAAAATGGAGATGTGGGCTATCCAATGAACCTGCAGTGAGAGCTGAGGAGCAGGGAATGAGTCTGCCCTCCGTGGGGTTACAGGGACAGTGGCTAATGGGGAGGAGTGGCAGCTCCAGGGAGAGCCATTGCACAGTGCTGAGACAGCACTAATGGGAGGACTCTGGTGAGACTGAGACAGCCAAGGCAGGGTGCTAACAAGTAAAGCCTGTAGCCCTCAGCCTGCAGTTATCTTCAGTCAGGAGGGGAAATGGGCTCTGGAATATGGATGAGATTATTCTGTGATTATACACAAATAATTTAGTGATGACAGGAACCCCTTGATGAGATGATCCTGTGACAAGATACACTGTAAGGCAATCAGCTTCTTAGCAGATGTTTTTTTTGGAGGGAGGGAGAGAAGCTGTTTAGTAGAAAGGGTGCTTGGGGTTGGCTTCCCTTTTTTTAAAAATATATATATATAACAGGGCAGAACAGAGTTGAATCAAAAGCCTTGCAGCTGTACCTGTTTTACTGCACTAGGTAAAGTGATTCTGGGGCTGAGAGTAGGATGAGACAGACAAGAGGAAGGCTGCGTGTATTTTGTGTAGAAGGGCTGCATCTAAGCTGTAAGCTTACTGTGCTTCAGGCTCTCCTGTAATTGCCAGTTGCAAAGACCTGTGTGCTACAGATCTTGGGCCAGGGGTTGGCATGTCCTGGTATAATGCAGGGAGATGAAATAGAAGGAAAGTTTCAGCGCTGCCACTTCTCGCTCAAGAACCATCCTGTGACAAACAGCAACAGTTTTACCTCTTTCTTTGGGTAGAATTTTATTTTGGTGTTAATTCTGCAGCAAGAGCTGAAGCACCCAGGGCTGCTTTGTGCTGTGAATACTATGATGCACATTTTTACCCTCTTGTTTCCTGATGTAAGTTAGGCTTATGTGTTTGCTACCTGTTTCAGAGATCTTTTAACACAGCTTTCTTGATTTCATATCCATCTCACTGTAAGGGGCTTCTTCATGTTGAATTTGTGTGGGAAGGGCTTTTCTTAGAATAGATTTATGGAATGGTTTGAGTTGGAATTGACCTTAAAGATGATCTAGTTCCAACCCCCTGCCATGGGCAGAGACACCTCCCACTAGACCAGGTTGCTCTGTTTGTCTTCCCAAGTGACCAATGGATATATCTACAGAATCTAACTCTGCCCAGTCAGAGAGTTGCAGACTGGTTTTAGTGGGGAAGGACTTTTAGAGCTCATCTGGTCCAATTCCCTTCCTTTAGATCTTGGAAGAACCTATCGAGTGAATTTCTTCCTCTTATTTCTGGGGTCTTTGTTTACTGATCTTTGGCATCTGGGATGTACTCTGAACATTTGATTCATTTGAGATGGGCTTTTGGTATGATGGTTGGTAACTGATGAATGTGCTGTGCTTTTAGCTTTCCTTTAAGGAAGAAAGCTTTATTCAGTGTTTTGATTTAGAACCTGATTCAGAGTTTGCTGAGGTTATCCAAGTGCCAGGTTCTGCACACTGGCCACAGCAACCCCATGCAGTGCTACAGGATGGGGTCAGAGTGGCTGTAGAGCAGCCAAGGGGGACCCAAGAGGAATGTGGGGTTACTGGTTGATGGTAGGCTGAACATGAGCCAGCAGTGTGCCCAGGTGGCCAAAAGGGCCAGTGGCATCCTGGCCTGTATCAGGAACAGTGTGGCCAGCAGGAGCAGGGAGGTCATTGTGCCCCTGTACACTGCACTGGTTAGGCCACACCTTGAGTCCTGTGTCCAGTTCTGGACTCCTCAGTTTAGGAAGGATGTTGAGTTGCTGGAGCGTGTCCAGAGAAGGGCAACAAAGCTGGGGAGGGGTTTGGAACACAAGCCCTATGAGGAGAGACTGAGGGAGCTGGGGTTGCTTAGCCTGGAGAAGAGGAGGCTCAGGGGAGACCTCATTGCTGTCTACAACTACCTGAAGGGAGGTTGTAGCCAGGAGGGGCTGGTCTCTTCTCCCAGGCAACCAGCACCAGAACAAGAGGACACAGTCTCAGGCTGCACCAGGGCAGGTTTAGGCTGGATGTTAGGAAGAAGTTCTTCCCGCAAAGAGATATTGGCCATTGGAATGTGCTGCCCAGGGAGGTGGTGGAGTCACCATCACTGGAGGTGTTTAGGAGGAGACTTGATGGGGTACTTGGTTGCATGGTTTAGTTGATTAGATGATGTTGGGTGATGGGTTGGATGCGATGATCTGGAAGATCTCTTCCAACCTGGTTTATTCTATTCTAAAGGATGTCTTTTAACAACCCTGAGATTTTTAGCATTGGCTTCATGTCTAAGTGGATTTGACTCCTTGTCTGTAGTGGATACTTGTGTGCATCATGAACAAACCTGCTGCTGCATGTTTTATGCTCAGGTCTTTGGACAGTGACAGTTCACAAGTGGTAAAAAAAGATGCCCAAATGACTTTGATGAGTTGGACACTTATGTGGTATTTGAGCTATGTGGTTCTCAACTCGATATTGAGATGTTTAAAGATAAATTCCCACATTCACAGGAAATTGTAAGAGTTGTGGATGTAGATTTTTAGAATAGAAGTCTGTGTATGGAGCTGACATCTCCTTCCGCACTTAAAAGGAGGCATTCTTTTGACCCAGATACCACCTTAGGCACTACTGCAGCCAAACAGGCTGAGTATGGTAAAAGGTGGTGACTTCCCCAGAAACTGTGACAAGTATCTTCCTCTTGTGCTGCTGCTGCCTGTCTGCAAGTTTTATGGGCAGTGCCAGGACTGTGACCTGCATGGTGTTTACATCTGATCTAGCAGGCTAAAAAGGACTTTCAGGAACACTATTAAAAACAAAAGGTTGCTGTTGCGGTTTAATGCTGGTAGGCAACTAAGCACCTCACAGATGCTGCTTCTACAGTGGGATGGGGAGGGGAACTGAATGGCTGAAAGAGAAGAGGAAAGAAGTGAGTTGAGATGAAGATGGTTTAATAGATAAAGCAAAAGCTGTGCACACAAGCAAAGGTAAAAAAGGAGTTAATTCACTACCTCCCATCAGCTGGCTGGTGTTTAGCTGTTGCCAGGAAAATGAGGGCTTTATCTCAAAGAATGGCTGCCTGGAAGGCAAATGTATTAACTCCAAATATCCTCTCATTTCCTCTAGATTGTATTGCTGAGCATGATATGCCATGCCATGGGATATCACTTTGGCCATTTGGGGTCTGCTGTCCTGACTCTGTTCCCTCCCAACTTCATGTGAATTAGAATAGAATAGAATTAACCAGGTTGGAAGAGACCTTCGAGATCATCGGGTCCAACCTATCACCCAACACCATCTTATCAACTAAACCATGGCACCAAGCACCCCATCCAGTCTCTTCCTAAACACCTCCAGGGATGGTGACTCCACCACCTCCCTGGGCAGCACATTCCAATGGCCAATAACTCTTTGTATGAAAAACTTCTTCCTAACATCCAGCCTAAACCTCCCCTGGCACAGCTTGAGACTGTGTCCTCTTGTTCTGGTGCTGGTTGCCTGGGAGAAGAGACCAACCCCAGCTGGCTATAACCTCCCTTTAGGCAGTTATAAGGCAATATGGCAATAAGGTCTCCCCTGAGCCTCCTCTTCTCCAGGCTAAGCAACCCCAGCTCCCTCAGCCTCTCCTCACAGGGCAGTGCTCCAAACCCTTCCCCAGTTTTGTTGCCCTTCTCTGGACACGTTCCAGCAGCCTGTTCACTGCTGTGGCAGTGTGAGGAGCAGAGAAGGCCTGGACACTGTGCAAGCACTGCTGAGCATTAGCTAAAACATCAGTGTGCTATCAACACTGTTCTGATAGGAAATCCAGAGCACTGCAGCATATGAGCTACTTTGAAGCAAATTAACTCTGTCTTAGCCAAAACCATTTGGGTATCAAACTGAAAAATCTGGTTTTGTGGGAAAAAAATGAGAAAAGAGACTATGGGTAGTGCACGTGAAGTGCAAATTTCTCTGGGTACATCATGTATAAGATACAGTTGGCTTCACAGTTTGTCAAAATGTTTTTTTCCACAGTTCTTAAAAATCCTAAGCAAATGGCCAAATTCCTGTTTCTGCAGTAAGAGTCTGACTCAAAGTATTTTCTGGGTTGATTTTCGGGTGTTGAGTTTGTTATATGGAGATGGGTAAACACTGCAGCCTTGTAGACAGGCTGCTAGCCTAGGGCTTTGACATTCTGAAGATAGTTATCATCAGGAACCAATTGCATCTGTTTTGTCACTTGCCATGTGAAGTTAATAATATTGACCTTGTTGGTAAAGGAGTTTGAGTTTAACTAAGGATCTCCAGATAGAAGATACTGTACAGGTGTAGTACTCTGAGAAAGACAGATTTTTGCCTTTCATGTGGCCAGTGTCACATCATTTAGAGAGTCCAGTCAGCCACTTTCTATCAATAACAATGAAAGATTTTTGTTTAATGCCTGAGAGATGCTGCTATAATTCATTGATAAGTTTGTAGGAGTGGAACACCTTCTTTATGAGGAGAGTCTGAGGGAGCGGGGGCTATTTAACTTGGAGAGGAGGAGACTGAGTGGTGACCTCATTAATGTTTATAAAGATGTAAAGGGTGAGTGCCCAGAAGATGGAGCCAGGTTCTGCTCAGTGATGCCCAAGCACAGGACAAGTGGTGAAGAGTGGAAGCTGAGGCATAGGAAGTTCCATGGAAACATGAGAGGGAATTTTTTCACTGTGAGGGTAACAGAACACTGGAGCAGACTGCCCCAGGGGGTTGTGGAGTCTCCCTCTCAGGAGATACTCAAGACCTGTCTGGATGCATTCCTGTGTGATCTGGTCTAGGTGACCCTGCTGTGGCAGGGAGTTTGGACTGGATGAGCTTTCAAGGTCCCTTCCAGCCTCTAACATTCTGTGATTCTGTGTGAAAAGTCTAATGTAAAGAAAGCCCCACACAGATAATGTCTTTGTGAATTTGTCCATATTCAGTTTGTGTGTGGAGAATTAAAGCCCTGATCTTGACAGTGGCACGTACTCTTCCAACTATCTTTCCTTGCATTTGTTTTCCTCCTGTTTGTTAGGTGATTTTCAGAGCTGATTTGCCTTTCTCTTGAATGAAGAGAAAAAGAGGTTGCTTATAGAGTTTTACTCAGATGCATCTTTCAGATTTGCATTTGTAGTTGGAATAGTTAAGCTCAGAAGTAGACTACATTAACTTTATCTCTGTGATTATACAGGAAAGTCAGTGAAATAGATGGCAGAGAGTTTAAAACCTGAGCACACTCTTGAGTCCTTCACTTAACACATGCTGTTACTGGACACTCCTAACTTTGTCTCCCAGAGCTAAACTGTGACTTTGAGTAAATAGTTGACAGTTGCTATTGTATATTCAAAATCTAATAACAAAAGACTTCCCTCAAACCCTGAGATTTCAATCTAAATTGCTTTCCTCTGTTAAGTGATTGTGAACTCCTTTACTACAACAGAGAAGATAGCACACACACACACACACACAGAGCCAAATTTGCCTCAGGAAGATTATTTTACAGTGGAAATGGAATGAATAATGCAGCTAAAGTTGCTCCAGAAGTGAATTCATGTCAGAGAATGCATCTTATCTGTAAACACTGTCAAGAAAATCCAATCATATTTGTATTGACATATTTTCGTTGGGAAGCATATAGAAAATGGGTTAAAAGAGAAATCTGTAAAGATATCATAGAATTGTTAGGATTGGAAGGGACCTCAAGGATCATCTAGTTCCAACCCCCCTGCCCTGGGCAGGGACACCTCACACTAGAGCAGGTTGCTCAGAGTCACATCCAGCCTGGCTTTAAAAACCTCCAGGGATGGAGCTTCTACCCTAGACCTGTTCCAGTGTCTCACCACCCTCATGGGGAATAACTTCTTCCTAACATCCAACCTGAATCTACCCATTTCTATTTTTGTTCCATTCCCCCTAGTCCTGTCAGTCCCTGATGCCCTAAAAAACTCCCTCCCCAGCTTTCTTGTAGCCCCTTCAGATACTGGAAGGCCACAAGAAGGTCTCCTTGTAGCCTTCTTTTCTCCAGACTGAATAACCCTAACTCCCTCTGTCTGTTCTCATAGGAGAGGTGCTCCAGCCCTCTGCTCATCCTCGTGGCCCTTCTCTGGACACTTTCCAGCATCTCCAGATCCTATCCTAGTATTTAGTTTTTAAATCAGTTCTTAATCCCATCAGAAGAATAGACTTAAAGACAAATGCCAATGTTGTATCTTTAAAGCTAGAGACTGATAGGATCCGCAGTATCTCTGTGCACTTGGGAATCAGAAAACATGTTGGACAGACTTTTGGGAGCATCTGGTTGTTGTCATATCATGGTCTGTGTAAGGAGATCTGGCATTTACCATTTCAGATATACTGTGTCTTTGCAGCCTCAGCTGGAGGTGGCAGTAACAGTCAAGGTAGTCAACACCTCTGGACATTGGGTGAAGGGCCTGGAGGATAAATCTTTTGAAGAGTGTCTGAAGGAGCCAGGGCTGGTTAGTTTGAAAAGAGGAGGCTGAGGGGAGACCTCATTGCTGCCTACAACTACCTGAAAGGATATTGTGAAGGGGCTGGTGCTGGTCTCCTCTCAGAGGTAATTAGTGATAGAACAAGAGGGAATGGCCTCAAGCTGCAGCTGGTTGAGTTTAGCCTGGACATTAGGAAACATTTTTTCAGGGAAAGAGTGGTCAGGCGTTGGAATGTGCTGCCCAGGGAGGTGGTGGAGTCGCCAATCCTGGAAGCGTTTAAAGGTCATTTGGATGTGGTGCTTGGGAATATGGTTTAGGGGTGAACCTTGTAGAGTAGGGTTAATGGTTGGACATGGTGATCCTGAAGGTCTTTTCCAACCTGAATGTTTCTGTGATTCATTGTGTAAAACGAGACTGAGAGAAAGGCTGGTGCAAAACCTGCCTTTCTCTGACTTTCTGTTGCCATAGTTGAGTGTGCTATTTCAAAGATACTGCCATGAGCAGTGCAGTATTTTGTGTGACTTCTCTAGACCCTTCAGTTTATTTAAAGCATCTGAGGATCCAGATGGATGTATACAGGGTAACAAATGGTTGCAAGAGACTGTCAGTTTTGAGGATCAGGTTTTGAATTGCAAAAATCTGTTTTGATGATTCACCCTGGTGTCAGCAAGGGTTCCTGTGTGATTATTGGAGGTGCCTTCTGAGAGTGATTCATTTAATGTAAGATGAATCACATCCTAGAAACACTTATGTCTCTTCATTAAATAAATGATTCTAGAGAACTAGCTCCACTGTAGATGTAAACTTTTGAGGCATCAAATTGGGTGCAATGAATTCAACACCTTGTCACTACATGGAAATGTATAGATGTCAGAGTCAGTATGGCAGCAAGTGCTTGGATTGATAGAGGCCAAGGACTGAGAAATGAGGTTCCTCATCCACAAGAGTATTTAAACTGCAGCTATTTGTTTCTTAATTGTACCACTAATAGAATGGAATAGAATTAACCAGGTTGGAAAAGACCTTTGAGATCATCGAGTCCAACCTATCACCCAACAATATCCAATCAACTAAACCATGGCACCAAGCACCCCACCCAGTCTCTTCCTAAACACCTCCAGTGATGGCGACTCCACCACCTCCCTGGGCAGCCCATTCCAAAGGCCAATCTCTCTTTCTGTGAAGAACTTCTTCCTAACATCCAGCCTAAACCTCCCCTGGCACAGCTTGAGACTGTGTCCTCTTGTTCTGTTGGTGGTTGCCTGGGAGAAGAGACCAACCCCCAGCTGGCTATAACCTCCCTTTAGGCAGTAATAAGGCAATATGGCAATAAGGTCTCCTCTGAGCCTCCTCTTCTCTAGGCTAAGCAACCCCAGCTCCCTCAGCCTCTCCTCATAGGGCTGTGCTCCAAACCCCTCAAATAAAACCCCTCAATAAAATCAATCTGTCTGCTTCATATCTGGCCTGCAAATTTGAGAAGGTATTGTTACGATTTTTTAGTAACTTGCTTGTATTGTAGACCTGAAAGAGTCTGAAGATTATCACGATGTGCTGTGCTGCTTTCTAGCAACTGCTGGAGTTGCAGTGTGTTTTGTTGTTGAGGACTGTAGGCAGTTGCATCTCCTGATCAGTCCACGCTGGCTGATGTATGCTAATGTGATCAGACACAAAGTTTATTTTTGTGTTCTGCTCAATATTTCAGCTGTTTTCAAAATGCTTCTGGCATGGCAGATATTGTATGTAGCAAGTAGAGCTATATCTCCACAGAAGTGGAAATACTTTTCAAGACTAAAACTTGCTTGTAAGATCTCTTATTCACTGCAAGACACAATTCCATGCAATGGTGGTTGGTTTTGGTTCCCGGAGGGAATGGGGATCAGTGAATGAGGCAGGTAAGCCTGGTAGTGTCCAGTCTAATGGCTTACATTTTGGGCAGTGACCCTCCCTGACTGATCTTGGTTAATCAGTCTTGCTGTGATTCAGTTTGCACACATGTAGAATGAGAATATTTCCCTATTTTCCCAGTTAATTGTATAGTTAAGAAAAATAATTTCAGATTGAATGTGTGGAAGGGATCTGTCCTGGCAAAACAGAAGCTGATTTCTAGAGAGGTTCTTCCTCTATGCAAAGTGTGTGTGGATGGAAATACTTTAGATGTGCTTCCTTTCAGGAACCTACTGATTACTTTATAGATTCTTCTGGGGTTTTTTTTTTTTTTACATTCATTATGTCACAGATGCCTGTTTGGAATGCGTCCTTGAAAAAGGTGTTTCTGAGGATTGCATAAGAAAAGAAATCGAAGTGTGCAGATAGAGCAGAGAAATAGACACAAACCACAAAGATATAGGGGGGGTCTTTGTCAATGGGCAATTAGCAGATGTTTTTCTTACTGTGTTTAGCTAAATGGATCAGTGCTTAGTGAAGGTATTCTGAGCATGGCCATCTCGAGAAAGGAGGATTGGTTTGTGGCTGTGTTACTCCAGGTTTATGGTCTAGCTTCTTTGAAATATGTCAGCACAAAGTAGGAGCAAATCAAGCTTTTTCTTGGAAAGTGAATGCAGTAATCATAAATCTGAATGTCTTAAGTATGAAGCAGAGCTTCCATTAACCTGGAGCCCTGGCCCTCCTCATGCTGGAGGGGCTGTTCAGTCTGCAGTATTTTTAGACACCATAGTTCCCTGGAGTCCTCTTTCTAAGTATTCTTGTTCGTGTGAAGTGTACTGCACATTTCTCTGCATGGGTATCAAAGCCAAATGGATTGGAAACAGATCTCCAAGGAGCTCTAGACCAGCATTTCATAAACTGGAAGTGTAGTAGGTGCAATTTAGCTATTCATATGCCAAACGCGAAGTATTGGTCAAGCATGGATAAAGCCATAGTAGATGACATACCTCAGCCCAGAACATCAAGCAAGGGAATGAGAATGATGTGGAAGCTTAATGTAGCTGTAAAAAAACCCCAGAAGCATCTTTTTGTGGCTATTGAGCAACAGTAGTTTTTTTCGACCTGCAACACCTCTCTCTTCTTCCAAAAGAAAATCAATATAAGAGGGGAGCAGACTGAGGGTTTTCCCCCACTTCATAAGCAATAGTTGTAAGAGAGTTTCACCTCTAAGTAGTAACTTCTCTCATTACACTTTGAGATGTGTTACAAAATGTTTGTGCTTTATGAGTTCCACTACGTGTAGAAAACTCCTGAAAAATCACCTGAATAATCAGTAGGATTTGATACATTTGTAAGTGGGTGAAGCCTTGTTGCCACCTGCTTGCACCAGCCTCACCTTAATTTTGTATGCATAGGGCATCTTCAATACCTGTGAAATCTCACATACCTGCTCTAGGAGTGCTGCAAGGGAAGGATAGGAATGCTTCTCTTGCATCCTAAGCCTGGCACTCTGTGGGCAGATCTACGGAGAGCAACCCCCAGCCTCTTAGATGTCTATGGAATAAGGCACAAACCGACCTTTAATTGATCCCTTAATTTAAGGTAAATACCTGCTTCAGAAATGTAATTAGAGGAGGGGAATGTGGAGAATCTTGAGCAAGTCTTGCAGAATGGCACTTGCTGAGGAGCATCTGGAAGTAAGGTTGCTACAAGCCTTTTGCATGTAGATTGAAAGCCTTTGTTGTCAGAAAATAAAGGAGGTAAACCACGTTAGCCTGTCTCTGATTTGTCTTCCTTCCTTGCTGTTGTTGCAATGTCATGTGGGAATGTCAGATTTTTTTATTCCTTTTTTAATATGTAATTGCAGACAGCTAGTGTAGAGTTCCTTTATAAACTTTAACTAGGCCAGGTGAATAAAAAACAAATATCCTGCAATAAATAGTGTTGTTGAACCTGATCTGCATGGGGATTTTATCTGTTAGCAGAAATGGAGTTCTTCATGGAAAACTGACTAGTCTTTTTATAAGATAAAACATTTTCTGGTGAGGACATTATTAACCTGAATAAAGATGGGTTATATATCCTAAGAGAAACTCCTAGTGTGATAGTGCAGCTCAGTGATTTGCTTTCTCCAGGAGAATGTTAATTCTTTTTCCTTCTTAGAATCGTGAGAATTGTTAGGGTTGGAAGGGACCTCAAGGTTCCAACCCCCTGCCATGGGCAGGGACACCTCATACTAGACCAGGTTACTCACAGCCACATCCAGCCTGGCCTTCAAAACCTCCAGGGATGAGGCTTCCACCACCTCCCTGGGCAACCTGTGCCAGTGTCTCACCACCCTCATGGGGAAGAACTTCTTCCTAACATCCAATCTGAATCTACCCACTTCTAGTTTTGCTCCATTCCCCCTAGTCCTATCACTCCTGACACCCTAAAATAGTCTCTCCCCAGCTTTCTTGTAGCCCCCTTCAGATACTGGAAGGCCACAATAAGGTCTCCTTGGAGCCTTCTCTTCTCCAGACTGAACAGCCCCAACTGCCTCAGTCTGCTCTCACAGCAGAGGAGCTCTAGTCCTCTAATCACCCTCGTGGCCTTTCTCTGGACATGTTTCAGCACCTCCAGATCCTTCCTGTAATAGAGGCTCCGGAACTGGACACAGTACTCCAGGTGGGGTCTTAATTTGCCACAGTTTTGCATTTGAGCAGATCTTCAGTTTTGCATGAGGTATGGCAGAAGAGGTCTGTTTACACTCTTAAATACTGATAGAGATGGTGCATGCAAAATTCCTGTAGCCTCAAAATGTGTTTTTGAGGACTATCATCTTGATTTGCTGTTTTAACCAGTACACCAGCTCAGCATGGTAGTTTTATACATAGTAAGAAGTGTTTAGCTGGTGGAGGCAAAAATTTCGTAGACCTTTGAATGTATCACATTGAAGAAATGTGATGAACTATGGAGGATGATAATAATAATAATAATAATAATAATAATAATAATAATAATAATAATAATAAAAAATCAGGAATATTAGAAGAAATCTTCTGAATTATGTACTCACATTCTTCAGTTGGAATTTTCATGTAAGTGTTTTGTCCTTAGGTTTAAGCTTTTTAGTTGTTTGTTTGGCCATTGGAATGTGCTGCCCAGGGAGGTGGTGGAGTCACCATCACTGGAGGTGTTTAAGAGGAGACTGGATGGGGTGCTTGGTGCCATGGTTTAGTTGATTAGATGCTGTTGGCTGATAGGTTGGACTTGATGATCTCAAAGGTCTCTTCCAACCTGGTTAATTCTGTTCTATTCTCTTTAAGGAAGTAGTAAGTTTACCTCTGTGTTTTTTTTTTTTTTTTTTTTTTTTTTTTTTTACCAGGCTTTGATTTGGTTTTGACAAAGGATTTCCTTCTTTTCTGGATAGGCAAAAGTGACATCTGACACTTTGGACTTGCACCAAAAAAACGCCCCCAAACCAACCTTCCAGAGGTTTCTTGATGCTCTTTAATGCTGGGAAGTTATTCTAGGTCTCTGCAAATGTATGAATTTTCCAATAACATGGCAGAGTGAGTTTGACCTTGGCTGGATGCCTGGTGCCCACCAAAGCTGCTGTATCACCCTTCCTCCTCAACTGGACAGGGGAGAGAAAGTAGAATGAAAAGCTCATGGGTCAGGATAAGGACAGGGAGATCACTTACCAGTTACCTTTGCAGGCAAAATAGACCTGACTCAGGGAAATGAATTTATTGCCAATCAAATTAGAACAGGATAATGAGAACTAAACCTGAATCTTAAAACAGCTTCCCCTCATCCTTCCCTTCTTCCTGGGCTCTGCTTCACTCCCAATTTCGCTATGTCTTTCCCTGAGCAGTTTAGGGGAACAGGGAATAGGGGCTGGGGTCAGATGACCACATCTCTGCCACTCCTTTTTCTACACACCCTTGTCCTGCTCAAGTGTGGGGCCTCTCCCATGGGAGAGTGTCCTCCAGGAGCTCCAATGTGAGTCCTTCCCCACGGGCTGCAGTTCCTCATGAACTGCTCCTGGGTGGCTGTCTTCCACGGGGTGCTATCCTTGTGGTTGGATCTTGAGTGTGACTTCACTTCGTCTCCAGAGTGGGTAGTTGAGTTTGAAGGACCATCCCTAGGCTAGCATTGGTCGCATTTTATTGTCTTCCTTACTCTGGTGGGTTCTGACACTGGATTTTGTTAGCCTGGGGCTGCACAGTTGCACAAGAGGAGTTTCAGTCATGTGCAGTCTTCAAATATTAGTGATTTTAATGTTTTGTAAATAGACCTTTTAACTATTGAGGATACAATTTGTATTTACTGAAAATTTGAAAATCTGTCCCTGTTTTTGTTTCTACTTTTCATCTGTTATCATTCACTGATTTTTTTGACTAGGAACTCTTCAGAGGAAAAGGAGGAATCCAGTAACGGCAATGTATTCCCTTTGCAGGATTTATGAACGCATCATCGATCCCCCAGAAACTAATTTGACACCTGAAAGCAATTTATGGCTTGGACAGAGGAACAGGAAACATGGTTTCTTTAAGGTAAGCAGATCTGAAATGCCACACAAAGGAGGAAATTAATAAGCAGTCAAGAAGATAGTTCTCATTAGTTGCTTTACACTGCTGGTACCTGATCTGTGAATTTCAGTAGGAGCTGTGGACTTAGTTTTCAAGGCAGGTCCCATGCTTAGAGAAAAGGGTCTCTTCCTGCAAGGTAGAGTATCCTGGTCACTGACTGCAGTGCAGTCTTTGGGAGTTTTGTTTGATTGCCTTCCTTTACGTTTCACCTACCTGCTGTGCTCTGCCTTGCCACTGCTGGGGAGAGAATGAGACTCTGCAAGACAGTGCTGGAGCCTGTTCCTGGCTTTCATCCTCAAACCTTCTCAAAGCAACAGCTTTGCTGTGGTCTCCTGGCCAGATAGTGATGGTCTTGCTCACTCTGGGGAGCCATTTCTTCTTTGATTTCATATGTAGAATGCTCTTAGCCTTCTGCTGTTTGCTTTGGGTGACTCTTCTTGTTTGCCCCTGTCAGCACTGACTTTCCTGAGCAGAGGTCTTCTGGCTTGTGATCCTTCCAGCTTTGGCAGCTACTGGCTGTTGCATGCAGTGCATTTGCCTTACTGCAAGCCAGTGGATATTTGTGTTCATGGAGCACCTTCCTTCCTTTCTGTTTTCACCAGCTAAGTGTGTCACTGAGTTTCTCCACAGAAAGTGAATGATGGGTCACTGAGTTTTGTTAATGAGCTTCTGATACTTCCTTAAGTTTTGGATAATAAGCTGCAGCGCAAGTGTTAGTAGTGCAGTGCTAGGCCAATCTGCCTGCCCTCGATACTGGCATGGATTAGTCTCCAAGGTGATTTACCACCCACTCCGTTTCCCTTTTGCCTTATGAACTGAGAGCTTCAATTTTACAAGTTGCTGTTGTTTTTTTTTTTTTTTTTTTTTCCTGAGGACCTCTCCTCAAAGTGCCCAGATTTCAACAAGCTAGGATGATCTATTGGATGCAAAAATGATTTAAGCACAGCAACCACCAATGTTAATTGTGAGACACAGGTAAAACCAAACTTGCCGCTGAAGCGATGGTCCGAGAGCTGCTCTGAACCTAGAGTGGGTTTCATCCTGCAGCAGCTGAGCTGTCACTGTGAAGTGAAATTGATAGCATCGTTTCATTCTACAGCTGCTGGGTTTTTACCTCAGCTGCTTCCCATAATTCCACAGATGGTAAACATATGTTTATAGCTACGGAGGAGAAAAAGAAGTTATATCCGAGTCGCCCGTCTTGAAGACGTCTTTTATGCGGGCAGGCAGAGCCTCGGAACTCTGGGATATTATAGGACTGTAAATTAATATTTCTCTGCATTAACACTTTGGAAACAGCAGGGTAGCTAATGATATGCTAATGAGCTGACAGTTTTTATTGATCATAATGAAAGCCGACAAATGCCTTACTTTGCTTTATGCGTGCTTGAATATTTTACTAACTTTCTCCAGGGCAGAAATATAATTGGTTGTATTTTTTTTCTTCCTGCTTGAGAGTTTCAAAAATCTTACATTTTTGACGTTACTCACTGCCCAAACTTGGTATTTTGCCAGCTTGGAAAGAGTGCACATCTCTGTCCATATATTTACATGCTCAGCAGGACCTCCTTCTCCGTTTTTTTCAGAGCAATTTGTTTCACTGTTTTAGCATATATTAAAACCCCTCAAAATCTATTTTCCTTAATGTAAACAGAGATCTGCAGGGAAATAAGAGCATTAAAAAAGACTTAGCATTTTTGGATGTGTGTTGGAGCCACGATAATGTGTGTAACAAGAAAGCACTGGATATTGTTTGGGGTATCATCTTCGTCCTTCCAAGAATGTTCTTACTTTAAATATAGTGAACGAATCGTTGTGTCTCTCCCTAAATGTACAGCATTAAAGCACATTCTCAGCCATATCCTCATGTGTATTTTAGATCTTCAGTGTGTCAGAAGAGGAAGGGGAGGATGTGATATTCATAAGTCACTGGGGCCAGTTGCCGTTTTTCTTATTTATGCTTTTGTTCCCTGTCCTTTCTCACAGCCATTATTCCACAAACAGCCCTGCTGTGTCTGTGGCCTTCCTGGGAAATGAAGTGCTCCATGGCATAATCAAGGGGATTGAAAGTCTCACCTCTTACAACTAGGATCTCTTCCTACTTGTATCTTGCCTGCTAAGACCAAACATTTGGGTTTCAGACAAGACAGAATGATTTTAGCACAGCAGTGGTGGGAGGAAATGTGGAGCAGACTTAAGATAGCTTTGTCTATTTGCTTTGAAGGGTATCTCAGCAATTGCTTCCTTCAAAAAGGAACCCTTCAGGTTTCTTTGTGTGGCCCTAAAGCCAGTATTTCTTTTAGGGCTAGAGAATACCATTACAATCAGATTAGGAAACCAAAGTAAATGCAACTGAAAGGAGGAAGAGAGTGATAGCAGTCATCCAGACAATCCTTACTCTAAGAGGAGCCTGATTGCTGTCAGGATCAGAATTATCTGCAAAATTCATTTCATCATTGAGAGAACCCTTCCCCCAAAGGCTCCCTCCAAAGAGCTGCTGCAGAAATGAGCTTATTAATACGCTGCTGACTAGGTGATTCCTCTTGAAAGATGGTAATTTTTGTATCTGCTGTAGCAGGCTCTATTGATCCTGCTGCTGTGTCTGGGGATTGTACAGAAGGTGCTTGAGAAGAATGTTGATATTCTTACTGCACAGCATTGCACATATGCTTGAGCCTCTGTAGTCATTTTAGTCCTGGAGTTGGACAGACTGAGGCGAGGTAAATGCGGTCCCAAGAGGAGCTGCTGAGGTGCCTGATGGGGGTGTGTACCCTGCCTTGAGGAGCACTAGTGGTGCTAGTGGTGTTGGCATGGCCTTACCTAGGCATGGGGTTTGGGGCACATCTGCTGGTGCTGCTGTTTGGTGCCTTTCCCCAGCCCTGGCCCGTGCAGCTTGCACTGCTGTGTGGCACACGTTAGCTCTGCAGGAGAAGGAGGTTTTAAAGGGGGTGAAACTCAATGGAGGAGATGAAAATGAAGCAGGGAGCTTGTGGAATATCTGAGCCTTTTCACAGAATGTGGGAGGAGTCCTCTGAGAGGGAAGAGAAATGCAATAAGCAGAGCTTTTGTATTGCATTCTCATGGGACGGACTTGATATTTAGTGCTGCAGGCCTGGATTTAATCTTGTAGTTGGTAATCTACCTGCGCAGATGAAGGCTCTTCAAGCTAGTGAGCTCTGATGCTGAACTGAAGCTTCAGCTGTAATCAGCCACATGCTTTAATGATAACATAAAGGTGGTGTCTGCTTGGGAAAGGAAAAATGGCAAGGTTTTGACCACTGACACCTCCCTGTCGAGGCCAAATGCTGATGTCCTTTCAAGGACCAGTGACTGAAGAACTCCAACCCATTCTGATGTGAGCCAGGGCCCTGGACTTACCGAGGGATCTGTGCATTCCTAATTCTCCCTCTGGCTGTGGATTTAGAGAGCTCTTGGCAACTCAGACTTCATGCTGAAGGAGGAATAGTCCAAGCTTGTTCATGTGTGATACAATAATTATGGCTGTAATAAGTGTTTGCCTGTAATGAAGACTTTCTATTAAAAAGATCCATCAACAAAATTTCTGCTCTTTGAAGGTTTGCTTCTATATTTGATTGTATTAATTCTGTTTCAGAGGGTTTATGGACTTACAAGGCATCTATTTTGGTGAATTGAAGTTCACACATTTTTCCATGGTAACATGCTTTCATGTAGCCAGGAGTTAAGAGGGGAAAAAAAAATAGCTGTGTTTTCTCTTAGGGGAGCATTAGAATCATAGAATTGTTAGGGTTGGAAGGGACCTCAAGGATCACCTAGTCCCAACCCCCCTACCTTGGGCAGGGACACCTCACATTAGAATGCAAAAGACAGTTGAGTGGTGGGTCTCTGATGCAACACAGCAAGCATATTTGAAGTTCAGTGTCCACTTCTGGGGGAAAAAAAAATAGAAAAGGGAAAATACCACATCTCTCTTGATGATGTCTTGTTAGCTGTGCAATATGATCTGGAGGAACTTTGTAATCTCATTTACTCTTGGTTGAGCTTTTCACTGGAGAGGCTTAAGCACTGAAATGTATTTTTGTGCCTCACCTAATTTCTCGCTGCTGGCAGAAAGGATGTAAAATGGCTTTCAGGATGTTCCATTTCCAGTGACAGTATTGCTTCTCATTATTGTGATGGCTTTATTATTCTCCTAGATGAAAAGGTTAATAAATGTATGTACTGCAGGAAAGACTGTGAGATCTGGTTATGTCTATTAATATTTTCACTTAATATTTGATCATGAAGCAGTAAGCAGGAAGCCATGCTTGCTGATTACCTTCTGCTGGCTTAGAAAATGAACACATAAATGTTAAATGCTACTGTACTTGCCAGGCTTCAGGGGCTGTCTCAGGACTATATTGTATTTATGGATGAGGCTCAACTCTTTGAGCGAGGGATGGTGTCCTAAGTCTGTAACGTTCGCTCTATTGCAATTGAGTTGAAAAGTGGAACACAGTCTTACAAAGCAGGGGTTTAATTAGATAATAACTGCTGTGATTATAAATTTCCTTTCAAATTAAATGCATTTTTCTGTGTCTGGGAGCAGACAGAGCCATGTCACAACATCTGATTAACAGCCAGGGAAAGTGCAAAGAGTGGCACTAGACGTCCCTTGCTTTCCCTTGCTCCTCTCCCTTAGTGACCACAGCATTATTCAAACGAGTGGATCTTGTGGAGCCAGTATGTTACACAGTCAGGGATGGAGCAAGAGCTTTGTACTGGGCTGAAGAGATCTAGACACAAGCTTCAGTTTTTTTCTAGGCTGTTTGAAGGTTCTAGGGTTCTACAGGACCCAGGTGTGCAGGGATGTTGGGCAATCTTTTGTGCCTGCTGCTTCTGGCAGGGATATCCTTGCAAGACAAAGACAACAGGGGATGCAGCTGGCTCTGGACCTTTGGTCCTTCCTCTCCCCTGTCCTGCCTGGTTTGATTTCTTGGCTTCATACAACCTGCACTAGCTGGCTCTGACCTCAGAGTCCTGATTTCTGCCAATCCTGCACAGGGGATCTTTCCATCTGTCAGGGTTAGAGAGAGGATTTAATTCAAACTGATGGCACGATTACACAAGCTGCCTGTTGAGATACAAAGCTAGCAAGGCTAAACTGAACCAAACAACTGAAGTGCAAGCTCTTACTTACCTCTTGCACTATGTGCTTCTCTTTTCAGAAGGTTTGATTTCCCAGCCTTGTTTGGCTACATCACTAAAGAGCATTGCTGTGTTGTCTTTTGGACAAGTGTGTCATGGCCTTGAATGATGTGTATTATTTCCCTGGCTTTTTTTACCACTCTCATTCCATTCTAAGATGCTTAAGCAGCTTATATTTGGGGATTCCAAAAAGACAAAGCAGTATTATTTCTGTGCTTTATGAAAATTAATATCCAGACAGACAGGAAAACAGGAGGAGTTCTCTTTTGTCCAGATACAGCCTTCCTCCTGACAAGAGTGAGCTGGTAGGTTGGTTGGGGTTTGTTTTTTGGTACCCACTTCAGAAGTGACTTGTGAAGCAGCACATTCAGGTCTGAGTGAATGCTTGCAATCTGTATTACCAGATTTCTCTTCTCTTACAAAGGGTGTTATTCAAGATGTGAAAGTCATCTTCATACCTAATGGATATATAACGCAGTGTCCTAATCTGAATCGCAGTAAGTAGCAATTTCTTTATCCTCTATTTTACACTTTTCTGTTGTTTCCCTTCATAAAAATCACTTGGTTTTAGAAAGAATATTCTCAGGCCTGTCGGTTTTGCATGTGCTGGCTTCCAGGAGGCAGTAATTCTGTGCACACGAGAGAGCATTTTATGTTCAGACAAACCGAATCTGATGTTCTGTGGCTTATTTATGGGTTATTGTGTCTCCCCTTCTCTTCTTTCCAATGTCTTCTTCCTGTTCCTTTATTGAGCGTGCCCGACCTGCAGTGATTTCTTAAGTCTGGTGCAAGGAATCATGGATTTGCAAGAACTCCTGGCCAAAATGACTGCAAAAGTAGGTACCTAAGCTTCTTTGTCAGTTGTCCATTTCCTTCTGGGCTAAGACCAACATGGAAGTATTTTCATGGTAGGGCCATTTTTTTGCTCCACCTGCCAGTAGCTCTCTCTGCAGTAGACTTACTGATGCAGCTTCATAGATGTGGCTTAAGCCTCACACAGCTTCTATTGTCTGCCTTTATTATTTGCAAGATAGTCACAAAATGCCCAGGGTCTAATTTTTTTTCTAAGAAGCCTTAGCATGATTTCCCTTCTCATGCTGAGGGATAAATGCAGAAGCAAAGGAGTGAAATCCCTCAACAATTTCCTCACCCTGTGATGCTGTCAGGGCATGTGTGTTTGCCTGTGGGAAGTCCTGAGAAGTCTTCAGGACTGGTGTGGTCTCCATCCTGCAAACTGAAATGAATGAGAACTTGTAGGCCCTAGTGGGATTTTGGAATTCTTCTTTTGGGTCTGCTCCCACAGTATCACAGTGTGGTAACTAAGACTGTGGTGAAGTTTTGGGGTAAGAAGCTATGTTTTAGAGGGGACTGAACCCCTGCTGTATGTTAAAGGGCAAACTGTGAACACTTTTTGAGGTTCATGTTGTCATACTATCTGGTTTGTGGTAAAAGGCAATTAATTGTCTCATCTGGAACAGCACTTAGGTGCTAATTACTTACAGATTGAAGTGTAACTGCAACCAACCTGTGGGTGCCTTTAATCTCAATGTAGTTACTGAACAGGAGTTTCAACACGATTTGCATAGTGACTACTAGCATCAAAGCCTTCTACTGTTACTCTACTGCCTTTAGGTGTTCTTTTCCTCCCTAAAAGGAAAAAGGAAACTTTGTTTTTAGTCAGTGTGCACATTATTTCCACAATCCACTTACTCAGCTGATATGCTTTGGACAGGCTGACTCTGAATGCGGGATGTGAAGCTTTTAGTTCAGTTTGCTGCTTGCTCTGTGAAAGAGAGGCAATTATTCTGAGCCCTGCTGGTGGTATGAGCAAGTTCCAATTATGCACTGTACTGAGTAACTTGCTTTCTCTGCTGTTAATTATATTTTTGCTTGCAAGTAGTTTATGAGGGGAAGCAAATAACTCAGTATTTGTGCTGCAAAGACCCTGTGCTTCCATGAAGTGGTGCTGGGATAATCTTTCATTGCTTGTTTCTTTTCTGTTCTAGCAGTGCCCTGGCTGTTTGGTTGCAGTTGTTAGAGGAATACTGTTGTCCAGGAAAAATACATGCAGCAGGAAAGGAAGTTAATTTGGTAGACAAATGCTGGTTAAAAATGGAGAGAGTTATGGGAAGCATTAGGCTTTGTCTCTGCCTTTTCAGTCCTAGCGACAATAGCCAAAAGTGGTATTAAAGCTCTACAGGCTGGGGTCAGAGTGGCTGGAGGGTGGCCAGGCAGAAAGGGTCCTGGGGGTACTGGTTGACAGTAGGCTGAACATGAGCCAGCAGTGTGCCCAGGTGGCCAAGAAGGCCAATGGCATCCTGGCCTGGATCAGGAATAGTGTGGCCAGCAGGAGCAGGGAGGTCATTGTGCCCCTGTACTCAGCACTGGTCAGGCCACACCTTGAATCCTGTGTCCAGTTCTGGGCCCCTCAGTTTAGGAAAGATGTTGAATTGCTGCAAGGTGTCCAGAGAAGGGCAAGAAAGCTGGGGAGGGGTCTGGAGCACAGCCCTGTGAAGAGAGGCTGAGGGAGCTGGGGTTGTGTAGCCTGGAGAAGAGGAGGCTCAGAGGAGACCTTCTTGCTGTCTACAACTCCCTGAAGGGAGGTTGTAGCCAGGAGGGGGTTGGTGTCTTCTCCCAGGCAACCAGCACCACAACAAGAGGACACAGTCTCAAGCTGTGCCAGGGGAGGTTTAGGCTGGAGGTGAGGAAGAAATTCTTAACAGAAAGAGTGATTTGTCATTGGAATGTGCTGCCCAGGGAGGTGGTGGATTCACCATCCCTGGAGGTGTTTAGGAAGAAACTGGATGGGGTGCTTGGTGCTGTGGTTTAGTTGATTAGATAGTGTTGGGCGATAGGTTGGACTTGATGATCTCAAAGGTCTCTTCCAACCTGGTCTGTTCTATTCTATTCTATTCTATTAATCCAGGTATATCATATGGGGATGATGTATGTCAAGGCTTAGGAGGGCAGTGCAGTTGTCTGCAGAAGTCCTGTTTAGCAGGGAGTGTGTCAGAGCATGCCTTGCTACTGTAGCTAGGCAGTGAACCCCAACTTCTCGTCCTGCACCAAGAGTTGTGGAGCATGGACGTGATGCTTTGCAAAAGTGGTTCCCATGGTTTGATGTCCTGTTGTTGCTTTTAGGCTCTTCTTACATCTACAATTTCAGTTTCTTCCTCAGCTTGTGTTTGGTTACAGCTGTATTGCTGTATTACTGCAATGAGTAGAGCAGTGAATGTTGTTTGCAATGAGTGTGTACATACAGTTTATATAGAAACATTCAACTATGAAGACTCAGACCAAGGCTTGCCTGGGAAGAAAACATCAGACAGAGGCTTCAGGCTTCAGTGAGTTTGGTATCAGTGCAACTTATGCAGTACATAGGCAGGAGGAGAGAGGAGCCTCTTGTTTGGGTTTTGCCTTAGGGTCCCATGAGTCTACCACTGGCTCAGGATGGGACATGGGGGCTGTATAAGGGGCCCAGCAGAGCACTGTCTGTAGCAGATTGTCATGGAGTGCTATGTACAGGAGCATTTGATCATGACCTCTATCTAACAAGTTAACTGCTGTCATGTCCTCTTCCTACCTGTGTCTTGTAAAGGCATAGCTGTTAGAGGTAAATAAATGCTGCTTTTAAAGGGTTTTTTGTTGTTATTTGAATTAATTCTGAATCTTCCCAGTATATATGTTTGATTGATTTGATCTTGTGTCCTTTGATAGCCAGACACCATAGATCAGAGTGTTAGAAATCTGCCCAAAATGTGAATTTGCTGCAGGAGAAGAGGGTCACGTAGTATTTCAGCATTCCCAACTGCCACGCTGGAATACTGTTAGCTCCTCTCTAAATATAATGACTGAAATAATTCATGCAACTTTAATGCTCAGCTGCAATCAATCTGGGCATCTCCTGCATGTCTTTGAGTGGAGTATAATTTCTTTCTGGTAAAATATGGGCCCACACTGGAGTGTGCTTTGTATTCAGGTGTGCTCGTCACACGAGCTAGCATGTAAATGACAGAAGTTAAGACATTGAAAATATTCCCTTAGCATTTTCTTTTGTTTCTGGGGAGTAATGTCTAGGAGTGACAAAGCACAATACTAAGTACCGCTTTCCAATCTGGGTGTTTCCAAAGTCCTTCCACTTTAAAAATATGTATAGCCCATTTATATGGGAATGCTAATGGACAAACAAAACAACAACAAAAGCCAAGCCAACCAAACAAAAAACAACAACAACCCCCCCCCCCCCCCAAACCCCTGAAACAACAAAAACCAAAATAAAACCCAAATAAAACAACCCAAAAAACCCACCACAAAAACAAAACCAACAAATAAACCAGGGGGGTTGTGGAGTCTCCCTCTCTGGAGATAATCAAGACCTATCTGGATGTGTTCCTCTGTGATCTGGTATAGGTGATCCTGCTCTGAGTTTAACTAAGGATCTCCAGATAGAAGATACTGTACTGGTGTAGTGCTTTGAGAAAGACAGATTTTTGCCCTTCATGTGGCCAATGTCACATCATTTGGAGGGTCCAGTCATCTACTTTTAATCAATAACAATGATTAATTTTTGTTTAATGCCTGAGAAATGCTGCTGAAATTCATTGATAAGTTTGTAGGAGTGGAACACCTTCTTTATGAGGAGAGTCTGAGGGAGCTGGGGGCTGTTTAACTTGGAGAGGAGGAGACTGAGTGGTGACCTCATTAATGTTTATAAAGATGTAAAGGGTGAGTGCCCAGAAGATGGAGCCAGGTTCTGCTCAGTGATGCCCAAGCACAGGACAAGTGGTGAAGAGTGGAAGCTGAGGCATAGGAAGTTCCATGGAAACATGAGAGGGAATTTTTTCACTGTGAGGGTAACAGAACACTGGAGCAGACTGCCCAGGGGGTTGTGGAGTCTCCCTCTCAGGAGATACTCAAGACCTGTCTGGATGCATTCCTGTGTGATCTGGTCTAGGTGACCCTGCTGTGGCAGGGAGTTTGGACTGGATGAGCTTTCAAGGTCCCTTCCAGCCTCTAACATTCTGTGAAAAAAAACCAACCAAAACCAAAGCAAACCAAACCAAATCCCAACCAACCAAAACAAACAAACAAAAAAACCCCAACAAAACACAACCCCCCAAAAAACCCCCAAACCAAAACCCAACAAAACCCAGATAGGTAAATAAAGTAGGAGTGCAAGACAAGTCAATCAATCACCCTCTTAACAAAACTGAATACATTTTGGGTACTGTAAATACAGTGACTAAATATAGTGACCTGAAAAAGGTTTCTGCTGGAAACAAGCAGCTCAGTTAAGAGGATGGTTTCGCCTCTAAGATGTGAGAAACCATTTTCAAGTCACCAAATCATGCTGCCTCTGGGGCAGATGAGTATCAGACCCCTGTTATCTGAGAATAACAACTTAAGAATTAAGGAGCTGTTATTCAGGGCTTTCTCTCCTGAGGACTGCAGAGAAAAAACAACCACCGCACCAGGGAAGTGGGCCTAGTGTATATTTTCTTTCTTCCCCCTAAATAATTTGCTCCTATGCTGGCAGGAATGAAAAAAAGACATATTAAAATACTTTTCATTGAAAGTGAATGGATTTTAGGGAATGGAGATGTATGAAATTCAGGTAAATGGCATTATGTAAAGAATACTGTAGCCCTCTGCATTCCTTTTTGGAATAAAAATTTGCTACTATTAACATGTAGCAACTTATAATGTGGGATAATGGCATTGTATTTATAGCAGAGTAGAGCAGGCATTCATCTTGTCTTGTGCCAGATTTAGGCAGCCTTGTTATTTGCAGTGGCTTTAGTGGGATGGCTTAAATGCACAGGACAAATGTGAATTAAAAGACCAGGAAAAACTCTTATCCAGATGGCACCAGGCTAATTTTTAGAGCAATGACAGTTCTGGGGCCTGAAGGAAGCACTTATTTGCTTCTAAACATTAAGTCTGTATAGTCTGCCCTTCCAGAGAAGGACAACAAAGTTGGTGAGGGGTTTGGAACACAAGCCCTGTGAGGAGAGGCTGAGGGAGCTGGGGTTGCTTGGCCTGGAGAGGAGGAGACTCAGGGGTGACCTTCTTGCTGTCTACAACTACCTGAAGGGAGGTTGTAGCCAGGTGGGGATTGGTCTCTTCTCCCAGGCAAGCAGCACCAGAACAAGAGGACACAGTCTCAAGCTGCACCAGGGGAGGTTTAGGCTGGATGTTAGGAAGAAGTTCTATACAGAGAGAGTGATTGCCCATTGGAATGGGCTGCCCTGGGAGGTGGTGGAGTCACTATCACTGGAGGTGTTCAGGAGGAGACTTGATGGTGTGCTTGGTGCCATGGTCTAGTTGATTAGGTGAGTTGGATTGGTTGATAGGTTGGACGCGATGATCTCAAAGGTCTCTTCCAACCTGGTCTGTTCCATTCTGTTCCATTCTATCCCATTCCATTCTATCCCATTCCATTCCGTTCCATTCTATTCCATTTATTTATTTTTAATATGAGTAAATAGGAAAGTCATCTCTTGGTGTCTAGAGGTGATAGCACTGGGTGCAACATGCGCACAGCTGGGGCAGATCCTCTCTGGAGGATGTAAGATGGTGCTTTGAATTGAAGGGCAGGTCTGTGATAAAGCTTAGGGAGGCTGATTCAAGAAGCCTTGTCCATGCTGCTACATGAATGAACACTGAATGAACATTGTTCCCTCTTACTGCATAGTGTCATCAGGAAACAGTGGCAGCTGCCACTGTGCACATGTGATATGTGGAGATCCATCAGATTGAACTTGATAGCACGTTTCAGTAATTGGAATTGAGGAGGTAATGGGAACAACAAGGAGTGTTATGATCTAGCCACCAGCCCAGGACTTACTCCAGGAAAGTGGCTTCTCCATTTATCTGAGTCTGGGAATATTTGATAGGACAGTAAATTAAAATGCTTTCTTTCCCTCTAAATCTCCTTGAATGTTATATGGCTAAGGTCTTTCTAAAAGTCAGAAAGTATTAGTCTGGGTGATGCTTAGCAGTGAAGAGATGGGGCTGGGGCTGATTGGGAAAAGTCAGTCTGCCAATCTTTATGCTCTTTTGACTTGTCGTCAGGTTGATGAACAAATAAATAATTTTTAAAAATTTATAGTTTGTGTACTTTTGGTAGTGCCTGGACATTTCTGAGGGGGTCTCAGTGGAGTTTGTTACAGTGCAACTGCAGGAGTCATGTTGTCAGTTAGCATGGATAGAATCACAGAATGGTCTGGGTTGGAAGGGACCTCCCAAGATCATCGAGTCCAACCCCTCTGCAGTAAGCAAGGATATCCTCCACTAGATCAGGTTGCCCAGAGCCCTGTTGAGCCTCACTTTCAATATCTCCAGGGATGGGGCCTCAACTCCCAAGTCCGAGGAGCAGGGTTAGTTCATAGTTGTGGCATCCCGGGCTTCAGAGGTTGGAGTCAAACTTGGTTCAGCTACAAATAAGTAAACTGCTTTCTGATGTTTGCCTGTTTTAAACCCATGTGTTTGAGTTGCAGAAATCTCATCAAATTACTTTCCTTTATAGTTAAATTATGCAGAAACAAGACTGAGTCAGTTGGAAGACTGTCATTGTGAGAAGACTTGTCAAGTAAATGGATTGATCTACAGAGACAAAGACTCATGGGTAGAAGATGATCACTGCAGGAACTGCACATGCAAAGTAAGAATTTCTAAAGACTTTAAGGAATAGGACCTAATTACAATGTGGAAAAGGTACTTGAATACATAATGTGAGGATTGTGGGTTTTGTATGCATCTAGTGTTAGCATCAACAATAGGGAGGGAGATGCTAAAATAAATAAGACTTTGTCATTGCTTATGTGCAGCCTTCGTGAATCAAATCTGCTTGCCCTAGAGAATGCTTTCTTATTTGCTCTAATTATATCTGCGAGGACTTTATGGTTTTGGGGTGAAAGTGTGGCATTCTCTGTGTTTGGTTTGGAATTGTTTTTGCTGCAGTGGGTTTGTCAAAAAGGGAACATTATCTTAATAGTATTCATGGATGCTTAGTTGCATCTTGCATGGGAGCAACGTGCAGATTGTATTTGCCATGTTTACCACTCTGCAAAAGCAAGGAACAGAAGAGAATTAGTATGTAAATCTTGTCGTGCTGAAATTATTTGATAAATATCTGAAGAGAGTCTTTGTTTGCTCAAGAAAATAGAAAACTGATTGTTAAAAATCTCAGAGATGATTGGCACAGCCTGCAGAAAGTGGTGCTTGTGTTCTGCTAGAGATGGGCTGATGTTTTCCACTTCATGTGGTGCTTTGCTCAGGGGAAGTGGGGTAACCCCAGTAATGTGTATCAAAACAGATTGGTTCGCCTTCAGATGCATTTTGATTCGAGTTTGTGGTTGGATAGAATTAAACTTGTTACCCAAGGATGGTTTGCAATTCATGATGCTGTTAAATAGTTTTTGGGTTTTCTGTGTACTGTATAAAATATTCACTAATTACAGCAGTTGTAGCTGAGTTCTGTCTTAAATCCTTTGCTTAGAGTGGAGTTGTGGAGTGCCGAAGGATGTCCTGTCCCCCTCTTGAGTGTCCTCCTGATGCTCTCCCTGTGCATGTGGAAAGCCAGTGCTGCAAAATATGCAAGGGTGAGTACACCAGACAGACCTTTTAGTTTCACTCTCTTTAAGCAGAGTTAAATTTGACTTTCCTAGGTCCTGGTAATTCAGGTAACAGGAGTTACCTGAACAGGTTTGCACTCTGGCAAACTTGCTTTAAGAAGAAGGAATGAACAAGTATTCAATTTTTTTCACCTGTTGTCAGTGTAAAATTAATTACTTATCCATTTGCTAGGGGTTAGGAAGCCTTATTTGGCTTCAGCATCAAGCATCAAACCTGTGGTCTGAACTTTGTGTAGAGACGAGCAATAAACTGAGCTGTTCTGTTGTTTTTTTTAACCTATCTATAATAGAATTTCACACCCTTGGTTAATATCACTGTGTGGAGTCATAGTTTGGTGTAGTTAACTTCAAAATAAATTCCTGAGCAGAATAAAAGAAAAAAGTCAATGTTGAGATCATTGTTATTGTCAGCTTTCAGGTCCTTCTGGAAGTGAAAGTGACATTCCTAGAAGGAATATTCAATGTCTCTGCCATAGTAGTAGTACCAGGGGCAAAGACAACTTCTATACAGAAACTGGAGCTGATTATTGATGCCAGTCTTACCTTCAGAATAGAACAGAATAAACCAGGTTGGAAGAGACCTTCGAGAACATGGTGTCCAACCCATCATTCAACACCATCTAATCAACTAAACCATGCAACCAAGCACCCCATCAAGTCTCCTCCTAAAGACCTCCAGTGATGGTGACTCCACCACCTCCCTGGGCAGCACATTCCAATGGCCAATCACTCTCTTTATGAAGAATTTCTTCCTAACATCCAGCCTAAACCTCCCCTGGCACAGCTTGAGACTGTGTCCTCTTGTTCTGGTGCTGGTTGCTTGGGTGAAGAGACCAACCCCCACCTGGCTACTACCTCCCTTCAGGGAGTTGTAGACAGCAATAAGGTCTCCCCTGAGCCTCCTCTTCTCCAGGCTAAGCAACTCCAGCTCCCTCAGCCTCTCCTCACAGGGCTGTGCTCCAAACCCCTCCCCAGCTTTCTTGCCCTTCTCTGGACACCTTCCAGCAACTCAACATCTTTCCTAAACTGAGAGGCCCAGAACTGGACACAGGACTCAAGTGTGGCCTAACCAGTGCAGTGTACAGGGGGAATGCCTAAGTTGTATCCCTCCCCCCACCAAATCTTGGAGACTTGGAAACTTTGTGCATAAGTTTTCCAGGGATTCATTAAGACAGAAATATGGAATTATTTATTAGGAAAATGTCTTTTTTTTTATTTCCCCACACACATTCTGTTACCTTTTTTCAGTCCATGAATTCATTAGTCCCATGCACAAATCTTCTTTAGCTGTGGTCTTGCACTTACTCTTGTTTGCTCGTGACATCTCCTTATTCTCAGCTATGTGTTGGCATAAAGATTCTGCTCACTAGAAGATGTAAAGGGATGGTCAAGTGGCCATGCAGCCCTGTATTTTTTCCACCTCAAAGTATTTTTGTTTGTAACATTGTGAGTCTAGAAATTTCTGTCATGGAACTGGATGCTTCTCTCGACGCTCCTTTGCTGACATGCCTGTACACAGAGCGGTCAACAACTGCCACAAAGGAGTTGGGAGGCACAAAATTGTAGATTCAACCTACATCCCCAGGAGTAAATTGTGCTCCTGTTCTTTCTAATGGGAAGATGAACAATGAAACTTGCCTTTTGTCAGTGATTGGCACAAACTTGACTTGTTATTCTGACAAGAACTCAGCGTGTCAGTCAATGGGAAGAGATGTATGGAAGTTGATTGAAATTGATTGTAAATGCCAGCTCCTTGACAGAATGATGTGCTAGGGCCACAGTCAGTCACTTCTGGGTAGATAGCAGTAATTGCTGAGGCTTTCCAAAGAGCTGCACTGCAGGTGTTAATTTCTCCCTGCTTTTCCTATTTAGCTCTGATAGAATCATCAAGTTGTAATTTGCTGTCTCGAGGGATTACTGAATGGCTGGATTATTGAACAGCTTCCTGTCTTAGCCGAGGGTTAACGAACAAAGTAGTTCTAATGTCTGATATGTCAAGGGTTTAAAAAGGAGGCGGTTCTGTTTTGATCCCTGCCATCTTCTGTTAGCCTTCCAACTAATATTTGACAAAAGCCTCTAATTTCATTTAAAATCTCTTCATGTTTTCTGAGTTGTGCATTAACTTGCTTTCCGCTCCGTCCATCCTTTTTGTTACAAGCAGTCGTGGCAGGAGAAGAGGCAGAAAGCAAAAGGACATTTTTGTAATTCATCATCTTCAAAAACTAGATTCTGGGATTTTTAATTGAAACAAAGCTTCCTGAGCTGGAGTTTTCTTCGTAAGTGAGATCACAGCCACTCAGGCATAAAAAGTAGGGCAGCTTTGGAGAACTGAAGGAAACTGGGATACCAAAGGGAGAAAGCATTCTTGATGAAAACTGAGTTCTGATGAAAATCTTGCTCTTTCTTCAAGAAATGAGCAGTTTCAAGAGTTTAAAGTCCTTAGAAGCAAATAGATATATATATATGAAAGTTTATGAAAGCTGATCTAGCAGTCATTTATATTTAAAATTTGGGAATCAATCTAGCTGTGACAGTTGCTGCTGTGAAATACTCCTATTGATAATCACCCATAGGGGTTACACACGTATACCTGTAAATACTTGGTTCCCTTACCTTGGTAATCAGGAGAGAAATCAAGGTAAAACAGTCTGAGATGCTTTTTTGGGGAGCTGAGTACTTGGAACACTTCCACTTTCAGGCTGGGGTCAGAGTATTTGGGGAGCAGCCAGGCAGAAAGGGACCTGGGGGTACTGGTTGATAGTGGGCTGAACATGAGCCAGCAATGTGCCCAGGTGGCCAAGAAGGCCAATGGCATCCTGGCCTGTATCAGGAATAGTGTGGCCAGCAGGAGCAGGGAAGTCATTGTGCCCCTCTATTCTGCACTGGTTAGGCCACGCCTTGAGTCCTGTGTCCAGTTCAGGACCCCTCAGTTCAGGAAAGATGATGACTTGTAGGAAGGTGTCCAGAGAAGGGCAACAAAGCTGGGGAGGGGTCTGGAGCACAGCCCTGTGAGGAGATGATGTTGGGTGATGGGTTGGACTCAATGATCTTGAAGGTCTTTTCCAACCTGGTTAATTCTGTTCTGTTCTATTCACTGTGGATGTGCCTTGACTCAGGAAACTTTGAAAGCTTTGCTCAGTTGCAACACAGGATCATACATTTTAGCTCTCTGTTCTGTGTCAGAAGTCAGGCAGATCAAGCAGAGCACTGAGACACCATGAGAAATTATTTTATCAGTGTTTAGCATTGGTCTTGTTAGTACTGTGGAGTGACTGTGTGATGGGTACTTCATTTGTGCAATATAGCCGTAGTCTAATGCTTCTCTTTTAATTAATGGATTTATTGGCCTCCTCTGGATTTGGAATGTAGACATCTTGTTCCAAAAGGATGGTGCTAGATTTGGTAACACTTGACTGAGCTGTTTGTCACTGTAGCCCTGCTGGAGTGCCACCTTCTTCATAGTGACGAAGTCCGAAGCTAAGCTGCTTGACTTTCCTTTCAAGTGAGCGCTCCCATGTTGTAGTCCGTTGATGGGGTTGTGGAGCTGGTTGTCTTCAAAACTTCACAATTTTGTAGTAGGAGCTTTCAGTTTCCTGGGAAATCTGCTTATTTCATGTGTGCTTTAGGAACCTTTTCCTGAAATAGTTATTTACAGTTTGTTGATTCAACACAGCCAGTCGCTGCATCTAATCCATTTTTGCAGTGCTCTAGCGAGTTGAAGAGTTCACCTTTGTGCCCACAAAAAATGTGAAAGTTTAATTGAAATCTGTGCTTATATTATTCCCTTGATGAACAGCATGCTAATGAATGTCTCCAGTTCTCGCAGTGAGTCATGGAGACCTCTAGTAACACAAACGCTGTGGCTAATCTGCAGAATGTCACTAATGAAAATATTTTCTGTTGAATACTAATGAATTTGATCCAGTACATTTTGTCTTATGCTCTTATTATTTCTCTTTAGTTTGGGCATAGATGCTGCTTGCTCTTAAAATGAATTTGTTGTTAGCTGCTTTGTAATTACATTTAACACTGACTTCTGATGAAATTGAAATGCAGCGTGTTTTGCATTGTGTTCAGATTTGGGTATTTTAGCATGTGGGAAATGCAGAATCATAGAATGGTAGAGGCTGGAAAGGACGTCCAGAGAGCATCCAGTCCAAATCCCCTGCCAAAAGCAGGATCCCCTAGGGTTGTCTGTGCACAAATGCATCCAGGGGGCTGTGGAAAGTCTCCAGAGAGACTTCACAGCCTGTTCCAGTGCTCCAGCACCCTCACTGTGAAGAAGTTTCTCCTCATGTTGAGGTGAAACCTTCTATGTTCAAGTTTGTCTCCATTGTTCCTTGTCTTTTTACTGTGCACCAGCAAAAAGAGGTTGGCCCGTTCCACCTGGCACCCACCCCTCAGATATTGATAGACATTGATCAGATCCCCTCTCAGTCTTCTCTTTACTCTTCTGTTGTATCTTGAATTTGTTTGTGACTTCAATATTGATTTATTTGGTTTGTTTTTTAATCTTTGCTCTTCTCTCAAATTGCAGCAAAGTGTATCTTTGGAGGCAAAGTGCTAGCAGAAGGCCAGCGAGTGCTAACCAAGAGCTGCAGGGAGTGCCGAGTAAGTTTCAGCCACATAGACCTTTTCTGGTTTTGAATGCTTGTGTGGTGTTCAAAAGTGACAAGGACAAGTTAGGGCATTTCTTTAGGCTTCCTTCATGCAAATGTGACATCTGTTGCCTTGAAAAGGTGACCTTGAATTTTGTGAGAACCACAAATATGAAAACAAGGCAGGAATATGACCCTTACAGGGTAACAAAACCCTGGGCAAAATGACTGGGAGGGAGGGACGTTTTCTTCCGTGTCTGCCTTCGTGACCTGTAGAAAAGGACAGCAGCATCTTAACCTGGTTACTGATTTCAGTCAAACTGCTACAATCTGAAGTGGCCTGGCTTATGTTGTTTGAGTCACTCCAGATTTTTCCCTAGTGTTGTTTAAGCTATATGTAGCTGATATGACTGGTCAAATTAACGAGCTGGGCATTGCAAAAACAGAGTTATCTTTATTTTCCCCCAAAAGCCCCACCCCAGAACTCTGTATAAAACTTGTTAAAGGATTTACAGGTTCTGTTCGGTCCTGAATTCTACCAGGATGCTTATGAGCAACTTTGGTACAATTTAGCTAATTCAAAAAATGGAAAAGGCTAAGCCACAAGATGGCTTTACCCCACTTACAAATCAGATGCAAGCCAGGGCCTTGGGAAAGCCGATGAGAATGCCAGGTTGTACTCACGAGGACGGAGCGGGAATTTGGCGATGGTCCCTGGGTCTCTCGTCTGTAGCAGGCTCCAGGAACTGTAGGTTTTATAATCCAATTTGTGGATAACACTGCACAGTCCAAAGGAAAAGGGACCCGCCAGAATCGAAGTGTCCGTAGACAGCTGCTACAAAGGGAAACTCGTGAGCAGCAGCAGCGCTGTCTGTAATAAGAGAACGGCGCTAGAAAGGCGCAGCTTCACGGCAGGCAGGGTCACCCCAAGGCACGCACGGTCGCTCCGCAGCAGGCAGGTCCGGGGAGAAGCCAGATCCGAATGGAGAGAGCAACAGAGCAGGAGCGAGAGCCCCGATCGCTTTGTGGCCACTCCTCTTAAGGTGTTTCTAGACAAGGAGTCTAAGGCCAATGTATAATGGGCACGACGCACCCCACTTAATCAATAACTCCAACCCCAGCGGACTTCCCCTCGGGGAAGGAACCTCCGCCCCGGCAGAACGGGACCTGTCCCCAGGCGAAGGGGAAGGCAGTTTCGCACCTTGAAAGGCAATTTCGTGCCTTTGTCTTTCCCCATTCAAACCTCCGCTGATGGAGATGGGGGGAAGCGGGGTTTGGAGTGCACCGTAACACTAGCCCCAATAATAATTGAAGTGAATTACCGACTATTGGACTGGACTGGGATCTTTCTTGGCAACTTCATAAGACCTGGATGACTCCAGTCAATATTTGAGAACACTGGTAAATGATAGGAACATTCAGGGGGTGGTAGTTAGTATAAGAATGCTACATAGTATGTTAAGTGTGGCAGAAACCAGTTGTCAAGACCAGCCTTAGGATGAGAGAGCAGTAGTAGATGGTTGTAAAAGGCCCCTTGCTCTGCTGTGAGATGTATTTGTTGTGTGCTTTAAATATGATTTATCACTTCAGAAAGGCACAGCTATTTTAAAACACATTTCCTCTCATGTGTAATTTGAAAGTATTTTTTATTTTTCCATCTTGTTGAATTTGTGGAGGGGGGAGGGTGGTAAAGAGGAGGCTTACAGATGTTATTGACAGATCAGTGTGCTAGAACAGTTATGAAAAACATGGGGGGAAGATTACAATCATCTATTTATTGTTATGCTTATAGCAGAGTGTGGAGAGTAGTAATTTTATGTTCACTAATGGAAATGGACAATAACTGGTTGCAGATGTTGTGAAAGCAGCTTGTTATGCAGAATTGCTTTGCTGTTGGTAATGTTTAGCTATATAGGGGAACTCAACATTGTAGATATAAATCTGTGGGCAAGGTGGTTGCCTTGAAGACAGACTAAGGTGCCTGCTATTTATGACATGACATGGAATGGTTCTTTGGGAGAGAAACTGCCTGTATGAAAAAGATGGGGACAGGAGGATTTTCCCACTGAAGTGACACCAGGGGGAGTGATCAGAATTATGCCTGTGGAATTCACTGTGCTGTAAATAAGAGCTGTATATATGTATGAGGATGATAATACATTACTGAAGGTTGAAAGCAAATACTGACCATCAAATAGGTGTCACTTCAGAAAGGACCAAAATCATCATGAAAGGAATTTTCATCTTTTACTTACTGTTGAAGGAAATCATTATGGTCATGCTAATTACAGTAACATTGCAGTTTGTGTTATTTACATTTCAATGGAGGTTATTGGTAGGTATTTGAAACATCATCTGTGGATGTGATCCCATAAAGAAAATGGGTTCATGCCACAAAAAAAACCCCAAAAAACCAACAAAAAGGTATTTTCACAGAAGACATCAACCCTCACTGCCAAAACTTGTCATTCTGACTTGTGAGGACTTTTCAGTGAGTCTCCAGGTGGGAAGTTCATAACATGTTTCTCCATCGTGACCTCTTAGAGCTGTACACAAATCACGTACTTATTTACTGCCTCCATCCTAGATGAAGGGTGAATGGTGATGAGTTGAACTGCAGCTGTTGTTGTTTTCTATCCTTCATTGTCTTATTGGTGGACAAGGTGTGGTATGGATGGCTTTGTAGTAGGGAAGGGACTATGAAAAATTGAATATGGTTTAATTTCCCTGATTTGAAAAACAGACATCAAGTCTGAAAAGCTTTTGAACAATGAGGGAATGCACTAGAGGCTACATGTCAAGTGCTAATTTATTACTGTTGATAAAAATGACTTAAAAGTCTTGGGAAGCAGCTCTTGTGTCTGTAAAGGAGGATGTGTTTGTAGATGGAGTAAGTGTCAAAAAAGATAAAGTTGAAGTTTCACAATTCAGTTTTTATTTGAAGATAAGTGTTTCCTTCTTTGCATAGTGATCCAAGCTAAAGAGGCTTTTAACTTGTGTGGTGTTTTTTTTTCCCATCTAACAAAAATAATGCCACTGATGGATCTATACAGATGAGATACTGTCTTTATCAGGCTGTGAGCAGGTTGTGTGTTGGGGTTTTTTTTTTTGTGTGTTCCCCCCTCCCTGAAAACTAATCCAGACTAAAAATGTGTTTATGATGCACATCTTGACCATAAGCACAGATGTTACTGATGGACAGCCATTCCCAGCTGGAAGCCTGCCCACAAGCACTCTCCAGATTAATTCACAGTGACAAGATAACACAATTTAGTGCATGAGTGTTTCTAAGAATCACAGAATGGTTCAGGTTGGAAGGGACCTCTGGTGGTCATCTTGTCCAGCTACCCTGCTTGAGCAGGATCCTCTAGAGCCAGTTGCCCAGGTTTGTGACCAGATTGCTTGTCAGTATCTCCACGACCTCCCTGGGCAACTTGTGGCAGCGCTTGTTCTCCAGACCCTTCACCAGCTTTGTTGCCTTTCTCTGGTGCTTCAGCACTTCCATGTCTTTCTTGTAGTGAGGGGCCCACAACTGAACACAGTATTCAAAGTGTGGCCTGAGGAAGGATCACCTCCCTTGACCTTCTGGCAATACTTGGCCTATATGCAGACCAAGTAACTTCTTTTGCCACAGGAGTGCATGGCTGGCTCATCTTCTACGTGGTGTCTTTCAGCACCTCCAGGTCCTGTTCTGCACAGCTGCTTTCTGGCACTGGTGCATAGGGCTATTCCTTCCCAAGTGCAGGGCTTTGCAGGTTCCTCCTGGCCCATTTCTCCAGCCTTTTGTTGTTCCTCTAGAAAATGTGAGCATGTGTCTTCTTCAGAAAACTCCACCTGTCTGCATTCCCAGTGGGTCTGCTGGTTTGTGGATTTCACCAGCATGTTGAAGCAGCTCCTCTGAAGTCAGTGGAAAGCGTTCTGCAATTTAGGCTGGTTTGGGAGTTTATTGCTGATGAGCTGAGTTCTGGGTTAATGCCTGTGAACAGCATGTTGCCTTTCCATAACCAGATGACATGTTTGACAGTATGGTGTAGAAGAATAAATTCCTCTTCATTACTGCTGGCAGTGGGCAGCCAGAGAGTGCCATACAAATGCCAGAAGGATGGACAAGACTCCCAATGACTTTCAGGAAGCTTGACCAAAATTATTTCATCGAGATAGGGAACAATGTGGTTCCCAGAGTGACAGCTAAGGATGGGATTTAGAACTTTCTCCTGAAAAGCTGATTAGTATCAGCTGAAACAAGGGAGGGGGAACCCCAAACAGCAACAGAAACCCAAAATAACCTTATCTGAAATCTTGCTGTTGTTTTCCAAAGCTGATCCTGTGAGATGGGCTGTTTGTGGTTCAGATTTTCAGTGCACATCACTGATTAGGCTTATAGCCAATCTTTTTAACGTTCTTACCTTTGTAATTACAAGGAATTGAATTATCTTGTTGTAAATGCTTGACTTCAGATCTCATTCTCTGTCGACTGTATGTCACAGTTGGAGCTTGACCTATTTATTCCAGAGGAATGTCGTCTTGATATCTATTTCTGCCCAGATTCTGTGGCTACATGTGTGAATTGAGTACAAAAAGTTAGCAATTTTCCTAAGGCTGCCTGAAGCAATAATTCTGAAGTGTGAAGCCTTGCTTATCTCACTGGATAAAATCGGAAATCTAATGATGATAATTCTTATAATTGGCTCTGTACTAGTTTATAACAAATTGATTTTAATCCAAAGAATACTCAACATGGAAAGATTCTAATTGTTCTAAAAATTAATTACAAATATGCTTGTGTTCTCCCAAGATGCAAACTCTGCACTGAATGCATGACTTAGGGAAATAAAACCTTGTTGTCACTAAATTAGTGGAATTCTCTCTTTGTGGAGGATTTATCTCTTTATGATTTACCAAAGGTGTGAGCTTGGATTGAATTTAGCTTTAGCTTTATGACTCATCGTAGAATTGTAGGATGGCTGTGGTGGAGTAGGAAGGTTCCCCCCCCCACACTTAGGTTGGAAGGGACCTTAGAGATCACCGACTCCAACTTGGCTGCTCAAGGCCTCATCCAGCCTGGTCATGAGCACCCCCAGGGAGGAGGATTCCACAGCCTTCCTGGGCAGCCTATTCCAGGGTCTTACCATCCTTGTACTGAAGAACTTCTTGCTAAGATCCAGCCTAAATTTACTGTCCCTCAGCTTCAAACCATTCCCCCTTGTCCTATTGATAGACATCCTTATGAACAGTGCCTCTGCAGCCTCCCGTAGGATCCCTTCAGGTATTGGAAGGCAGCTCTAAGGTTTCCCCTGAGTCTTCTCCCAGGCTGAACTCCTCCAGCCTGATCACTGATTTGGCTTTCATACAAGCTCTTGTTTTCTTGCCATCTTTTTGGCCAGACATACCCTCAGTCAACACTTTTTGTCCATATGTTGACACACTGTAACCTTTCTGCTGCAGTTGTCTTGTCTGAGCTGGAAGAGGCGATGAGTTCTAGCCGGAGCTTTTCCAGCTGGTAGGTTGATAACATGATAGTAAATGACGGCTCAGTGGCTCTGGTTCTTTTCTCACCTTTGCTGCTGCAGTTGCACAGGCAACCATGGGAGATTCCCCCTTTTCACTTAGGGAAGTGAGATCAGAAGGAAACCTAATACTTCCATTAACTTCAGTGTTCTCGTGTGGGCACTTGTGTTGATGATGCACGCTCTGTGTGATGCTGCAGGGAACTGCTTTTAAGAAAAACAACAACAACAACAAGCCCTGATGGCTGTGGGATTTTAATGTAATTTTTCATGACAGAAACTAATGCAGCTTGCCAGTAAAGACAGTTGGGAAGTGAGAGAAGAAAATTATTTGGCCCTGCTTAGTGTGAAGATTGCAATCTCAAGGGCAGCGACTAGCAGTGAGCGCAGGGGGGTCAGTTTTGCGTGCCCTAGGTCTGCTTCACGTCCCCTTTGTGAGTCCTTGGTAGCTGCTGGCCTTGTGCATCGTTTGCACCTTGTAGACTCAGCAGGCATCTCAGCGTTCATGACTCTGTAGGGCAGCTTGCTGCTCTGAGAGCTAATTCTGGAGCCTGCAGTGATGTAGCTGAATCCATGTGGCATGGCCAGTGAGGCTACCAGCAAAGAGTTTTGTCTGGCTGTGGCCCCTGAGCTAGGCTTTTGACATGGTCTTGTAGATATGAAAGCAAGCTTCTGGCTAGTAAAGGGGTGGCTGTATAGGGTTATTTCTTCATAGAGTAGACACAGGCATTTTCAATAGCCTCTGTTCAAAGTCCCTCAGATTAGGAGGATGGTGCTTTAATAACATGACATTTTGTCTTCTTTTGGTATTGGTTTCTCTTCCTTCCTCCTCCTTCCTCCTTTTCTTTCAATTCTGGGCACAAAAATGTCAAAATAGATTGCTTTAGTTTTGGTGTTATAGCTTAAAGAATGAATGTAACTTGCTCCCTGCAGTTTACCTGTATTTTTATTAGAGATTACCAGAGCTATAAATGGAAAATGATGTGATCCTTGCCTTTGCAGATGGTTTCATCAATGTCATTTTAAAATAATGTTGTTTATTTTCAGAATGGAGTTTTAGTAAAGGTAACAGAGACTTGCCCACCATTGAACTGCTCAGAAAAGGATCACGTTCTTCCAGAGAACCAATGCTGCAGTGTTTGCAGAGGTAAGCTGGAGACTGTGCATGCATGGAAAGAATAGAAGTTGCTGATTCAAGGGGAGGGGGAAACACTGGAAAGAGTAATTCCTTTTTAGTGAGGTATTAGGTGCATCTATAAACCTGAGTCTATAATTAGCCTTCATGGCAAGCCAGGCTGTGATAGTCCTTTGAGTGGGAGACTTACCAGATAGTGTAATTTCTCTGGATTGGAAAGGGGAAGGGAGAAAATGAAGAGTTGGAGGAGAAAGTATGTCTTTAGGAATGCATGCTGCTTAAACTTTGAACTGCACTGAACATACAGGGATTTGGAAATGGGTTTTTAAACTCTCTGTTTAAAAATCACAGTAATAATGTTAAGATTCCAATATATGGAGGCTGATTTGGAGCTCAATTCTCTCAGGACTCTTTTATGAATTAAGCTGAGCAGTTACAGAACAGAAGTGAAATAATAAACCTGGAGCCTAGAAGCTAATGCTTCTTTGCAGTGAGATGCTCAGATGTAGGCTCCTCTTGCTTGTTACATTTCAGCCCTGGTGAGCCCTGGTTGCATGCTGGACTAGACTGAAAAAGCCACAGCTAAAATTTTAGTTGAGGAAGATCCCCTCTAATGAGGAAAAGGTGGAAAATGCAGCTGTCATAAGGCTAGAGAACCTGAGGAAGCTTTCTTCTCAAAATACCTTGTATCAGTGAGCTGTTAGGTGAAAGGTATCAGAATAATCATTCCCTGTCTCTGTCCATATTGGACCTGTGTTCCACACCTCTCCCTTAGTCCCGAGTCTTCTCTGAGCTGAAGGAGAGCCTGTTCTTTTCAGAGCAGAACTTGTGTGTCAGTGTACTAAATGAGCATTGGACATTTCCAAGCTTAGATAGTTACTGAGACCTAAGCACCTCCAGTGTCATTGTAGATGCCATTGGAAGGGCATTAAATATTAATAGATACACATGGTTAAATATTTACTCACACCTTGAACTTTTGCAAGCATATTCATATGGTTGCAGGGACGCTAGAAGATCTTAAAGGTCCCTTCCAACCCAAACCATTCTATGATTCTATGATTTGAGACTGCCTGCTAGATCATGGTCTAAGAATCTACACATCAATATTTCTTTTTAAAAAACAGTTTCTGGAAACATCTGTACTTAAGCTCTCAGCAAATGTTGTTCCTTTGTCCCTCAGAGGGCTTGCTGTCTTAATGATACTTCTTAACAGATGGCCTGGTTTGATGTAGTGCAGTACTGAAAACATCATTACTTAAAAAGCATTAGAAAGCTGAGGGCTTCAAAGTTGGTGAAAGACAAGTTCTGTAATTATTCACTTCTAGGTTATTGTTAATGATAGGTGCACTGAAACAGGTTGCCTAGGGAGGTAGTTGAGGCCCCGTCCCTGGAGATACTCAAGGTCAGGCTGGATAAGGCTCTGAGCAAGCTAATCTAGTGGAGGGTGTCCCTGCTGTCTGCAGGGAGGTTGGACTAGATGACCTTAGGAGCTCCATTCCAAGCCAAACCATTCTGTGATTCTGTGAATTGTACTTTCACTTCCTGTGAATGCCTGTACGTGGTGCTTTCCAACTGATGCACTCTGTTCTGCTTTAGCTGACAGCTAAAACAGAACCACCTCCTTTTGTATTTCATCATTGCCATTTAAAACTCTTTTGAACATTATGTTTAAGGATATGATTAATTTTGTCAACTTTACAAAGGCATCAATTGTAGTGAAGCCTTTATAACTTGAAGGAGAATATATGCTGCTTGCCACTTGCCTGAGTTGTATGCAACCTCAAGTGGTAGTATATAATTTTATCATATGTAAGGTGCTGGTGCTAAAAATGGATATTTATTAAGAAGTCTATATTTGGTGTGAGTTTTATCATGGCAGCAGGTGCCCTCTGATATTGCAAGCACCATAGTTTCTGGTCCTGCTTTGTGCCAACATGTCCTTTACTTGGAAAGGATGGAGTGCCTCCAGCAGTGTGCCCAAGAAGACCAGTGGCATCCTGGCCTCTATCAGGAATAGTGCGGCCAGCAGGAGCAGGGAAGTCATTTTGCCCCTGTACTCGGCACTGGTTAGGCCACACCTTGAGTCCTGTGTCCAGTTCTGGGCCCCTCAGTTTAGGAAAGATGTTGACTTGCTGGAAGGTGTCCAGAGAAGGGCAACAAAGCTGGGGAGGGGTTTGGAGCACAGCCCTGTGAGGAGGGGCTGAGGGATCTGGGGTTGCTTAGCCTGGAGAAGAGGAGTCTCAGGGGAGACCTTCTTGCTGTCTACAGCTCCCTGAGGGGAGGTTGTAGCCAGGTGGGGGTTGGTCTCTTCTCCCAGGCAACCAGCACCAGAACAAGAGGACACAATCTCAAGCTGTGCCAGGGGAAGTTTAGGCTGGATGTTAGGAAGAAGCTCCTCATAGAAAGAGAGATTGGCCATTGGAATAGGCTGCCCAGGGAGGTGGTGGAGTCACCATCTCTGGAAGTGTTTAAGAGGGGACTGGATGTGGCACTTAGTGCCATGGTTTAATTGATTAGATGGTGTTGTGTGATAGGTTGGATTTGATGATCTTGAAGGTCTTTTCCAACCTGGTTAATTCTATTCTGTTCTCCCTGTTTTGTAATAACAACCTCCATCTGAGCCTATATTCAGCTTTTATAGTCTAAAGCAACAAGGAAGAAATGTTGGAGTAAATATAGTCCTGAGTAATCAGAACATTCATTGGAAATCCACATGGATCATTTGCACGTCATGTGTAAATTTCACATTAGATGGATGATGATGCAGATGATTCTTTGTGTCAGCTTCTAGCTAACCTTTAGTTAATCAGCAGGGTGATTAGTAAGTGTTTACTGGTAAATGTTAAATGAGAACAAAAATTGTGTGTAAAGGTTTCAGTGCGTGCTAGTGACTGGTAGGTTTTGGTTTTTGATCAGTTTGTGCTTTCTTTAGTATCTAGTTGTGGAACCACTGAATTTCCATGTTCTTTGCTGAATTGGGCAAGGGTAAGAGGTTTGCAGCTTGTGCTTCTCCAGCTGCAGCAAAGGAATTTCCATTTAATGAAAGGATGAATGTGGGGGATCAGTAGAAGGAAAAAGCTGCAGAGAGAAACGGAAACTTCATGATGCTGTGGGATGAGACTGTACCCTCTTCAGGGATCTCTGTAATATCTGCCACAATAATAGATAAGTGCCTAAAATAAAATGGGGTATGCAAGGAAGAAATCAATCTGTGATGTTTACGGTGCTGGAGATTGTGAGGCAGCAAAGGAGAGAGCTGAGTACTGTTGTGCACACAGCTGGTGGGCTTCCTACATAGCCATTATTGTTTGCAAATGGGTAGAAGAGTAAAGACTGCAAATAAAAATCCCTGGTTTGGTTTTATTTATCAGGTCTGATATGTGTGTTTATAGTATAGCAAAGACTAATGTAGTGCTAAAAAACAATTTCTGGATTTTTACTGAATGATTGTATAAGGCAAGGCAGGTGTAGTGTGGAAGAGCTCTGCTCAACAATCACAGCATGCTTCTGTGATTTGATGTGCTTGAATACAAACCAGAACTCCTTTGAGGCCTTGAGCACAGCCCTATGAGGAGAGGCTAAGGGAGCTGGGATTGTTTAGCCTGGAAAAGAGGTGGCTCAGGGGTGACCATTGGAATCGGCTACCCGTGGAGGTGGTGGAGTCATCTTCATTGGAGGTGTTCAGGAGGAGACTTGATGGGGTGCTTGGCTGCATGGTTTAGTTGTTTAGGTGGGTTGGATTGGTTGATGGGTTGGAGGCGATGATCTTGAAGGTCTCTTCCAACCTGGTGTATTGTATTGTATTGTATTGTACCTGAAAGGTGGTTGTAGCCAGGAAGGGGTTGCTCTCTTCTCTCTAGCAACCAGCACCAGAACAAAGGGACACAGTCTCAAGCTGTGCCAGGGGAAGTTTAGGCTGGAGGTGAGGAGAAAGTTCTTCACCAAGAGAGTCATTTGCCATTGGAATGTGCTGCCCAGGGAGGTGATGGAGTCACCATCCCTGGAGGTGTTCAAGAGGGGATTGGACGTGGCACTTGGTGCCATGATGTAGTCATGGGGTCTGTGGTGACAGGTTGGACTCGCTGATCTTTGAGGTCTCTTCCAACCTTAGTGATACTGTGATACTGTGATAGAACTGTGCATAGACTCTATCCCTGCGTGTTATCTAGAGCGTGCCCAGATTTTTATCTCCATCTGTGTGCTTAGTATAAAAGTTTGCTTGAACTGTGTGTCTGCTTTCTGCTTCTCAGCAGCTCACCGTGGGGGTTTTAAGCTCTCTTCTTAGGTTACCAGAAATTTGAGTTCATTTAAAAACTTTACAGGAAGCCTTCTGTAACCAAGATCTATTTCTTAAGGATCACTCCTGTTTCTTACAGCACACCTGCTACGTTTTTATTTGTTTAGTAGCCCAGGGACAAATCTAATACCAAAAAAAAAAAAAAAAAAAAAAAAAAAGAAAGTGTCATAAAAGTGTTTTATTGTTCCCTTTAGCTGTTTTTCTCCTTGCCAAAGACAGTGTATAATTTTGAAAGACTGATTTCCTCCCCTCCCCTCCCCCCAACTTTGACTGAGTGATTCAAATAAAACTTTGTGAGAGAAGTTTTATGTTGTTATGTTCACAATTCTAGCATGTAAGAATAGTTGTTGCAGCCCTAGCAGTTACAGTCCTGCTCTCCTTAGCAGACAGAGCAGGAGGAAACCATGAAGTAGTGAGAGCTGTTTGGATTCTGGAGAAAGTAATTTTTATTTGCTGGCCTGTAATGTAGTTTGGCTGATGGATTTAGCTTGACTGCTGATGCTGGTTAGCTGGAAGTGAAGAAAGTGTGACTGATGAGCTGGAGAGCCTGTTTTGTGGCAGGTAGCATTTTGCATGTGAAAATGGGGCTTCTGCCCCCTTTATTTGTATTGCTTTGTTTTGTTTTAAGGAGGTTTTTATGCTTTCAGTTAGAGGATGAGAAGGCTCTTCATAGAAGCATTATTTAGGATTTAGAAGAGCTTTGTACCAGCTCTTTATAAGCTGTTTAGGCTGTGCAGTACCATCATAGTCATGCACAGGAATAAGCAGTGTGCAATAATGTCTGCAGTGAAATAGCAGCTTGAAAGAATTTATGAAGTTGCTGGTTTATGTCAGACCACTGAGTTCTGGGACCATAGTCTCTGAAGGTGTAAAAGCTGCTGTGCAAAGTGTCTCATTGCTCACGACTCATTAAAAACTGATTCAAATCACCAAAGAGCATAATTGTTACTGCAGATCTTGTGACTCTTCCTAGGAGCTGTCCCCCAGAAGTACTTCACACATTTCTGTAGTAACTGTGGGGTTAAATTTTAGCATTCCTAAAGATTTTAAGGTTGAAAGTCACAGGATCACAGGATGTTAGGGGTTGGAAGGGCCCTCCAGAGATTGAGTCCAACCCATCCGCCAGAGCTGGACCATAGAATCCAGCACAGGTCACACAGGAACTCATCCAGATGGGTCTAGAAAGTCTCCGGAGGAGGAGACTCCACAACCTCTCTGGGCAGCCTGATCCAGTGCTCTGTGACCCTCACAGTGAAGAAGTTCCTCCTCATGCTGAGGTGTAACCTCCTGTTCTGTAGTTTATATCCATTGCCCCTTGTCCTATCACAGGGCAGTGAGAATTACCTTGGATCTTTCAAGCAATGCTAATGCTATTAATGGAAGTATTATCAGCATTCTTTTTAGAAGCCTCTGAAAGGTGAGACAGTGAATTGTGGATTTTTTTGAAGGGTGGTTTCTTGAACAGCAGGAGAACAGGGTTTTACAGTTTTTGAAGTGAACAGCTGGGGATGTAGTAAGAAGTACAGGAAAGATTACAAATGTTACAAGGAAAGTCTCAGAAAAACGAGAGGCACATTAGAATTGCCCAGGAAAACAGTAGGAGGAGGCATGGATATAAGACACATTGATTCCAGCTATAGTCTTGAATGAGTTCTTGCATTCTTCAGTTAATAATTAAGCCAAACTACTAAATAATGTCAAGTACTTTAAAGTGGATAACTGCAGAAGACAGCTTAGCATGCTGCTCTTGGAAAGCGTGCTCTGGAAATGGGAACCTGAACATGTTAAATAGATGGGGAAAATAAGAGCAATATTCAGGTGTCCCAAAGTGGAATAGATGTTTAATTTAGGATAGGATAGGATAGGATAGGATAGGATAGGATAGGATAGGATAGGATAGGATAGGATAGGATAGGATAGGATAGACCAGGTTGGAAGAGATCTTCAAGATCATCGCGTCCAACCTAGCATCCAACACCACCTAATCAACTAGACCAAGCACCCCATCAAGTCTCCTCCTGAACACCTCCAGTGACAGTGACTCCACCACCTCCCCGGGCAGCCCATTCCAATGGGCAATCACTCTCTCTGCATAGAACTTCTTCCTAGCATCCAGCCTAAACCTCCCCTGGTGCAGCTTGAGACTGTGTCCTCTTGTTCTGGTGCTGGTTGCCTGGGAGAAGAGACCAACCTCTGCCTGGCTACAACCTCCCTTAAGGTGGTTGTAGAGAGCAATAATTTTACATAATCTGATTTGAGATCACTAAACCCTAGCCAGCTGTGCAGATTCTGGTGCTGCACAAGTGATAGTTTTATATTTTATATGGACTTGTTTAGCCTGGAGAAGAGGAGGCTCAGGGAGACCTTCTTGTTCTCTCCAACTCCCTGAAGGGAGGTTGTAGCCAGGTAGGGGTTGGTCTCTTCTCCCAGGCAACCAGCACCAGAACAAGAGGACACAGTCTCAAGCTGCACCAGGGGAGGTTTAGGCTGGATGCTAGGAAGAAGTTCTACACAGAGAGAGTGATTGCCCATTGGAATGGGCTGCCCAGGGAGGTGGTGGAGTCACTATCACTGGAGGTGTTCAAGAGGGGATTGAACGTGGCACTTGGTTTAGTAATCATGAGGTGTTGGGTGACAGGTTGGACCTGATGATCTTTGAGGTCTCTTCCAACCTTGGTGATTCTGTGATTCTGTGGTTTGCTAGTATAAAATAGGATCATTTTCATAACTGTCTTAATACATTTATTTGTGGTCATTCTCCATTCAGAAGAGAGAAGTGGAAAGATACAGATATATTCTTAAGGAAAACTGGAGCCAACATTTTAGCCACCCTGATAAAGGAGGGGAGTAATGCTATCACAAATGTTTGGGGAAGGAACAGAGGTCGTCAGGCCCATCAAAAATCCAAACAAATTCCCAGCTGGTGCTATCTAATTGTATCTTGAATGTCTTGAGTGACTTTGAAGGGCTGATGTGCACATTTATGGCTGGGTGTGCTTGTGGGGGAAAATGGTTTCTGACATCTGTTCTGAACATGTTTTTCTGTATCTTTAATTTGTGCTCACTTGCCTTGTCATCTGTGGTGGCCTGAAATTAGTTAAGATTATCAGAACTCTTTAAGATTTTGTGTGATTCTGTCAAATCCTCTCCAATTGCCTGCTTGCTCAGATGCCACGATTCTATTTTAAGCCATTTCTTATATTTAGAGAGGAGCTGACTGTCTCTGATAAGACTTTGCTGAATATTCTGAAGTCTCAGTAATTCAGTTCTTTCCACCTGGGCAATCGCAATGTGTGCCCTCTGCTAGCTGCCACCCACGCTGAGATGCAGAGATCCCACAGAGGCATCAATGGGTGGATTTGCCATCTGTGTAGGTATTTTAAAGGAAGCCTATAATCCATTTCACACAAAAGAATTCATAAAAATTGGATGTTTGCATTCTCTTCCATTCTGCTTGGTTGAGGATAAGTAATTGCTCCCTTGAATAGATTAGCCACGAGCAAACTGATGTTTAAGACAGTGCTTAGGCCTCTCCCTGTTTATTCAGGAATATAAACATGGCTGTTGCAGTCACAGGATATTAAGGGTTGGAAGTGACCTCCAGAGATCATCGAGTCCAACCCCTGCCAGAGCAGGACCATAGAATGTAGCACAGGTTTCCCAGGAATGCATCCAGATGGGTGTAGAAAGTCTCCAGAGGAGATTCCACAGCCCCTCTGGGCAGCCTGTTCCAGTCAGTGGCCCTGTGTGCATTCCTGATAGTTTTGCTGAACAAGAATAAATTAAAATATTCATGTAAGTTAGGAGCTGAACTGGGAGTGTTAATGTGAGGCTCATTTCTTCAAGTTGCAGTCCAAATATGTGGTGGTCTTTATTTGCCGGAACAATGGGAAAAGTGCTCAGGCCCAGCGTGAACTCAGAGGTGGCAGCATTTTATTCCTCTCTTGTCTCCAAAAGCCTAGCTGGGGAGAATGAAGACCAAGGTCTAAGAAATATAAAACCCAGGCTTCCTTGTTGTGCACCTCTTGGCTCTTCTAAAGTGCTGAATAGAATAGAATTAACCAGATTCGAAAAGACCTTTGAGATCATCAAGTCCAACCCATCATCCAACACCATCTAATCAACTAAACCATGGCACCAAGTGCCTCATCCAGTCTCCTCCTAAACACCTCCAGTGATAGTGACTCCACCACCTCCCTGGGCAGCACATTCCAATGGGCAATCACTCTCTCTGTATAGAACTTCCTCCTAACATCCAGCCTATACTTTCCCTGGTGCAGCTTGAGACTGTGTCCTCTTGTTTTGGTGCTGGTTGCCTGGGAGAAAAGACCAACCCCCGCCTGGCTACAACCTCCCTTCAGGGAGTTGTGGAGAGCAAGAAGGTCTCCCTGAGCCTCCTCTTCTCCAGGCTAAGCAACCCCAGCTCCCTCAGCCTTTCCTCATAGGGCTTGTGCTCCAGACCCCTCCCCAGCTTTCTTGCCCTTCCCTGGACACATTCCAGCAACTGAACATCTTTCCTAAACTGATGAGCCTAGAACTGGACACAGGACTCAGGGTGTGCTCTAACCAGTTCTGAGTACAAGGGAGAATGAGTACAATGGAGAATGACCTCCCTGCTCCTGCTGGTCACACTATTCCTGATTCAGGCCAGGATGCCATTGGCCTTCTTTGGCCACCTGGGCACACTGCTGGCTCCTGTTCGGCCTATTATCACCCAGTACCCCTTCATCTTCACTGCAAAAAAGAGATGTACTTGGAAAAGCCTCTGTTCCAATCAGTGATATTTGTACTTTAATCAAGGCACAGTGAACCTTTATTTTTCCATACCATCAAGTTCTTTCTTCCCTCCCTTTTTCTGTACTAGTTGACCTTTAACTTCCATTTGTTTTGTAACAGCTTGGCACCACACAGTGTTGTAGCACTAGGTGATCCTGCTCTGGCCGGGGCCTTGGACTAGATGGTCTCTCAAGGTCCCTTCCAATCCCTAACATCCTGTGAGTTCTGCGAATGGTTTCCATTTTCCACTGGCAGAAACATGGAACAAGTTTTCTGAAATGCTGTGGGAAATTGAAGTTGAGTCACTTGTAGTCAGCATTTTTGAAATTGCTTTTATAAGAATTAATGCCAAGGCAATCTAGAGATGCAGTAGGTGTTCTGTCACTTTGTGTTCCTAATGAGAGAACAATGGAAAGTTCTTCAGAGCCCCTGATTATGCAGGTTACAGAACTAGAGCATTACTTCCCCCCCCCCCCCCCATTCCCCCATGCTCTTTTAATGGCCTTGAAGCTCAAAAGCCCAAGAAAGATTCTGAATGGGGAAAGTTCCTCTTTGAGTTGAGAACAAAGGATTTAAAAGCAATACAGATTTTTCCAGAGAATGTTTTCTAAAGGAGGTGACAGACCTAGTGGTACAAAATGGATAGGCAGTCATCATTTCTGCTGGTGAACCTCAGAGATGGCAACTAAACAGTGAAGAATTTATAGGGCTATGATGTGATACTGAAAACTAATCAGCAGCTTGTGCTTGGGAAAAGGTGTTGTTAGAGGAGGATGACTGATCTGGGACTTGTGACTTGTTGGGAAAGTGAAGCCTGCGAAGCCATCCCTTTGGCTTTGGTGGATGAGAAGCTCAACGTGAGCCACCAGCGTGCACTTGCATCCCAGAAAGCCAACCACATCCTGGCCTGCATCAAGAGATGTGTGGCCAGCAGGTTGAGAGAGGTGATTCTTGCCCTCTACTCCACTCTGGTGAGACCCCACCTGGAGTATTGTGTCCAGTTCTGGAACCCTTGTTACAAGAAGGATCTGGAGGTGCTGGAAGGTGTCCAGAGAAGGGCATGAGGATGAGCAGAGGGCTGGAGCTCCTCTGCTATGAGGATAGACTGAGGGAGTTGGGATTGTTCAGTCTGGAAAAGAGAAGGCTACAAAGAGACCTTATTGTGGCATTCCAGTATCTGAAGGGGGCTACAAGAAAGCTGGGGAGGGACTTTTTGAGGGTGTCAGGGAGTGGTGGGACTGGGGGGAATGGAGCAAAGCTAGAAATGTGTAGATTCAGATTGGATGTTAGGAAGAAGCTTTTCCCTGTGAGGGTGGTGAGACAGTAGCACGGGTTGCCCAGGGAGGTGGTGGAAGCCTCATCCCTGGAGGTTTTGCAGCCAGGCTGGATGTGGCTCTGAGCAACCTGCTGTAGTGTGAGGTGTCCCTGCCCATGGCAGGGAGTTAGAACTAGATGGTCCTTGAGGTCCCTTCCAACCCTAACAATTCTATGATTCTGTGGTGGTAATTTTGCCGTGAGCCACTTGCGAGGTAAACTGTTGACTCAGTGGGATAAGAAGAGCCTAGGAGAAAAGTTTTTTGGTGTAGAAAGTGGTATATGGACTATTGTAATTAAAACATGCTGAGGAAAGTGGCCCTATTTTTTTTTTACAGGTTTGGATGAGGGGGAAGTAGAAATAAGTAAAGATAATAAACAATCCTAAGAAAGCAGCACCAATCCACACAGAGTCAAGATGTGGGATTTTGATACTGCTTAGCTTAACACAATGATATGTTACATTGGTTCTGAGTGGTAGTAGCTACCAGTAATAGTCCAATATAAAACTACTGCTGTGTCTGACTTGAAAGCAGAATTATTATTCTAAAGAAGCAGGAAATAGACTTAGGATCTCACAGTCTTAGGGGAAACAGTGACAAAGAAAATGTTATAAGACTTGTTGTCTCTTGGATATTATCTAGAATGCCAACAGAATAGTAATCCTGCTTGGGGAGTATAAATTAGATGCTGAGCGGATAAGTTTGGAGAAATGGGTTCCAGTGTTCGGTTTCAATTATAATGATAAAGGCAAAAATGAGGAGCCAAATACTGAGATTGCATAAATGGCTAAGGGCAGTGTAAGTGCACCTTTTTAAACCAGTACAAAATGAACCCGGGCTTGACAAGGCTGTATCTGGAATACTTGAGTGGTTTTTACCAGACTGTGAAATGAAGGAAGACTGGAAGGATTCTCTGCAGTTCTCATTAACAGGGTTGAGCCTTTCTCCCAAGCTGGCTTACGATGACAGAATGAGCTAACTGAGCTCTAGGAAGGTACCAATAGAAAACCAATCTGAAGTTGGAATGTAGAGGTGGAGGCTGACCCTGAGAGAGTGTCCTTCTTGCTAGCAAATGTTAGGTTTATAAAAAATAGCTTCACAGCCCAATATTTGATGGTCAGACTCAGAAAGCTGAAGTGCACTAAAATGACCAAACTGGAGCTTCACATTGGTAGATGCCTGAACTGCGTGTTTAAAAACAAATTAGCCCCCTCCAATGAACAACAGCTTTAGGATAGTCTTATGGAAATTTGCTTACTGCAGATGAAAACTGTATTTAGTATAAACTGAACTCTTCCAAAGAGTGCAGTTAATGTCTCAGGTCCTTTCCAACCTGAGCCATTCCATGAATATGAACAAAGTTCTGAATGTGGTGTTTAGAAGTCCAAGTCATCTTTTCCTTAGCTGTCCTTAGAGGGTGGCAAGAATGTTTAGGATTAGTGAACTAGGACTTGAAGGTTTGTTTTTTTTTGATGACCAGGCATAACAGGGAGAAATTCTGGAACTCATATGCAAGAGATATTATACAAGTAGCTAATGGTAGGTGTGAGTTTCTGGTTTCCCTCCTCCAGGAGAGGAAATCCAGGTATATGCTGGCTGCTTATATATCACAGGCAAACAGAAATTGACTTCTGGATATTAATAGAGAAGAATCCACCAGGAATACACCAATGAGGGTGAAAAACCCTCCTGTTGTCAAATTCTGTAAGGTGTTTGGTTATTCTTTAGAGTACTTCCAGTGCAGTGCCTTGAAAGAGATGAGGACTTCAGCCGACAGAGATTTTGACACGTCTCTGAGAAACTGAAAATCGGGAAGAAAGAACTTCAGCCAGTTGTGCCTTTGAAGAAAGAGGGAAAGTTCATCATGTTTGTAGAAATGACTTTGTATGGAATAAAAGAAACTGCTCACAAAGAAGCTACTCAGAGTTTGTGTCAAGGGAAAAGGAGAGATTAATAAACATTCTCCCCTACAAAACATGATGCATGGATTAATTATAAAGTGTAGAAACAATCCAGCTGGGTTTTGATGACAGAATTACAAGGCAGAGCATGGAGTCTGTTGTGACTATCAGGACAGTTTTGTGTTCTAATGCAACATCTTATTTTTGCTCTTCTAAGAGCATACTTGATTATGTATAATAAGAGAATGGTGAGGGATTTTTAGTTATTTATTTTTATATTGCATTTCATTATCTTTTTTTTCTTTTTGCTGTAAGTTAGTGTTGCATTTCTTGGCAATTGGAGATAAGGGTGGCATTTTATCCTACGTGGGTTTGGGAGAAGGCTAATGTATTGTGATGACTAAATGCTTTGAAATTGTCTGTTCTCCTACCTAAAACTAGTCATACCAATACATTTTTGAAGAAAAATGGTTTTACTGGGAGTGGATTGATGGAGGCATGCAAAAAACCCAGATGGATTTGGAAAAGAGAAGTTAAGGAATTGTGGTGGTTTAAGCCTTAACTGGGAGTTAAGAGCTCAGATGGGGGCAAGGCTGAGAATCTCTCCTCCGCTCCCCCCTCCTCCCTTCCAACAGAGAGGGGGAAAAAAAGGAAAGGAGCAAATCCACCAAACAATAATTTGGAGTCGGCCTGGAAGTAGAGAGGTAAAGAGTTTTCTTCAAACAAAATATATATATGTAAAAAACAGTAACAGGTAAGGTTCTCAAGGAACAAGGATGGATGGGAGGGGGACAAAGAAGAAGAATACTAAACCAGTCTCTCTCTGAAGAGGCATGGAGGCAGCAGGGAGAAGGATCAGGCTTGACCACGTGGCAGAGGAGCAGGAAGGCAGCGCGGTAGCTCTTGTCCAAGAGAGGCAGGAGCCAAAAGGAGGGCTAATGACTCCAATGCCTTCCCTTTTATACCCTAGCTGGGCAGGGAGGGGGAGTGGAACAGACTCAGTTTCCCAGGGGGAAAACGCCCTGCAGGGAGGGCAAAGCACTTGCAAGCCTGCCACCCTGTTTTCAGAATGGGCGTTAACCCACCACAGGAATGTAGCATGCCGAAGTTTTTCAGAGTAAGAATGTCAGTGTAAATATTAAATCCGAAGAGCTGTGAAAAGAAATAAATGTTTTAATACCAGGTTGCACTTTCCTTGTATTTCAGGCCATAACTTCTGTGCAGAGGGACACAAATGTGGTGAAAACTCAGAGTGCAAAAACTGGAACACAAAAGCTACTTGTGAATGCAAGAACGGTTATCTCTCTGTCCAAGGGGACTCTGCTTATTGTGAAGGTAAACAAAATATTCAAACACCTGTCCCCTTAAGCTGCTCTGGAGCACTGTATTGCAAACCAGGCCAATGAATGAAATCCATTGCAGAGTGTACTTTCATGATGGTGAATGTCACAGGGACCCCTTTTATGCTAGTAAATATGGATCGAAGTGTACAAGTGGTGCTGGACTGCTCAGATCCCTTATCTGTGGGCGTACTTCAGTGATGCACTTGCGCCTTGGCACACCTTGGTCATGCAGTTGTTACAATTGGTAAACCAGTTCTCCTCCCCGCCCCCCCCCACACAATAGCAGCTACCTTCTAAAATGTTTTTGTGCAGAGCAATGTTTTTGTATGATGTATTCATGTAGGAAGTGGGAATTCTGCTGACATTTGTGAGAAAGGTAAGTGTGAAGGTGTGCGGAGGCTTCAGTAGAGAAATGATGACCTGCAGACCTTCCTGAAGTATTTCTGTGGGCCAAGTGCTTTACTTGAAATGCTTTTCCTGTGAGGTAGAAGAGAACTATTTCTTAGAATAGTGCAACTGAGGTACTTCTGTTGATGTATGGTTCCATCACAGGAACAAATACTGTAGGGCATTATTCTCCTTTGTATTTCTCGGTGTTTTCTAGAGCTTGCTGTTATTCATCACTGTGATGTACTTATTAAAGCCTAAACTGAGGAATTAGCATATGCCACATTCCTTCCTGCCTTTGCATTGTGCATTTTTCATTATATTTTTTTAAATGCCCTTATGTGTCAGACTATAACATTTAATCTTTTGGCCATTATAGGCAGGGTTTGATTCTGTTTCCACTCTTACTGGTGATGGAAGGGAGATGGCATTTTTGACAAGCTGTTAAAATGCACTGTGAAAATTGGAAGACAGGAGGAAAGAATGAAAAAGGAGACATGCATGGACTGGGCTTAACTAATCCTGCTCTCATAAAGAGACTTTTTAGTGTATGGAAGTGAACAGGGCTGCTTTAAATAGCACTTTACGAAGCTGTTCAGTAAATTGCAACCATAAATCTTAGGGCATTTAGTTAGTTCTCTGCAAACAAAATTTTAAGTGATCCCATAGACACGCTTTCAGTGACTGGGAAAACAGATTGCCCACTTCTTCTGAAAGGTAGGCAGCGGGTATAATGCATGCAGAGAAACTTGCTTTGTGCAAAAAAGTGTGAGAAGAGCTGCTCTATAGGTACTGCAAGGGCTTCTGAGAAAACAGAGGACAGTAAGAAGGCTCTGTATCAGCTGTGATGATACAGAATCAATATTTGTTCTTTATTGCTGGTTTAAATGAAATCAGCGCTTAGTGGTTTTATTTACCTAGGAGCAGACTGTCCCTTTTTTCCCCCTGTATGGAAAAAATGTAAATGACTGAAATAACTTTGGAGATGTTTGCAGTGCTTTAGTGGTAGCGGTGGAGGAAAAAAAAAAAAAAAGAGCTTTATGAAGAAATTAGTGAGAATTACGACCTATCTGGTCTGTGTTGGGTTAAAATTCGGAAGGGCAATCAAATCCCTGACTCTTCTGTGCCTGTGGGGGAATCGTGAGGCGACAGAACAAACACAGCTGCTTTTGCTGCTGAGACCATGGGACAGCTGAGAGGCACTTTCTGCATGTTATGAAATTATAAATTGCCTAGATGCAGAGCAGCTCTTAGGATGTAACCGAGAGAAGAAAAGGCCCTTTAGCAAGGGGAGCTCCAGACTGACAATCGATTAGCCAGGAGGTGACTTCTTTCAGCCCTGTGAAGAGCTTCCTTTCACTCCCCACAATGGCTCTCTGCAAAATCTCTTTGTATGCCGCTCTAGCCTCATTTCCCTCATCTGTATGTTTAATCTGCTGAGTAGAATCTTCCCATAGCTGGCTGTCTAATGTTCTCTGCAATGCATGGTGAAGCTGTGATTTAAATAAATCAAAGTCAATAAGGCAAAGGCATGTAGCTGAAGGTACAATTTGTCAGGATGTTTGCACAGTATAATGGAATTTTGGGGGGCGAGTTTTGGATCTCTGTGTGCGTTGTGTGAGAACTCAATGCACAAAACGCAACAAACAAGCTGCAAACATGCAAGCTACTGGTGGAAGCAAGGCAGATACCATTCACAACTGTACTTCTGAATTGGTCTTGGTCGTTCCTGAGCCTTTGAATTTCGAAGACGTTTAAGATTGCTGTTGCCTTTGAGGTGGTGAAGTTAAACCGTTTCACACTTCCGATGTCCTGGTATGTCAGATGAGTGCTCCAGATGATTAACTTGGAGCTTTCTGGATCTTTCAGTTCTTCCAATTTATCTGAAGTACTAGTGCATGTGTATTCTCATGAGTGGTATTATTTTGCCTTACCTGTGTTTTCATTGTTATTTCTGCCTACCCTTACTCACGGGGTTTTATCCTGTTGGAATTTCTGGCATCATTGTGATCTTGTAAGATCTCTGAAGAATTGTGCTTAAGTCTGCTTTGCCTTTTGAAATGTATTTTTTGTGTCTTTTAAAATTAATGTTCCATGGTCGTATTTGCAGTATGGTTGGGGAAAAAGAAAAGATGGAACGAGATGATCTTTCTTTAAGGTCCTTTCCAACCCCAACCATTCTATTACTCTGTGAGTGAGTTTCTGCTGTGTATTTCACAGTGAAGAGCAAAAGCAGGACCCCTTTTCCCTGACAGATTTCAGTTCTATGTTCTTTATTACCTTCTAAGCTTGAAACATTAGCAGCCCATTTCTACTGCAAGGTTGTTACATAGGTGTAAAAGTGATGATTACGTAATTGCTATGGAGCTCTGATTCCTTGTGAGAGCCATTTAGGTCTGAAGTGGGATGTATCTCCCAGTTAGGATAAGTGCATGCCTCTTCTCACTGACAGGAGTGCATGAAACAAGAAAGTAAGTATTAACCTTCTGTCCTTCGTGCACAACTATTTATGTCCTCAAGAACCACCTAGTAAAAGTGCTGCAGAATTGTACCACAGGATGCCTTGTCATAGAATCGTAGTATGGCTTAGGTTGGAAGGGACCTGAGACATCACCTACTCCAACCTCCCCACCATGGGCAGGGACACCTCTGAACTAGACTTGGTTGCTCAAGGTTTCACCAGTGTCACCAGAGAATGTTCCTGTTATAATGGGTAAGGAAGGAGCCATTGGCTAAAGTGGGCTTAGAAGAGTAATACTGTGACTGTATGACTATATTGTAGGGGGTGCTTTCCCTATAGACCTAAGTAGGATGACACTTGGTTTCCAGGATGTCTTCTAGCTGTTGATGTAAAGAGTGTAAACAACCTGTGTGAGTCTGAGTTTGTCTTTCAGGAGCAGGTAACTATATACAACTATTTTGCAAGAGTATAAAGAGTATGAGAGGCCTTGAGCACAAGCCCTATGAGGAGAGGCTGAGGGAGCTGGGGTTGTTTAGCCTGGAGAAGGGGAGGCTCAGGGGCGAGCTCATTGCTCTCTACAACTACCTGAAGGGTGGTTGTAGCCAGGAAGGGGTTGGTCTCTTCTCTCTAGCAACCAGCACCAGAACAAGGGGACACAGTCTTAAGCTGCAACAGGGGAAGTTTAGGCTGGAGGCGAGGAGAAAGTTCTTCACCGAGAGAGTGATTCGCCATTGGAATGGGCTGCCCGAGGAGGTGGTTGAGTCGCCGTCCCTGGAGGTGTTCAAGATGGGGCTGGATGTGCCACTTGGTGCCATGGTCTAGTCGTGAAGTCTGTGGTTACAGGACTCGATGATCTTCGAGGTCTCTTCCAACCTTAGTGATACTGTGATAAAAGCCAAATCCAGCTTCTCTGGCAGAAGCAGCTCACAAGGCAGTGGTTAGGACATGATGTCCCAGGTGAGTCTGTCCTGCCCTTATAGAAGTGGCTGAAGGTTCTGAGCCCAAATATAGCACTGAGAATTCCTTGTATTGACTTTTTTATCCTTTTTTTCCCCCCCTCCTTTCCTGGTGAAGTTGTATGGATTAATAGTGACAGGAGAAGATCTGTGAAGAATATATTTCTGTGAGATTAATTCAGGCATGAATTGCCCTGACCCTCAAGGTCGCCTTAGTGCTGTTACCTCAGCTTAAAGAGTTAATGAATTAAATGCCTTAATATTTGAGAAAACTCATCCTGTTTTTTGTCCTGATAGAATGCTGTAGAACCACTTGTGACTTCCAGTCTGCTGGCAATTTGCTGAGTTTCCACAGCTGATGTTTTTCTTGCTGTTATAAAATAAGTTGGATTTTGTTGATGCTTTTTTCTTTCCCTTCCCTCACCCCCCTTCCTCCTCTGTAGTGATTTTATTGCAGCTGTTCTCATTTCAGTGCATTGTGGCTTGGGACATGACATTAACAGTCTGTGGTACCCATATAAACCTTCTGTGTGGCAGTGATGTATGACTGAGCTTTTGGATTGTGTCTGCTGACTTGACTTTTGGGTCAGCTTTTAATGATAGTCCTTCTGTTTATTGTACTCTCAAAAAACCTCCCCTGCTTCACAAGATATTCTTACTTCCTGCAGTAGTTGTTATTCACTGGATACTGTAGGAAAGTTGTGTTCTGTGCTTCACATGTGTGCACCCACACATAACTCTACATAGTATGTACATACATCAAAAAATGATCTAAAGTTAAGAAAAAGGGACAAATACTTCTAACAAACGACTGTGTGCATTGTAACCACACTGACTTTTTTCCCTGCACTGAGACTGTAGCAAAATGACAGAGGAATCACAGAATGTTAGATGCTGGAAGGGACCTCAAAAGCTCATCCGGTCCACCCCCTGCCAGAACAGGATCACCCCTACCAGATCACACTGGAACACAGATAGGAACAGATAGGTCTTGAACACCTCCAGAGAAGGAGACTCCACAACCCCCTGGGCAGTCTGTTTCAGTGTTCTGTCACCCTCAAAGACAAATTTTTTCCCCTCACGTTTCCATGGAACTTCCTATGCTTTAGCTTCCACCTATTGCCCTTTGTCCTGTCATTGGGCATCACTCAGCAGAGCCTGGCTCCATCCTCTTGGCTCTCGCTCTGCACATCTTTATAGAACATGGATGAAGTCATCCCTCAGTCTCCTCCTCTCCAAGCTAAAGATGCTAGCTCCTTTGGTCTCTCCTCATAAGGGAGATGTTCCACTCCCTTGATCATCTTTGTGGCTCTGTGCTGCACTTCTGGTACCTCCCTGTCCCTCTTGAACTGAAAGAATGTAGAAATCTTACAGTCAAGATCATCATCTCTGACCCAAAGTCTGCCTCCGTGGCAGTGTTTCAGTTAGATCCAAATCCTCACATGGAGACTTTAAAAAACCACCCTACCTCACCACAACAAAACAAGAGAACACCCCAAGGAAATAAAACCATCCCCCACCCCATCCCCCTTTTTATCAATATGTGGCTTGATACCAGGTTGTTTTCTCAGAGGTTCAGTTTCTTTGCAAGACACTTGCAAAGACTTTTAGGGCTTCAGGTACCCAAGAGTGTCACTTATAGCCTTCCATTGATGTGTATCATCCTATTTATCAGGGACTCTTCTCTTGGTGATGAAATGTAAATATTGCATTTGTCCTGCCTACTGTTTTCATAGAGGAAGACTTAAATATTAATCTTAACCATTGCTTGAACTCAAATTCATCTTTCAGAATGTGATTAGGATCTTGTCCGTCAGTCTTCTGCATTTGTGGGCTTATGGGATTCAATAATGAGGCTGCAGTTTTCTTGTGCTATGAGCTGCTAGTGGAGGAAACAGTTAAAAACAAAGTCGACCTTCCCCCTGCCAAGGAATTGCATAGGCTCATAGGCAGAGATCATAGAATCAACATGGTTGGAAAAGACCTCAAAGATCATCAAGTTCAACCTGTCACCCAACACCTCCTGACCACTAAACCATGGCACCAAGTGCTACATGCAATCCCCTCTTGAACACCTCCAGGGATGGTGACTCCACCACCTTCCTGGGCAGCACATTCCAATGGCTAACAACTCTCTCGGTGAAGAACTTTCTCTTCACCTCGAGCCTAAACTTCCCCTGTTGCAGCTTGAGACTGTGTCCTCTTGTTCTGGTGCTGGTTGCCTTGGAGAAGAGACCAACCCCGTTCTGGCTACAACTTCCTTTCAACTCTCCCCTGAGCCTTCTCTTCTCCAGGCTAAGCAACCCCAGCTCCCTCAGCCTCTCCTCACAGGGCTGTGCTCGAGGCCTCTCCCCAGCCTCGTTGACATTCTCTGGACACGTTCAAGAATCAAAATGTCCTTCTTAAACTTAAAGGCCCAGAACTGGACACAGCACTCAAGGTGTGGCCTAACCAGTGCTGAGTACAGAGCAGAATGACCTCCCTGCTCCTGCTGGCCACACTATTTCTGATGCAGGCCAGGATGCCATTGGCCTTTTTGGCCACCTGGGCACACTGCTGGCTTGTGTTCAGCCAGCTGTCAATCAGTACCCCTAGGTCCCTTTCTGCTTGGCTGCTCTCCAGCCACTCCGACCCTGCTTGGTAGTGGACAGAAGGTTTTCAAATGGAATGTTATATTTTTTTGCTTTTATACAAAGAAGGTTGAGGAATGTGTTGGAAAATTATTTTGCTGCCTCTATTTTGCTGGCTCTAGCTAAATTAGTTGTGTTACCAAAAGTGCTTTTATACATATATATGCACCAGTGAATCAGTTTAAATTCATATTCCAACTGCCAAACCCTGGAAAGTGAAATTATTTGCCATCCCCTGGAGTAACTTGAGTTCTTTTGGTGTAATGTCATGCTGAGATTTATATGAAAATAAATTGTAATTTCTAATGAGATAACCATATGTTTTGGAGTTGTTGTAATAAAGTGTCATAAATAATTATGACTCCTAAGAAATCCAGCCTTGCAACTGTCAGTTCTGACATCAGTAACTTGCATTTGAATAGATTACAATCATTGCTGTTAAAGAAGAAAATACCTCCTGACTCCTTCAGAATGGCAACAAAAATCCTGCTCTGAGGCTGTTGAGATTTTTTTGTTCACGTGGAGGGACTGAAGATTCAGCAATTGCTCTTCTGAATTACACTTGGGTAGAGTTTACTATCTCAGATACAAAGCTTTGCTCTTTACCTTTTGATACTGCCAAGGGCAGGCTGATAATTTCTAATAAAGGATGAAGCAATAGTGGTCTTTAAGTACTTTACTGGCATTCCAATCTTTATTCCATTCAGCCTCTGAGATCTCTGGGTGTGCTCGCATTGCAGATTTGGGGGCAGGGGTGCATTCACGTGTCTCTGAATTTGTGGAGTGGGGCTGAGTGGGAGCAGAGCTGGAGCAAACTGCTGCTCTTTAGGAACGCCTCCCCAGGAGGTGGCCTGGAGTTTGGGTGCCTCAAGCTTCAGTTTCACAGCCTTCTAACCACTTTTTAAAAATAGAAGTTTAGCTTATTTTTAGATGGGTTAATGAAAAGTCCAGTGACATATTGTTAGCTACTAATTGCAGCAGAATCTGACTTAAAAGCTGACCAGTAGGTGACCCCTGCTGGGTCAGCATCATTATCTTTGCAGTATAATGACCCTTACAGCAAATTGTCCCCATTGCATGTTCCAGCACTGAAAGGGGGAGAAATCTGTTCAAGAAATGGTGACATGATATGTACGTACCAACCTTTGTGAGCAAAAAAGAGCTCCTGCTGTTCTTTATCCATTAAGCCCCCGCATCGATCCTGATATTGCCAAAATCCTTTCTTCAGACTGTGACACAGCATAGCCCCTGTCACATTTCTACTGACATCAGGGAAGAAGAGAAAAATTGGGAAGCGTTTTTAAGTGGAACTGTTGCAGCTTAGACCAGGTAAATATTTGTACCAAGCATTTGGCAGCAAAGCAAATTAAAAAACCCTGAGTCGTTCCTGTGGTGATGATCAGAACTTTGCTTGTGGTTGAACTGGCCTGTAAAATACTGAGAAATATTTGTGTGTAATGAGGACATAGTGAGGACACTTGGACGTGTCCAGAGAAGGGCAACAAGGCTGGGGAGAGGCCTTGAGCACAAGCCCTATGAGGAGAGGCTGAGGGAGCTGGGGTTGTTTAGCCTGGAGAAGAGGAGGCTCAGGGGTGACCTCATTGCTCTCTACAACTACCTGAAGGGTGGTTGTAGCCAGGAAGGGGTTGGTCTCTTCTCTCTAGCAACCAGCACAAGAGGACGCAGTGTCAAGCTGTGCCAGGGAAAGTTTAGGCTCGAGGTGAGGAGAAAGTTCTTCACAGAGAGAGTTGTTAGGCATTGGGATGTGCTGCCCAGGGAGGTGATGGAGTCGCCGTCCCTGGAGGTGTTCAAGAGGGGATTGGACGTGGCACTTGGTGCCGTGGTGTAGTCATGAGGTCTGTGGTGACAGATTGGACTCGATGATCTTCGAGGTCTCTTCCAACCGTAGTGATACTGTGACGTTTTGCTTGGAAGCCACTTAGCAGCACTTCTATACAAGTAGCTGAAAATTGTGTGCTTCGCTCTTCAAACCTAGAGCTTGAGCTTTTGCCTTTGTTTTTAAGTCTGGAGCTGACTAGAAGCATTGAGAAAATGATGTGCGTGTGTATGCATATATGCAGAATGGTGTTTTCCTGTTGCAGTACAAAAGCCTTTAGTTACTCAGGTTCTGACAAAATAGCAACTCTCTCAAGGACCTGTGAAGTTCAAAAGGAGGTCGGAATAGAAAACCATCAGAGGTAACATCCAGCCTAATTTTTCTCTCTTTGGGGTGATTCCTGCACTGTTTTTCATTGAGAGGACCCGAGGAATCTTAGATGCTGTTGACTCTCTGTTGTTACCTTTTCGCTGTACTTGGGAATGTGGAATTATGCATAGTTGGAAGCCTTGAAATGAGAGGAAGATCATCTCTCTTAAATGCTGGTACTTGTAGGCATTTTTCAGCTACTTGACAGAAACTTGATGTGCAGTTTTGAAGCTCAAGCTCTCTCTCCATTGCTCTTAAAGAATGGCTTTGGAGTTGTGGCGTCCTTTGTCAAAATGGAAGTTCTCCCAGCGAGTTTATAGATAACCTGTTGGATTGGGCTTGACTGCGACCGCGTGAAAACGCTTGTTGTAAATCATGTCATCTAACTGCCCCAAGGTCTATGCTGGCAATATACTGGTAGAACAAGAGATCCAATTTGGAGGCTGTCTAGATGTAACTATAAGGTTGTCATGGGAGGGAAGGATGTGCATTTGTCCTACAGCAAGATCTATTACAGACGAAAATGAACACCTCCCCATCCCCAGTTCACTAGAGGATGTGTGTGAAGGACTTAGAGGACTCTGATCTCGGTCTGTAGAGCGCCGAGTCCTGAGGTAAAGGATGCAGTGAAGAAAATAATTTTGTTCTGACTCGGATATAATTGTTAGGGATCTTGGGGGAAAAATAATATTAAACTCCTCAGGAGCTGTTTGCAGTGCTGTGGTGTGTCAAGGAGAGATTTTAAAAGACTTTTAAGCAGTTGCTTCTGGCTTACCCGCCACAGAGCTGATAGGGACCCTGCAGGACACAGTGGCCCTGTGCCTGGCCGTGGAGCCACAGCACCGCGTCTTGGGAGAAGGTAACAGAGAGGAATGTTGCTACAAAGCCTGTGAAAGTGAAAGGCTAGAGCTTGAGGGCATCAGGAAACTTAGCATGCCCGAGGTCTGTAATATAGGTCAGAAATACAGAAGCTTGTGGTGCTTTGAGAAGGACATCCCGTAGATGTTTCGTGTTGACAACTTACATGATTAACATGACTTTGTGCTTTGCAATATGTGAAGTTAGTTGCAAAAGAAAGGGGGGGGGAAAAATGGCAGCGAACTAATAAAACCTTTCCCTTCTCCCCACTACTGAATGGAATTAAGTTTATATTCTTCTGTGCAAAAAAAAACCCACCCAAACAACTATATAGAAAAATAATCTGGGTTTTCAGAAACATATTTAATTTTGATTATTTTTAATAGAAAATGTGGTGTGTGGTTTTATTCCCCCCCCCCCCCCACCTTGGTAACAGCATAACTGGGGGCTGTTGCAGTGAATATTATCTATTACCTTTTTTTGCTTATGTGAATATATTTAGTTTCCAGGACATGGAAAGCCAAAATTGGTCCTAAAAGTGCAAGACTCTCTAAGCCCGTGACAAATGTCAGTTTATCCTGGCATTGATTTCCTGCAAGAATTAGGGAGTGTCTTGCTGTTGTGGTTCTGGGGGCTCAAACCTAACATGCAGGTGAGAAACAAAGCACAAAAGTGAAGAAATAATTGGAAAAGACGTTATTGCTAAACAAGGGCCTTTGCTGTTTATGGTTAACTCTCTTTTTGCTGTTTATGGTTAACTCTTTTTGCTGTTTATGGTTAACTCTCTTTTTGCTGTTTATGGTTAACTCTCTTTTTGCTGTTTATGGTTAACTCTCTTTTTGCTGTTTATGGTTAACTCTCTTTTTGCTGTTTATGGTTAACTCTCTTTTTGCTGTTTATGGTTAACTCTCTTTCCTCCTTAGGATCTCAGCATGCATATTTTGCTTAGGCTGGAGGTTAGGAAGAAGTTCCACACAGAGAGAGTTATTGGCCACTGGAGTGTGCTGCTCAGGGAGGTGGTGGAGTCACCATCATTGGAGGTGTTTAGGAGGAGACTTGATAGGGTGCTTGGTTGCATGGTTTGGTTGATTTGGTGGTGTTGGATGATGGATTGGATGTGAGGATCTCGAAGGTCTCTTCCAACCTGGTTTATTCTATTCTGTTTTTCCCCCCAGCATTTCTCCTTGTGGCTTTAGCTGGCATTAATTTGGAGTGGAGTTGTACACTGATTGTCGAGGATGTGCCTGTATTAAGTGCAATCTGTCCTGAATTTATTAAGAGGCGTTTTCCAGATGTAATATGTTTACACGGGCATATGTTTTTTTCTGCTCACAACTGAAGTTGGGACTATTTGCTTTATAGGTTTGTATTAAGTTTTATTTTCCAGTAATAAATCAATTCCCTGGTTTTTGGTTCTTTTTGTTTGGTTTAGTTTTTCTCTGTGCAATTCACTTATGGCAACACATTTATAAATTCAGTTAAGGAAAAGAGCAGCATCTTATTTTCTTTCGGTGTTGCATGAGGAACTATATTTGAACTGCAACTAAAAATAAGACTGCCTTTTTTTTTTTTTCCAATTGCCCTGTCCTGGTATGAAAAGGAAGCTTTACCTGGATGTAGGATTTGTCTCTTCCCTGGTATATATCTGGACAGGTTTCTCTGTGTTGGTTTGCTGTCTGGAAGCTGGGATAATAGTGCTAACAAAATCCTTTGTTGTCTTGCTGGAGTATTGTAAGTTTTACTGGATGAAGGCAATTGATAAGAGCCAGCACAATAATACCACAAAATAGACTTAAGTTACTGTAGAAAAGTAAACAAACTGCTTATAGAGTAAGAAATAAGTTTTCTTACTTTTTTTCCCCCTTTATCTTCATTTTTTGTTTGGTAAATGTTATTGACAGCTGAGGGAAGGCATTCTATAAAATATCCCCGGACATATTTAGGTTTTAGAATGATAATTCCTCTTAATCTGTGAGAGGTGAGGAGAAAGTTCTTCACTGAGAGGGTCGTTGGCCATTGGAATGTGCTGCCCAGGGCGGTGGTGGAGTCACCATCCCTGAAGGTGTTCAAGAGGGGACTGGATGTGGCACTTGGTGCCATGGTTCAGTAGTGGTGGAGGAGGTCTGTGGTGACAGGTTGGACTTGGTGATCTTTGAGGTCTCTTCCAACCTTGGTGATTCTGTGATTTCTGACAGACTAATCAGTTTCATTGAGGCAGGGAGTTGCCTCTGACAAAGACCTGAAAAGGTGCTTCTTTTTCCCCTGAGACATTGTTACTGTTTGAACGGGGAACTTTAACTTAAATCCTGACTGCAAAGACTGAAACTAAAATTATTCCCATTGAATATAAAAGAAAAAGAATGATAGTTTCTATATAATTCATTGGCTTGCTAATGGGGATATAGACTAGAGGCATAAACAGTTCTTCTTCTCTTTTGTTCTTGTCTCTTCTGCTTGCAGTGTCTCTCTCTCCACGGGTATCTCTGTAAAAGGAAGGAGGGAGGGAGTGGGGGGAGGAGGTGAATGGTCCAGTCCCTCTGGATCCATCCAGGGGGGGCCTGAGGAGTTTGTGTGGTTTATATATTGTAAATATATCTGTATCTATCTAGATATATAACATATATTGTGTATTTTGTGTTGATATCCATTGCATTTCTTATTTGCTTTAGATTTTAGTTTACAATACAATACACCAGGTTGGAAGAGACCTTCAGCATCATCGCGTCCAACCCACCAACCAATCCAACCCACCTAAACAACTAAACCATGGCACCAGTCCAACCCACCTAAACAACTAAACCATGGTTTGCTTGTAAAGAGAGCTTCATTTGCTTCCATCCCAAACTGAGCTGGTCTGAGCAATTTATTCTGGGGGTAGTTTCTCCAAATTAGTTGGGGGGTGTGTGTGTGTGTGTTAATTTCAACCCACCACAGACATCTGCTTCTATTTCATTGCCAGCCTCTTTGGACCTGAATGATTTTGGAGGCTGGAAAAAAGTTAGAAAGAGTCTTTGATTCAACTAACTGAAATCAGTACAGAAGTCTGTACAGCATCTGCATCTGATATTGATGGTAGTTTCCTATTGATTTGTTGACTTTTACAGTATTTTTTAGTAGTCAGTTTTCTTTTTTTCTTGTCTGTTCTTCATCTCTCTAAAGGTTACATTTCAAAATAACCTTTGGGTGCCCTAGAAATTCCCCCCTCCCCCCCTTCTGTTCTTCTGAGAACTTTAAGTTCTTTCTTTCATTTCTAGGTTAAACATCTCAGTTTTGCTTTTTACTATTGGTAGTTTCAGATTAATTAGATTTTATGAAACTCTTTTAATTTCCTCCCCCTCCTTTTTAATTTTATTGGTTCTGTGGAAGTTGTTGCTGTGGTTATATCTTGTCTTGAAGTCCCTCACTGAAGCTGTGTGTGCCTCATACCAGTTGTTCCTGCAGGGATCACTGGGCTTCAATAGCAGAAAATGATTTTCCTCTCTTCTTAAAGGCTTAATAAACTGCTTGAAAATGGTTAGGATGAAATTGGCAGTGCAGACTCCTTTCTGTCTCTCATCTTCCTTAGGATTGTTTACTTGTCTTCATTTTCATTGTTTTGTTTCCCTAGTTCTTATGACTCATATTTTCCCTTCAAGCTTTCACCAGAGGATGTGTCTGTACCTATTGGTAGCTATTAGTGCTGAGATAATTATATGAACACACAGTAGCATCTTCAGCCGTGAATGCCAGCTAATGTCAGCCCAGAGACATGATGTGCTTTGGAAGGAGAGAAGATCTAATCTGCAAAGAGTTTGCACTGAAAAATTACTGGTTGCCTCAGGGCTGGCTCTAGGCATAAGGAAAGCAGGTGTCTTCCTGGGGCAGGAGGTCTCCATCATAGCAGGCTGGCCACCATCTGCTTGCTCTCTGCTTTCTGTGTGTTGCAGCCCAAGACACAGCGTTTAGTGGTGCTCCTTCTGCTGTTGCCCAAGGGAGAGATTGTGAAGTAGTGCCTGTCCTCATAGTGATGTTCAAGAAGTTGCTGTTGCCATTGCCTCTTTTTCTCAGGAGCAGATCACTCAGATCTTTTATTTCTTTGCTTTCGAGTCCCCCATCCAATAAGGCAGTAAAATTCAGTTTTGTGTAGAGCTGACTCAGCTCTTCATGATGTCGTGGCTAGGCTGCTATTTGTCTTATGTGGGATGCCATGGAAGCCTGAAATTGTTGCAGTTGCATTCCTGTTTGCAGGAGGAGGAACAATCCTGATTATTTTCTCTCCATGGAGCTCTCTCTTCCTTAACACTGGAATTTGGGCATTGTTTTCCATTGTGAGTTTCTTAGGCAAAAAGAATTTTGCAATACTTACATGGACTTGAATTGTAACTTAACTGGCAAAATGGACAATTAGGCAAGCATCTGGGAGTATTAGAATAGAAATAGAATAGGAATGGAATGGAATGGAATGGAATGGAATGGAATGGAATGGAATGGAATGGAATGGAATGGAATGGAATGGAATGGAATGGAATGGAATGGAATGGAATGGAATGGAATAGAATAGACCAGGTTGGAAGAGACCTTCAAGATCACCTCTTCCAACCCATCAACCAATCCAACCCACCCAAACAACTAAACCATGGCACCAAGCACCCCATCAAGTCTTCTCCTGAACACCTCCAATGATGGTGACTCCACCACCTCCATGGGCAGCCCATCCCAATGGGCAATCACTCTTTCTATGAAGAACTTCTTCCTAACATCCAGCCTAAACCTCCCCTGGTGCAGCCTGAGACTGTGTCCTCTTGTTCTGGTGCTGGCTGCCTGGGAGAAGAGACCAACCTCTGCCTGTCCACAACCTCCCTTCAGGTAGTTGTAGAGAGCAATAAGGTCACCCCTGATTAAGATCATTGGTAGCTATTAGAATCTGTGTAGCCAACAATTAGACTGATTCAGGCTCTAGTCTTAGAGATGCCAGGTTTGTGCATGTGAATTACTTTTCACTTAAGCACTCTGTTCCACTGCAATTACAATGTCTAAGAAACCACTACGGTGGTAATGAAGTGTGTCCTCTGTATGGCACAGGTGACATCAACCTTTGAGGGTCAGGCCTTCTACTCTCTTCTGGCTTGCTTTAACCTGTTACTCCTTGGGTGACTTGATTTGCATTTTGGCTCTTAGTCTAGCCAGCTGAATCGGTGCTATCATGAAAAGGTCAGCAGCAACCTGAGCTGAAGAAAGAACACAAAGCACAATTTCCAGGCTTTCTTTCCTATGCGAATCCGTTCAGAGCCTGGCACCGCCACTCTGTGTGGCACATTCATCGAGTCATTTTTTTTCCTGTACAAACAGTAATATCAAATCTGGCTAAAACATGACCCTCCTTTGTGGCTGGTAGGGCAGTTGATGCTTGACAACCCAACAGCTGCCGTGCACCAGCATAGCTTTTAGCAATTAGCACCTTGCTGGTTTTGCTGTCGGCACTATCCTGCGTACCAGGCTACAAAACATTGGCTCTTACAAAGACTTGCAGCTTTTGCCACCTGCTGTTTTGCTTGCCAGGGGGGCTTGGGTTTGTGTGGTGGGTGCACAAAGAAAGCAACAACAGTCTGCGTGCTAACAGGTTCTGTCAGCTGTTTCTTGCCTAGTATTGGCATTATTGGATATTCATTAATGGGCAGCAGATGATGAATGTGGAGGTGGACAGAACCATCCTCTCTCATTAAGCATTTGGGAACAAATGAATTTCAGTTTTAGGTGAGTAGAATTCTTTCAGGGCTTTTTTTGGTGTGTTTTTCTTACTTAACACAATATAAATATCTGGAGCTCAGTTACATCTGTTTTGCAATTCACATAAATCTTGAAGTGCACTAATGAGGAACATGGAAAAGAGAACTGTGTCTTGGACTGCATGGGAATCTAATCAATATGAATTCCCCTGAGCTGTATCTGTTTTGTGCTGGGGTGCCATTGATTTTGCAAACATATTACTGTTAGCCATAATATCCTTTGAATATAAATCTTTCCCTGGTAGTTTCTGCTGTATTTTAATTAATTCTAAAGCCACCAAGTTGAGAACTCTTCTTATTACTAAACCAGAGACATTCTTCCTTAATCTGACCCCTGTGAAATGGGTAGGGCATATTCAGTTCTCAAGAATTGGTGATGCTGAGACATCCTGAAAGTACCAACCCCCCCCCCCAACCCAAAACCAACCAACCAACCAAAACCAAACCACTAAAACAGAAATCTTCAGGGAAAAGCAACCCCTTTGTAGTAGAGATGTTTCTTGATTTTAACTTGTGTAGGTTTCTTTTACAATTGATAACTCCCCATCCTTCAAAAGATAAACCTGAAGGAGCCTGAGGTGGTCTCTGTGGTGCTGGAGAGTTGGGATGTGGGCATGAAACCCCTATTCTGGTTTAAGGGTACAGGGGCATAAGCAACCTATTCCCTTATCAATTCAATTACTTGAAAAAACAGTGTTTGAATCTAGAACCTGATTCATTGGTGCAATTTCTTTGACCTAAGTCTTGGAAAAGAATGTTACTGAAGAGGTGATACTGATGGGTTTTTTTTCGGTTGTGACATGAAAATAAGTATCCAACAAGTAGCATAAAAGCCGTGCTGTTATTCCTTGAAATATTTGTATAGCAGTAGGAGGTATTTTGGCCTGGAGATAGAAAGGGCTGTCTCATCTGTTAAACTGTTTGGAGCTACAGGGGATGAACTGAGTGAGGGCTTTCTGAATTGCTGCAGCAGCAGCAGCTGCTGCTGTTCTGTGATGTTCCTGATCGGGGATGCATTTGAAGCCTGGGGGAATATTGTTTGGATGTATGGCAGTTGTACGTCTTCTCATAGGTCACTTTTATGTAGTGGGGCAGAGTAGACTGTTGCTTGGCTGTGCAGAGGAAATATACCTGAGAAAATGGAAAACAGGGTGGTGGTTTTTTTTTGCAGTTGTTTAACCAACAGCAGGACTGAACTGCTGTGTGATGCTTGGCTGAATTAGAGGAGTAATGTAATGTTATGATAAGTGTAGGGAGAGGAAATAGCCTCTATACATGAATGTAATTATATATTATTAACTGAACCTGAATCAGTGTGCTTGTGGTGTGCCACTGTAGTTCCACTGGTTTGGTTTTTGCTAGTTTTAGAGTTAGCTTTTCTTAAGAGAGGCCGTTGCAGTTTTAGCATAACCACAGGATGCCACTCTCGGCGTTTAACCATTGAGGCTGGCTTGAATGGCACATGAATAATGAGCTGTGAGCATGAGGATGAATGCTAGTGTGAGGTCAGATCATCCTGTTCTTCAGTTTGTGTGCTGTGCATTTCCATTCAGTAACTACAGATAGCTCAGGCCGTTTCATGTGTTTCCCTCCACCTCCTTCCCCCCCCCCAAAAGAATGAGTGATGGGTAGTTGTTGTCACTTTGCTGTGATGAGGAGCAATTCTGGAGGACATGAATAAAATGTGAAGGTACCAGCAAGAGTGTTCTAAGCTTTGATTATGTGAAGTGCTTAGTTATGGAAGGAAGCATCGTCCATAGCTGCATGCACAGTCATACATATTCATACGCCAGGGTATTTTAGATGTTAGCTATGTCTGTACCTTTAGGCTGTTGTTTCCTCTGTTGTAATCATGTTGCAATAATTAAAACACCAGAGAAGCAAACAAACCAAGCCTTGTTTTAGTGTAATGGAGCTTACGATGCCTAACAGACAGAAGTAATTAATCTTTGCATTTAAAGTGTACAACAGGAATGCTGTCAGAACTGTGCAGCAGCCAAACTGTGGGGCAAGGAGGACTAAGTACACTTGAACTTCGTGCAACTTAGTGACACACGACACATTTGGGTTTTCTTGGTCCTTTCCAGTGTTTTGCTGTACTGAGAGGCTGCAGTTGTCACATTTGAACAAAGCCTGGTTACTCACCAGCTGCCTTCATTGCATTCCTGGTCTGCATCAGGAATAGTGTGGCCAGCAGGAGCAGGGAGGTCATTCTGCCCTGTACTCAGCACTGGTTAGAACACACCCTGAGTCCTGTGTCCAGTTCTGGGCTCCTCAGTTTAGGAAAGATGTTCAGTTGCTGGAATGTGTCCAGGGAAGGGCAAGAAAGCTGGGGAGGGGTCTGGAGCACAAGCCCTATGAGGAGAAGCTGAGGGAGCTGGGGTTGCTTAGCCTGGAAAAGAGGAGGCTCAGTGGAAACCTTACTGCTGTATACAACTCCCTGAAGGGAGGTTGTAACCAGGTGGAGGTTGGTCTCTTCTCCCAGGCAACCAGCACCAGAACAAGAGGACACAGTCTGAAGCTGCACCAGGGGAAGTTTAGGATGGATGTTAGGAAGAAATTCTTCACAGAAAGAGTGACTGACCATTGGAATGTGCTGCCCAGGGAGGTGGTGGAGTCACCATCACTGGAAGTGTTTAAGAAGAGACTGGATGAGGCGCTCAATGCCATGGTTTAGTTGATTAGCTGGTGCTGGGTGATAGGTTGGACTTGATGATCTTGAAGGTCTTTTCCAACCTGGTTAATTCTGTATTGTTTACTAAACTCTCCTTTCCTGCAACTGGTAATTTCCCTTTCAAAGTCATGCTTTTTCCTACCTGTCCTATCAAACCTTTGATGCAAACCCTGTGTGACTGACTTGGTTTTTTTGGAGAGGTTAACCACGGAGACTCTCTGTAAGTTTTCAAATTTTTAACAGGCTGCTTGATTTTAGCTGAGATTTCTGAGAGCTTTGCCTTGTCCTGTGCTCACATTCATTTTCTCTGAAGCTTAGGCCAGCAGTTTTAGTCACTGGCCCCAGAACTGGAAGTGAATAGTTAAAACATTCTGCTGTTTACTGTGCTGGCTTTGCTGTCTCTCTAGTCTGAGAGCTGAGCTATTTTCAAGTGCTTTAGCAGGATGCAGATGCTTTCCTAAGCCTTTTATCACTCTTTTTCTTCCATTGACGTTATTTTTCTAATGCCTTATTTTTCAAAGTTGCTGAAAAGGCTTCCTAGCCTCTCCATGGGCTCCTTAAATTCCACTTCTAGTGGAACTAGAGCTCAGTACGGTCCCACAAAAGCAGGAGCTGATTACTGGGGCCCGGCATTGTTGTATTGCAGCAGTTCTCTACATGCCGGATCCCAGGAAGTCGTCTCCCAGGGTACCTGGAGTCAGCTCCTCAAGGCAGTAACCATACAGGGACTTGCCTATTGCCACAGGGACAGGAGCAGTGCTCACAACCAATGGATGCAAAAATCCTGTAGAATAGAATAGAATAGAATAGAATAGAATAGAATAGAATAGAATAGAATAGAATAGAATAGAATAAACTAAATCAGGTTGGATGAGACCTTCAAGATCATTGCGTCCAACCCATCAACCAATCCAACCCACCTAAACAACTGAACCATGGCACCAAGCACCCCATCAAGTCTCCTCCTGAACACCTCCAATGATGGTGACTCCACCACCTCCCTGGGCAGCCCATTCCAATGGGCAATCACTTTCTCTGTTTCTGCTGTTTGCAAAGCAGATGAAAAAGTGCAGTACATGCAGAACACATGACATGTGCTCACAAAAGAAAACTACACTTAGAAGCATAATTGGCCACTGCAGAAATGGGGTTTTTATCTAGTGACAAAAAACACACTCCATGAGCTATTAGATGTGATTAAAAAAACCCCAGTGTGACTGTTTTGAATCAGTAAGGCAGACTTGGATCAAAATGTGTAAGGTGTATTATGGCACTTCAAATGACAGCCGTCTGCACATCTCAGGTGACAGCCTGGGTTCTCGAACATTAGTGTGAGTGAACTTGGAAGTCACACAGGGCACTGCTTTTTAAGGTCAGCAAATGAGATTTTTGTGGGAATGCAATATGCAGTAAGCATCACAGAATGTTAGGGGTTGGAAGGGACCTCAAAAGATCGTCCTGTCCAGCCCTGCTGCCAGAGCAGGATTACCTAGAGTAGGTCACACAGTATCACAGTATCGCTAAGGTTGGAAGAGACCTCGAAGATCATCGAGTCCAACCTGTCACCACAGACCCCACGACTAGACCATGGCACCAAGTGCCACATCCAGTCCCCTCTTGAACGCCTCCAGGGACGGTGACTCCACCACCTCCCCGGGCAGCCCATTCCAATGGCGAATCACTCTCTCGGTGAAGAACTTTCTCCTCACCTCCAGCCTAAACTTCCCCTGTTGCAGCTTGGGACTGTGTCCCCTTGTTCTGGTGCTGGTTGCTAGGGAGAAGAGGCCAACCCCTTCCTGGCTACAACCACCCTTCAGGTAGTTGTAGAGAGCAATGAGGTCACCCCTGAGGCTCCTCTTCTCCAGGCTAAACAGCCCCAGCTCCCTCAGCCTCTCCTCGCAGGACTTGTGCTCAAGGCCTCTCCCCAGCCTTGTTGCCCTTCTCTGGACACATTCAAGTGTCTCGATGTCCTTCTTAAATTGAGGGGCCCAGAACTGGACACAGGACTCAAGGTGTGCTCTAACCGAAGCAGAGTACAGGGGCACAGTGACTTCCCTGCTCCTGCTGACCACACTATTCGTAATGCAGGCCAGGATGCCACTGGCCATCTTGGCCACCTGGGCACACTGCTGGCTCATGTTCAGGCAGCTGTTGATCAGCACCCCCAGGTCCCTCTCTGTTTGGCAGCTCTCCAGCCACTCCGACCCCAGCCTGTAGCTCTGCATGGGGTTGTTGTGGCCAAAGTGCAGCACCTGGCACTTGGGCTTGTTGAATGCCATCCCAATGCCACAGGAAAGTGTCCAGATGGGTTTTGAATGTCTTCAGAGAAGGAGAATCTATTATTAATACTGTAACAGTTCTTCTCTGCTGATGTGGCTGTTGGAGTGAAGTCTTTCTCAGTTTTTGTGGTTTTTTTTTTCCTTGCCATCAGTGTGTTTTTCTGGTGTTTTGAATCACACAGATCTGGATTGTTCTAAAAAAAACAACCCACCCAAACAGTTTGTGAATTTCTGGTTTTGTTTTTAAGAATCCTCAGCTAAGCAATCCCTCTGCTTTTGTTTCTCCAGGGATGAAAGGGCTCACTCACTTAGGACCAAAGTTTTTGTATCCAGTAAGAGCCATAGTGTAATCAAATAAGAATCTGCTGTCTGAGGAGGGGAAAAGAGTTGAGTTTGTCTTGTGTGCAATAGTGCACCAGCATGTGATGAAAATGAGTGCAGCATAAAGAAAATACACAATTGTTATGTGGGAGACCAGCTGACATGGTCCTTTCCCCTTGCCTTGGTAAGTGCTTTGCCCATTGGCCTTACAAGAGGAATTTCACTCTCTCCTGATGAATCTTTTTATGACCAAATGTAGACCAGTGTGAACTTCACCTGCAGATGAGTTTACTGTGGCTGTTAGGATGATGGCCAGGGAAGTGGCAGAGTGAATCCTCTAAAGTGGAGGAGTGACCTGGATGCTCAATGTGTCTGAGCACATTTAATGGTTGGGCTGCTGCACAAAGGGAAGAAACTGCTTCTTTCTCCTCTCTATTGGACAAAGAAGGGGGAAAAAAGGAGAGGGGGGAAAAAAGGAGGAGAGTGGGAGGGGAAAAAAAAAGAGTTTTTGAGAGAGAGAGAGGATCAGTCCCTAAAGATACTTCAGCTCTTAATCTTCAATTTAAATCCCTTAAATTCTCTTGACTTTAATGGGTGATTTAAGTGCTTAAGTAGGAATTAGGAGCCTACACACTTTGGCCCATTGTGCCCATAGGAAAATGTGAGGTGGAGGTAAGTGACTCCCTGTCAAATGGAGTGAGGCCCCTAAGCCTGGAGGAGTGATGGGATTTGAGCTAAACCCTTGCCGTTGTGTTTGGATTTTTTGGTGTCAACTAACATGGGCTGCTTCCTGCTCAGAAAGACACACTGAAGTGAAATGCTCTGCTTTTATACACAGACCCTGGGTGTCTGCCTTAGGGTTAGAGATTTTGGTGAAGGAACCAGACACCCATACATCTTGGGGAGCTACTAACACCTCTGAAATAGCAGTGTATGTCCAAGCATTAGTTGTCTCTACCTCTATGTTACTTGACTAGGACTAAATAAGTTTCATTAATTGGAAAGATTGTGTGCATATTGGTAGCCTAAGGAGTAAATACTTGCAATAATTGCTGTAAGATAGTGCAATGTAGCACTCATCTTGGCCAGCTCAGCACAAAGAACAAAAGGGGGACTGATGAGGAAACTAAGACCAAACCAAGGTAAGTTGTCTACTGGTCACTCAACCCAGCAGAAAGGTTTTTAGAATAGAATAGAATTAACCAGGTTGGAAAAGACCTTTAAGAGCATCGATTCCAACCTATCATCCAACACCATCTAATCAACTAAACCATGGCACCAAGCACCCCATCCAGTCTCCTCCTAAACACCTCCAGTGATGGTGACTCCACCACCTCCCTGGGCAGCACATTCCAATGGCACATCTCTCTTTCTGGGAAGAACTTCTTCCTAACATCCAGTCTTAACCTCCCCTGGCACAGCTTGAGACTGTGTCCTCTTGTTCTGTTGGTGGTCGCCTGGGAGAAGAGACCAACCCCCACCTGGCTACAACCTCCCATATATCATCAATAAATAAATTCAGGAGCTGGAATTTGTTTGTGCTGGCTCATATTATGAGCTGAAGGACAAGCAATTTTCTCCAGAAGAGATGATGGTAATTTGAGAGTAGTCCTAGCATAAGACCTTTAATTAGGTGCATGGTGTAGGATCCCAAAATTTACAGCATAATTGTTGGGTGCAACTGGTACCAATTTCTTGTAACATTTGCATTAGTTTTAAGGACAGGTGGGAGATCTCCGAGTTATATTTGAGTGCTCAATTGATTGAATGAATGGTGACCAGCTGAAGCTCATGTGCTTACCAGTTTGCCTATAGTAACATCCTTGAAAACCTTGTAAGATCTTTACTGACCTTAGTGAACAAAGAAGGTAGTAGGAATTGGAATTAGAATCATAGAATCAATAAGGTTGGAAAAGACCTCAAAGATTATCAAGTCCAACCTGTCACCCAACACCTCATGACTATGAAACCATAACACCAAGTGCCACGTCCAATCCCCTCTTGAACACCTCCAGGGATGGTGACTCCACCACCTCCCTGGGCAGCACATTCCAATGGCCAACAACTTTTTCTGTGAAGAACTTTCTCCTCACCTCGAGCCTAAACTTCCCCTGGTGCAGCTTGAGACTGTGTCCTCTTGTTCTGGTGCTGGTTGCTAGGGAGAAGAGACCAACACATTTTAACACCCCATGGACTGCTGTCCTTAATCTCTGGGTGAGAGTGAAGTCTCACCCAGAAAGAAAATACTAAATCCAGTGACAGAAAACTAAAAAATGATGGGTGTCCTGGCATTTCTCACCTGAAAAGATGATGTCTTTGTTACTTGCCTTGATCATAGGGATTGATGAGCTTTCTGAATGCTGACATCAGAACCAGCCAACAACAGCCTCAGGGGAGATCTTATTACTCTTTACAATTACCTGAAGGGAGGTTGTAAACAGGCGGAGCTTGGTCTCTTCTCCCAGGCAACCTGCACCAGAACAAGAGGACACAATCTCAGGATGCACCGGGGGAGGTTTAGAATGGGGGTTAGGAAGAAATTCTATACATTGAGAGTGATTGCCCATTGGAATGGGCTGCCGGTGGAGGTGGTGGAGTCACCATCATAGGAGTTGTTTAGGAGGAGACTTGATAGGGTGCTTGGTTGCATGGGTTAGTGGATTAGGTGATGTTGGATGATAGGTTGGATGTGATGATCTGGAAGGTCTCTTCCAACCTGGTCTGGCCTGGCCTCTCCCTCTCCCTCTCCCTCTCCCTCTCCCTCTCCCTCTCCCTCTCCCTCTCCCTCCCTCTCCCTCTCCCTCTCCCTCTCCCTCTCCCCTCTCCCTCTCCCTCTCCTCTCCCTCCCTCTCCCTCTCCCTCTCTCCCTCTCCTCTCCCTCCCTCCCTCTCCCTCTCCCTCTCCCTCTCCCTCTCCCTCTCCCTCTCCCTCTCCCTCTCCCTCTCCCTCTCCTCTCCCTCTCCTCAGTAGTAGACACAGCAATGTGGTGTTATGCTGGAAGGAAAGACTTTTAATTTCAGACTTCTATAATATTCAGCTGGTTGATGGCTAATGGCTCCATTTGCTGTCTTCATTAAAGGCTGAGGAACTTTATAGCCTGACTTGAAAACACAAAAAATAAATCCAAAAGTAAAACTGAAAATTGTTTGGCTCAGAGTGTTTATAAGCTTGGTTGTTTTGAGTCCCTATATATTCCCTTTGAGAGCAGAATACTCTTTTCTGAATGCCAAGTTTCAAGAGCTGAATTTAGAAGTGCTATTCTTTACCACCTACAGAGATCCAAGGTCTTTTAGAAGTGCTTCCAGTGTTTTGAGGATCAAGTGAAATAGAATATTTGGAATGGGTTCACAGCATGAAGTTCCTGTCTATCCCATGTTCTACCCATTGCAGTGATGCCTAAGTAGAATCTGCACCAGAACCTAAGATTTTGTACCTGTTCTCACAAATTAGCACCTTCTCCACTGGTTGTGTGGCCTCGCTCCATAATGAGATCTGGGACTTACGGCGGTACCAAGTAGATGTTCCACCGCACATCAAAGATCTCTTGTGCTGAAGTCAAGAACTGAGGAACTAACTACAGTTCCTCATAATTCCTTGTCATTTCTAGCCTCAAGAGGCTCTTTGCAGATCTTACTCAAGGAGAATTTAAAGAGAGACTTTTGTGTGGAAGGGACAAAAAAGATCACTCGTCACGATTTTATGTTACCGTGATACACTCTCTTTCCAGGTCCATGCTGCTGCTTCCTTTTTGCTTATCCTTCAGTATGTTCAGATTAACTTTCATGAGTTGTCCAAGGTTTCAGGAGCTGATTGTGACTATGATTGTCCCCTGTTCGGTCTGAGAGTGCTTCTGATACACTGGTAGAACTCTGTAGCTGTGACAAGGAACAATAATAACAATCAGTCTCACTTATAATTTCCTTGCTGTATTTTTGTATCATCACTTATGCTTTTACGGCAAAAGTCAGTACTGAAAGACAGGAAACTGGTCTGAGAGATCAGTAGAGTACATTTTACTTGCTCAGCAATAGGTTAGCTTATGAAAAAGGATTTTTCTGACAGATATTTGCTTAACCTTGCCATAAAAAACCCTCTAGAAATGGAAATGACACAGTTTCCACTTGGAAAACCATTCCAGGTCTTTGGTGCTCTTACCATTGGAGGACCTTTTCTAATACCTAATCTATGATGTACTCTCAATCCTAATTTACTAGGGGGAAAAAAAAAGGAGGGGGGCCCTAGGGCGTCAGTGTTGTGCACAAGGGTGTGAGAGTCAGTATCTTATTGTTGCAAAATTACGGAAGCTCCATCGTGGAAGAAGTAGAAAACACAATAAATCTTTTTGTTTCCCTCAGCATTGCAACTCCTTGCTTTAGAGTATTTCCTCCACATCTGGGCACTGTGTGTCAGCTTTAAATTCACTGGAAACAATCCCAGGAATTAATAGATGCTAGGCTAACATAATCTTCATTGAAAAGCTGCAGGTGTTAGGCTACTGTATGAAATAGTCTTTTCTAACCCTTGGGTTTGGTGTGGGGTTTTTTGTTTGTTTGGGGTTTTTTTTTTTGGTTAGCTGGTTTGCTGGAAAAACAATCAATCTCATTTGTTGCTCCCACCCAGTATCAGGCCCGTTTCTGATTCTGTGTGGGTGTATAGCCTTCCCCTTTTGGAACTGCATTCTATTTGTAAACAATTGTTTCTCCAGTTTGTCAAGACAGCTGCTTTGAATTCTGCTGTCCTGGCCTGCATCAGAAATAGTGTGGCCAGCAGGAGCAGGGAAGTCATTCTGCCCTGTGCTCAGCACTGGTTAGGACACATCTTGAGTACTGTGTCCAGTTCTGGGCCCCTCAATTTAAGAAGGACATTGAGACTCTTGAACGTGTCCAGAGAAGGGCAACGAGGCTGGGGGGTGGGGGTGGTGTGTCTGGAGCACAAACCCCATGAGGAGAGGCTGAGGGAGCTGGGGTTGTTTAGCCTGGAGAAGAGGAGGCTCAGGGGAGGCCTTATTGCTGTCTACAACTAGCTGAAGGGAGGTTGTAGCCAGGAGGGGTTGGTCTCTTCTCCCAGGCAACCAGCACCAGAACAAGAGGATACAGTCTCAAGCTGCACCAGGAGAAGTTTGGGCTTGAGGTGAGGAGAAAGTACTTCACAGAAAGAGTAATTGGCCATTGGAATGTGCTGCCCAGGGGGGTGGTGGAGTCACTGTCCCTGGAGGTATTCAAAAAAGGATTGGATGTGGCACTTGGAGCCATGGTTTAGTTGTCAGGAGGTGTTAGGTATTAGATAATAGGTTGGACTTGATGATCTCTGAGGTCTTTTCCAACCTGGTTGATTCTGTGATTCTTGTAATTTCTGCCAGGTTGTCAAGGTTTGTTTGTGTACTCTTAGTTTCGCCTTCCAGATGAAAGCACTGAATCATGTGAGTCAGGATAAACCTGTGGAAATGATGTTTAGTAATGTTAAGTTTGATTAGTAAAACAAATACAAGCTTCACACATGGTTCAGAAATTATCATAGAACACCAAGTATGGTAAACGAAATCCCTAGCTGGTATGTTAGTGTCCTGAAATCAGTCTGGGATCTTCAAGTGTCAAATGAAGGAGGAAAAGGGCTGAACGTCCCACGTGCCACTGTGAATAAAGTAACCACTGTGCTAGGGACTGCAGGTGCTGTTCATTCTCACCTGAAAATATTGTTTGTATTGACTGTGTCTGTTGATGGGTGATCACAATACAATACACCAGGGTGAAAGAGACCTTCCAGATCATCGTGTCCAACCCATCAACCAGTCCAACCCACCTAAACAACTAAACCATGGCACCAAGCACCCCATCAAGTCTCCTCCTGAACACCTCCAATGAAGGTGACTCCACCACCTCCACGGGTAGCTGATTCCAATGGGCAATCACTCTCTGTATAGATCTTCTTCCTAACATCCAGCCTAAATCACTGCATCCTTTGGGAGTTGTGAAGCTGGGTGCTCCGCTGATGCAACTGAATCATGGCTTCAGCATCTGACTCCTGAGTCCCAGTTCAGCCAGCTAAGTCAGCCTGGGCTTAGCTTTTAACATTGTGAGCATGTCCCATCAGGTTAGCTGCTCATCTGCTTGAAGTTGAAAACACACTGAAGTACTTTGCCCCTCTGTACCTCTGCACTTTGTGATCGCTAAACACTTTGAGGACATTTCTGTTGAACGAAGATATTACCTTCAAAATTTTCAACTTTCTGGGATCATGACTTTGTGAACTTTCAGCACTGGAAAACTCTTTTGTAAGTGAAACTGTAAATAGCTTGCAACTCCTGCTAGCTGCTGGAGCTCTTACTAGAAAATCTCCTTTTGTAGTGGTGCAGGGAAAGCTGGGGCCGCCTTTATCCTATGAAGAAGTTAGTTTACTGCTCCTGTGCTCTTTCAGCCATTGTTGAACAGTGTTGTGTTTAGCACAAGCATTACCACTTTTTAGCTTAAACAAGTTGACTCCTGTGAGCACTTTGGAATTGAAAGCATTGTGTCTCAGAGGAGTTAAAGCAGATTAATTATAGATAGTGGTGGAGATGGGGAAAGAATCTTCTGCACGTTGAAGCCTGACTGGACTGTCAGTTGTGCCTCAGTCTCTGAGGAGGCTCTTACAGCAGTTAGTTGGTATTTTGAGCCTCTTTTCAGTACACTGTTGAAAATAAAAGCCCAATCTTTCCTCTTCTATATAAGCAAGTTCTGTTTAATGTAGATGTCATACACTTGGAGTAAAGTGTGAGGCAGATAGCACAGTTGCAGGTTAAACAGAATTTGGGCTATATGTGAAAAAATGAAAGATTTTTGTTCAGAATGCCTAAAAAGCAGTTGATTTAAGTATGGTTTCTTGCACCACTTCAGGGTGGTGCTCCACCATCTTGTGTGGATTAGGCTTTTTCCATTTATAAATTAAATGAAAAATGCAAAGACTTGGTGAGTGCTTGGCTCAGGAACTGCATATTCAAATATTCTTGCAAGAAAACATTAATTGCAGGGTTTTGACACAGTGATAAGAGTATTAGGCCACATTAATTATATGTATTAATCGTCTTTCATGCATGGTACCTGGTAATAGCAGGTGTCTAATAGCATATGAAATGGTGTTTTTAAAGTAAGTTGAAGACCAAGGGAAAGGACCAAGAAATATTTGACCCATTGGAGGTGGCTGTTACTCTAAAGGCATGGTTAGAACAAATGACCATTCCACCTTTTCAAAACAAACAATCCCCTCCTATAAAATAAAGTGGAATGTGGAGATTACAAATAATGTTTCATTTTCTGGACTCTGCTTAGCCTTTGTCATTAATGGCATCGCCTTGCACGGTGATTTCAGGCAAAGTCTGAAAGTTAAGGTAAAAGGGAGGTGGGGGGAAGAAGCTTAATAAATAAAACGTTAGCATGACAATAAGTGAGTCTGCTGGAAGCACAAAAGTTGAATGTCAGTCAGTGGCATTCATGAGCTGTGAGTTAAAAGCATTGGAAGCTTCTCTGGTGACAGAAAAAGGAAATAATTGGTGTCTGCCATTGTCAACAGTTTTATTTATCTTCAGTATTTTTGCCTTTTGTTGCTTGAGATGATTTGTGTAATTTCTTCCTCCTTTAGCTTGCAGAATAGAAGGAAAGCCAGAAAAGCAAGGGTAGGGAAGCTTAGAGTGATGTCTTTCAACCCTCTCCCTCCTTTTCTGGTGCTAGCATGTAATAATACAATAATATAATGCTTCTAAAAATGAGAGTTGAGATAGAATGTGCTCAAAATTCATGTGTTGGGTTTTAAGATGAAGTTAGTTTTCAGACTATCAGGAATTTTCAATTGCTTTTTTTCCCTCCAAACTTGACTTAATTTTCTCCAAACTTCACTGCATGCAGTCTCCTGTAGAAAGGAGCTGAGCTAGGGCCTGTGCACTGCTGGCCAATTTGACAGCAAAACCTCCATTCCCAGTGCTTGTATTTTTACTTTTCCATTGCATACAAACCTTCTTGCCTGCCCAGAGATCGATAGCTGATATTTTCTTTTCCTTCCTCTGTCCCTGGAGAATTAGATTAAGTTAGGCTATTTCTAGGTATAATGCTTTAAATTGCAGAAAGAACTCTTGGTACCAGCTAAGATTTTTCTTTTTCAGTTTAAGCTACATTTGCAGCTAGGAAGTGAGGCACATGCACCTTCCTGGCTGGATTTTTAAGGAGGGAGCCTCACTGCTTTGGCTGGAAACTGGTTTGGTTTTGCCTGTTCCATTGTGGTCCATGCTTACTCTGCTTTTGAACATGAAATGGCATCCAGTATGAGTGATTTCTTTCAAACCGATCGTGGAGTTGTCCTATATTTGTGCCATGGCCAGTGAGTTGAGACATAGGGGTGGAGAATGATTGCTGTACATTAATGCATGCAGTAAGATGGGCTTCATAAGTATGGTGTTGGGGAAAGAAAAAGAGTTGAAGGGGGCCTGATTCAGGAGTTTAGTGGCTTCCCAGTCCCTGAATTTACTTACATTGTTTAAAAATCTCTTCTCTGTTGCACCTTTGCAAAATCATTTCTCAGGAGAAATAATGTTTTGCTTCTCAGGAGAGTGTCGTACCTCAGGTACTGTTGTGGTTGCCATGGCACTTCGCTAAGCAAGCAACCTCCCTAAACACATTACTACTGTCAAGGGAATGGTGGCTTCGTGATGGCTTTGACGGATGCTCGTTTTATTCTACAGAATATTCTCCACTGAATGGTTTGATTTGGGAATAAAATGCTCCCCCCCCCATCTTGAAATGTTTTTGCTTTGGAATAAGTAAATTTCAGAGTTAGCTTCACTTTTTCCTCTTTCCCCCTTCTTTCTTTCCCCCTTCTTTCTTTCCCCCTTCTTTCTTTCCCCCTTCTTTCTTTCCCCCTTCTTTCTTTCCCCCTTCTTTCTTTCCCCTTCTTTCTTTCTTTCTTTCCCCCTTCTTTCTTTCCTTTCTTCTTTCTTTCCCCCTTCTTTTTCTTTCCCCCTTCTTTCTTTCCCCCTTCTTTCTTTCCCCCTTCTTTCTTTCCCCCTTCTTTCTTTCCCCTTCTTTCTTTTTCTTTCCCCCTTCTTTCTTTCCCCCTTCTTTCTTTCCCCCTTCTTTCTTTCCCCCTTCTTTCTTTCCCCCTTCTTTCTTTCCCCCTTCTTTCTTTCCCCCTTCTTTCTTTCCCCCTTCTTTCTTTCCCCCTTCTTTCTTTCCCCCCTCTCAGCAGCCGTTTGGGTGACTGGGCTGCAAGCGTGACCAAGCGATGTGGCTTTGCTTACATAATCTTAAGGAAAGATGAATTTTCAGACATCTCATTTCCTTGTTGAGACTTCCTGCTTTAATTTTGCTTGCAATCTGTCCTTTCCCCCTTGTTAAGTTCTGGGATGTAAAGCAGAACAGCCTGCACGCACGCTTGTGTGTGTATGTGGAGGGTGGGTAAGGAGGATGAGTGAACTACTTGCTGCTTAATAACTAAGTCTGGTTTCTTTCTTTTTAACTTTTGAGCTGCCTGGGAAAGAAACATTTTTTTTCTTTGTTCATTAAGGTTTTTTCCCCCTCTCTCTCATTTTTTTTTTCTCCCTTAAAAGTTTTTTCTTCAGACACAAGAGTCTTGGTTAGTATTTTGCCTTAGTAAGCAAAGAAATGGATGTGAAGATGTCTTTTGAAAATGAAGGAACTGGCACTTTTCACACCTAAGCATCCAAAGAAATGGAATTAAAACAGAAGGGCTTAAGGCTGAACCATCCCTTTTGGCACTTTAGACTAAACAAGAAGTGCTGTTTAGAGGAGTAGCTAAGCATTATCACAGGAGGTGGTATGGCCCAGGAACCTCTCTCTGCCTGAGACCTTGTTCTTGTGCTGCAAGGTTTGGAAGCAGCAGCGAAGTGGTGACACTGCAGCAAACTGTGAGTGGTGCTGGCTCCTGTGTGGGAAGCTGGGGAAGTGGGATATTGTCTTTGTGCATTCTCCACGGTTCTAATCCACCTGCTCTGAGTGGGAAGCTGTTGGCATCTACTGCAAGAGTGGATTTATTATGACGTGTAGCATAAGCTGAAGTCACAGTCAAGCCCTTAAGCAAGGTTTGATTTAGCTGCTCACAGCTTTTTATGAAGGCTATGGTGTAACTTACTTGGAAGGTTATTCTAATCCTGTTCTGCAATATGAAAATAAGTGTAATTTAAAACAAACGACTTGCCAGACATTGAATGCCTAGTGAGCTTGTGCCAGTCCCCAGTGCAGAGGGTCATCAAATCAAATATTGTGGCTGAATTTTTGAAGTGCTTGGATAATTTTATGGCCAGTAGTAGCATTTGTAGTTATGAAAGGTAAGATAAAGATCATCAGCTCCCATGCTTCAAGGCATAAGGTAATCACTGCAGTGTTACAGGAGGGATATTTCCCCACTGAGTAGCATTACACAGTTGGTTATGTACATCATGAGGTGTGTTCTTTCCTTTGATCTAAACCATTAGCCAAAGAGGTGACACTTGGTGGGTGAACAGGTTACTAAGACAAATCTCATATTAGCCACAGAGGGAATGTATGTTTCTGTGTGAAAAGATTTTGTTGTATCACATAATCCGAGCTGTTGCTTACAGGGATTTGATTAACTGAAACTCATATGAAGATGAAGAGTTCCCATTTTGGGATCAGTAACTTCACCTGCTGTGAGGTGTTTATTGACACTATATATTTCTATGCGAGTGCCTGTTGTTTGCTTAGTTGGTGCTCTCTCTTGCCTTGCTACCACTTGGAGCCAGCTTCAGAGACCAATCTGCAAGTGTGCATTTTTGATATCATAGTAGTTGGCGTGTAGACACTTGGGCTGAGGAGCAAAAGCCAGATCCTGACTTTCTATGCAGACACTGACAAGCTGTCAGGCACTGCTGGGTCCTGTCCAAGCTTTTCTTTGTCCTTGTGGACTAGACCTGGCTTCCACGTGACTATTTAATACTTTTGCATTCTCTCCATATTTAGAGCTAAGCATGAGGGAAAGCTAAGCACAGTAAGCTTATGTATAATAACAATAAAATATAATTATATCTATTCTCAGTCTTTAACTTGGCTGAAAAGGTGTAGTGGTTTAAGCTGGCTGGTCCCACTAGGAGGGATGAAGGCCTGGGAATGAGGTGCTGCCCCTCCCCAGTGGTACAGATCACCAGAGCAAGCTGAGTGTTCTATACTGTGTTCATGTCATTCTCACTGTGTCACAGGAAAGGGGTTGGCTAGAGTTTATGGGACTTATTATACATTCTATAGTTTGTAAAGTTTCCTCTTCTGGGATTTTTTGGTGTTGCTGCCTCACTTCCTGGGCTGGAGGTTGTCCCTTTGGTTCCGGTTTCGGTCTGCGTGTGGCAGCAGTGGTTTTTTGCAGTTTCCTCTGCTGTGCACGCTGATTCCTTTTCTCGTGTTTCTCTGTTTTCCCTTTGTGTCACCTGATATCCCTGCAATAGAGTAGTAGATTGTCCTTGTCATAGTATCATAGAATTGTTAGGGCTGGAAGTGACCTCAAGGATCATCCAGTTCCAAGCCCTCTGCCTTGGGCAGGGACACCTCGCACTACAGCAGGTTGCTCAGAGCCACATCCCACCTGGCCTTAACCTCCAGGGATGAGGCTTCCACCACCTCCCTGGGCAACCTGTTCCAATGTCTCACCACCCTCATGGGGAAGAACTTCTTCCTAACATCCAATCTGAATCTCCCCACTTCTAGTTTTGTTCCATTCCCCCTAGTCCTATCACTACCTGACATCCTAAAAAGTCCCTCCCCAACTTTCTTGTAGCCCCCTTCAGATACCGGAAGGCCACAAGAAGGTCTTCTTGGAGCCTTTTAATCTCCAGACTGAACAGTCCCAACTCTCTCTCTCTTATCTCAACTGACATTTCAGTTTTCTCTGCTTCTTTCCTCTTAGTCTACCCTGAGGGGAGGAGGTGAGGGAGAAAACCCTTCTGTTGTAACTGGGCTGCCAGGACTCAGCTGCCATCTGACTCAAAATCAGGACAAAAGGCTAAGGTTTCTTTGCTTCTTTTAATGAAAGCTGTTTTCCCATCCTCATAATCCCCTCAGAAACCCTTTCTGGACACATTTCCAGGTTTTGTTTTGAAAATGTGATCAGGAATCTCCTCACTATTTCATATGAGATCTGACCTGTCCATCTCTGGGTTGATAGAAAATTATCTTGCACGTTGAGGGAATTCATTAGACCTTTACGCAGCTGCAACACCTTGGTGCCTCACACTCATTCTATCAACCAGCTTTCTTCTCCTCTGTTTCTTAGGATGGCTGAATGTCTAATTTAAAGCAAAAAAAAATCCTCATCCTTACTTTGCCTTGCCATGATGTTGCACTTTTTGCTTTTGTATTTCATCCCATTCAGTTTTCTAGCTCACAAGGTCACCTCATTCTTCCTCTACGATGATCTTGTCCTTTGCCGTGCTGATAACTCTGTCATCTTTGCATTTCATAATCTAGTCCTTGAACCAAGGTTGCTAATGAATATATTTAGCAGGATCAATCCCAAGAGTGGTTCCTGAGAGATGCTATTAGTAACATTTTTCCATCTTAAGAGCTGTTGGGGTTTTTTTTTCTTAGTATGGACTCTTAGAGTACCTTCAAAGACAATTGTCTGTCTATGTTGTGATTTATCTGTATAGTATTCTTCATTATGTGCCTTTAATAAAATCTTCTTATAGGATGCTATCAGATGCTCAGTTTAAATCTAAGTGTTTTAGGTCCAGTATATTGCCCTTGTGTAAGTAGTCAACTGTCTTACTGAAACAAAAAGGACATTTTTTCTCAGGTGATCTGCTAGCAATGAGAATATATACCATGGAATCATAGAATCAACCAGGTTGGAAAAGACCTCAGAGGTCATCAAGTCCAACCTAATACCTGACACCTCCTGACAACTAAACCATGGCTTCAAGTGCCACATCCAATCCTTTTTGAACACCTCCAGGGATGGTGACTCCAGCACCTCCCTGGGCAGCCCTTTCCAATGGATAATTACTCTCTCCTCACCTTGAGCCTAAATCTCCCCTGGCACAGCTTGAGACTGTGTCCTCTTGCTCTGTTTGTGGTTGCCTGGGAGAAGAGACCAATCCCCACCTGTCTCCAACCTCCTCTCAGGTAGCAGTAGAGAGCAGTAAGGTCTCCCCTGAGCCTTCTCTTCTCCAGGCTAAACATCCTCAGCTCCCTCAGCCTCTCCTCATAGGGCTTGTGCTTGAGACCTCTCCCCAGCCTCTTTGCCCTTCTCTCGATGCGTTCAAGTGTCATTCTTTTCCTCTCCATTCATGCCTACCTCTATGCTCTTGGTTCCCACCTTTTGCTGCTCTATTTAGTGTCAAAATGACATGAATATGTGCTTATGGCTTCTTTCTTGGAACACAGATCTTACATTTAGTGCTTTCTAGTGTTAATTTTGCTTTAGCAGTGATGATCTGGGATCACCAAGAACATAGCTTTCACATAAAGGTTTATGAAGGTAGGTGGGATAATGGGAAATCTTTTGTTTTCATTTGTTTATAGGTTTCATTAATGAAAATTGTGGCTTGTGGTGCTTCCAGAGTGCTGGAAATACTCCTTTTTGTCTGTTGTTACTCTTATGAGAAAATGGGATACTTGCCCAGGCTTGGAGCTACGCAGAATTAACTTTCCATTGAATCTGTATGAGAACAAAAGAATCCATAACTAGTCATTCTCTTTATTTTCCTCACTCTCTTTTGCTTAGGTAAAAAAGAGCCTGTCACTGTTCATTCTCCTTTCCTTTGAAAGATTGAGCTCAGGCCCTATTTTTACTGTGTGGCTAACATAGGAGACAAGGCTCACCTTGTTAATCAGCCTTCCCCCTCCCAAAATTTTTTGCCTACTCCTGATACCTTCTTTGAAGTGCTTTTCATCCTTGCTCTGACTTTCTCACTTTTGTTCTGGGTAGCTTCAGCCTTTTATTAAAGTTGTTTCTCTGTATTCTTCAGCTCAATCCTGTTCAATTCTTAGTGTTCACTTTCTTTGGCATTCAGTGGCCCTGTTAAATCCCCAACCTTCTCTGTAGACTTAGGTATATGAATTTTTTTTTGTTTGGTGGTCTTATTTATCCTTCTTTGGCAGAGGAGTTGGACTGGATGATCTCTGGAGGTCCCTTCCAACCCCAACATTCTATGAGATTCTGTGATATAGATCCTACTAAATATCAATTTACTTGTCAAAAGATCTGGTGAGGGGTTTGGATCACAAGCCCTGTGAGGAGAGGCTGAGGGAGCTGGGGCTGTTTAGCCTGGCGAAGAGGAGGCTCAGGGGTGACCTTATTGCTGTCTACAACTACCTGAAGGGAGGTTGTAGCCAGGTGGGGGTTGGTCTCTTCTCCCAAGCAAGCAGCAACAGAACAAGAGGACACAGCCTCAAGCTGTGCCAGGGGAAGTTTAGGCTGGATGTTAGGAAGAAGTCCTTCATGGAAAGAGAGATTGGCCATTGAAATGTGCTGCCCAGGGTGGTGGTGGAGTCACCATCCCTAGAGGTGTTTAGGAAGAGACAAGCTTGATGGGATACTTGGTGCCATGGTTTAGTTGATTAGATGGTGTTGGGTGATAGGTTGGACTTGATGATCTCAAAGGTCTCTTCCAACCTGGTTAATACTATTCTGTTCTATTCTAAGATGTTTGATCCATGGCTTTCTTTAGCCATCTCTTCTACAGGATTAGCTGCTTTAAAATTCTTCCCCCTTGATGTCGCCTCCAGTGAGGCTTAACTGTGGTTAGAAGTAAGGAACAAACCTGAAGATTTCACATCATGGGTTAGAAAAACTGCAAGCTGCCACTAAAAAAATAATAATGAAAAAAAATCACTTAAAAAAATGAAAATGTTTGCAGTCTGTTCTTGTTTCTTGATTTACTCACAGTCAGCAGGATGTGTCGACAAGATTACTCCTAGCTTTGTATACATTGTTTAGTGTTCCGGTCTTAATTTTTTGGGGGGGGATTGCTAAATAATTGAGGTTGTGTATTTTAATAAGGTGCTTTATTTGATTTAGAACTGTCTTCATTTCGGTTTCAGATGTATAACTGTGGTTAATCAAATTCTGTTGTGCCTCAATTCACTTTGAAATAATTTTCAGTAATGAGATTATGAATTTTTAAAATCTGAAAATTCTGAAGAACCTCTTTGAGCCACCTGTAGTTCCCAAGGAAGACATTGTGTTAGGAAGAAATTCTTTCCAAGTGAGGGTGGTGAGACACTGCAACAGGTTGCCCAGGGAAGTCAGGAATGCCCCCTCTCTGGAGCTGTTCAAGGCCAGGTTGGATGAGACCTTGAGCAACCTGGGCTAGCGGAAGGTGTCCCTGCCCATGGCAGGGGATAATCTTTAAGGTCTCTTCAAACCTAAACCATTCTATGATCATTCTATGATCTATCTGAATAGTGAACATACAGTATCACTAAGGTTGGAAGAGACCTCGAAGATCATCGAGTCCAACCTGTCACCACAGACCTCATGACTAGACCATGGCACCAAGTGCCACATCCAATCCCCTCTTGAACACCTCCAGCCATGGGGACTCCACCACCTCCCTGGGCAGCCCATTCCAATGGTGAATGACTCTCTCGGTGAAGAACTTTCTCCTCACCTTGAGCCTAAACTTCCCCTGGTGCAGCTTGCGACTGTGTCCCCTTGTTCTGGTGCTGGTTGCTAAAGAGAAGAGACCAACTTCTTCCTGGCTACAATCACCTTTCAGGTAGAGCAATGAGGTCACCCCTGAGGCTCCTCTTCTCCAGGCTAAACAACCCCAGCTCCCTCAGGCTCTCCTTGTAGGGCTTGTGCTCAAGGCCTCTCCCCAGCCTTGTTGCCCTTCTCTGGACACGTTCAAGTGTCTTGATGTCCTTCCTAAACTGAGGTGCCCAGAAGTGAACACAGGACTCAAGGTGTGGCCTAACCAATGTAGAGTGCAGGGGCACAATGACCTCCCTGCTCCTGCTGGCCACACTATTCCTAATGCAGGCTACATTTTAGTGTTAAAACACCTAAAAAAAAAAAAGGAGATAATAAATGAAGTGAGAACAAATGATATACAGAATTCTTTGATGGGGTGTTACAGGCAGGACAAAGTTCTCTATAATCATTATATCCACCAGCAAATGATGCCACTCATTACAATTCCATCCATTCTGTGCAAGGCCATGGCTAGTAAGGGTGTAACAGGTCTGTGGCTAAGCTGCATCATTCCTTTTGTTTCCTGTCGTAAAATGTATCAAACCCCACTGCAATCACAGTCTGAAAATGAGATGTAAATTACTGTGGTAGAAGTAATCTGCTAGAGAGCAGCCCACTGGAGAAAGACCTGGGAATCCTGGTGGATAACAAGTTATCCATAGATCAGCAATGTGCTCAATGGTATCCTGAGGTGCATTAAGAGGAGTGTGTCCAGCAGATCGATGGAGGCTCTTCTCTCCCTCTACTCTGCCCTGGTGAGACCACACCTGGAATATTGCATCCAGTTTTGGGCTCCCCAGTTCAAGAAGGACAGGGATCTGCTGGAGGGAGTCCAATGGAGAAATATGAGGATGATGGACTGGAGCCCTGCCCTAGCAGGAGAGGCTGAGAGCCCTGGGGCTGTTCAGTCTGGAAAAGACTGAGAAGGGATTTAATAAATATTTATAAATATCTGAGGGCTGGGGGTCAGGAGGGAGGGGACAGGCTCTGCTCAGTTGCACCCTGGGATAGCACAAGGGGCAATGGATATAAACTACAGCACAGGAAGTTCCACCTCAACATGAGGAGGAACTTCTTCACTGTGAGGGTCCCAGAGCACTGGAACAGACTGCCCAGAGATGTTGTGGAGTCTCCTTCTCTGGAGACTTTCAAGACCCATCTGGATGCCTTCCTTGCAACCTGCGTGGGATTCTATGATCCTGCTCTAGCAGAGGGGTTGGACTTGATCTCTGGAGGTCTCTTCCAACCCCTAACATGCTGTGATCCTGTGAATGAGCAGCCTGGCAAAGAGAACTCATTCCCAGCACCTGAACCAGCCCCGGCTGGTTTTCTCATGGGGCAGGCATGGCATGCTGGTGTTTCCACATACTGTTGTTACATTCAAGATCCATTCTATCTAGCTTTTGGAAGTTTTCAATATAAATTTTGACCCAGACTTTCCTGACTGAGGTGGTGGAATCTGACAACTTCACAGGCATAGCCGCAAAGGATTTTTGCAGGTAAATTTGCCATGGTCCTTCGGTTTAAATTGAGTTTTGAAGACTAAGTTACTGACAAACTTTAGATCTTAAAGTGTGTTTCTAAATGAAATACATAAGGAAGTCAGTGTTCAAGAGAAGTACTGATCAGACAAATTGCCCAGGTGTCCTAGATTTGGCCTGCTCAAGGGAATTTAAGCAGTCACATTTTAACATTCAGAGGTCCTACATTTTCAAGCAACGCTCGTATCTGTAGACTGCACTAGAAAGAGAAGAATGTAGGAGAAGACAAGAATATAGAAGATTATCTTTGCAGACAGGTTCAGATTGAAAGGAAGAAAGAAACAATTCATGTCAAGATTGTCTTTATGAGAAATCATTGTTAACATTAATTAAAAATGTCTAATGTAACAAGCTGGGGTCAGAGTGGCTGGAGAGCAGCCAAACAGAAAGGGACTTGGGGGTACTGATTGACAGCTGGCTGAACATGAGCCACCAGAATAGTGTGGCCAACAGGAGCAGGGAAGTCATTGTGCCCCTGTACTCAGCACTGGTTAGGCCATACCTTGAGTCCTGTGTCCAGTTCTGGGCTCCTCAATTTAAGAAGGATATTGAGAGTCTTGAATGTGTCCAGAGAAGGACAACGAGGCTGGGGAGAGGCCTCGAGCACAAGTGCCATGGGGAGAGGCTGAGGGAGCTGGGATTGTTAGGCCTGGAGAAGAGGAGGCTCAGGCGAGAACTTACTGCTATCTACAACTACCTGAAGGGAGGCTGTGGCCAGGAGGGGATTGGTCTCTCCTCCCAGGCAATCAGCACCAGAACAAGAGGACACAGTCTCAAGCTGCACCAGGGGAAGTTTAGGCTGGAGGTGGTGAAGTCACCGTCCCTGGAGGTGTTCAAGAGGGGATTGGACGTGGCACTTGGTGCCATGGTTTAGTAGTCATGAGGTGTTGGGTACCAGGTTGGACTTGATCTTTGAAGTCTTTTCCAACCTTATTGATTCTATTATTCTATGATAAGCCACACAATGCCCAGGGGACTGGAGAGACTTAACAAACAGACAAAAAACCAACTTGCTTGTAAGAGAGGAATAATTGCTAAAAGGTGACCTGAATAATGTGTGCTGTTAAAAGGTTGTAATTTGGTGACATGAGAAGGCCAAGCTCCCAGCTCATCTAGTAATGGTGGTCACAGATTTCTGAGTATTTGAATTACTGCTGTTCTCTTGTGTAAACCCTGTTGAGAGTCCTTAGATATACACAGACGTTAATATCCCTGAAACAGGTATCAGGTGCTGCTAAAGTTACTCTTCAGAATTGTGCCCTGTGAGGAAAGGTTGAGAGCCCTGGGGCTTTTTAGTCTGGAGAGAAGACTGAGAGGCGATCTAATCAATGTCTATGAATATCTGAGGCTGGGTGTCAGGAAGGAAGGGACAGGGACAGCCTCTGCTCACTTGTGCCCTGTGACAGGACAAGGGGCAATGGATGGAAACTACAGCACAGGAGATTCCACCTCAACAGGACCAAAAGTTTGTTTACTGTAAGGGTCACTGGGACAGGCTGCCCAGACAGGTTGTGGAATCTCCTCTGGAGACTTTCAAGACCCACCTGGATGTGCTCCTGTATGGCCTGTGCTGGATTCTGTGGCCTTGCTCTAGCAGGGGGGTTGGACTTGATCTCCAGAGGTCCCTTCCCACCCCTAACATCCTGTGAATCAGCAGTGTTTCAGCTGTTTATAGGCTTATGAACAAGTACCAAGATATTAAGAAATGGATAGAAATAGGATGAAGAATTGAAAATGTTTGAGAGGTGTTGTGGAATGAAAAAAATAATCCCAAGAGAGTAAACTCACCGCCCCAAACAGGAAGATCTTTCGATACTGCCTCTATTTATGCTTCTCCAAACTGTGATTGGGATGGTCTCCTGATTGGAGAGATCCTTGTTCAAACCTCTCCACATGCTCTTGTGTGTGTGGTACTTGTCCCTTGCGAGGCTGAAAGATGTAATTTCAGAAATGTCACACTCTCCAAAAAGTGTTTTATTTGTATTACTGAGCTCTGCCTTCTTAATTTGTTCTAAATTCAGGAATACTTTCTGGCAAGCTGGAAGTCTTTTTTTTTTGTGGGTTTTTTTTTTTTTTGACATGAGACCCATTTGCTGAGAAGAAAAATAAGTCATCCATCTCTGCTAAATAGCTCCCAAACCCCAAGAAATATTTTGTGGTGCTGGATGTTGCTCTCTTTTTGATTTGTGAGAGATGAATTCGGGTTCTGTGAACCCTGTGTTCCTGAAAAGCTGCCTGTTCTGCGTTCCCCAGACAAGCCATATTTATTCCCTGCTTGTTCTTGTACCAGATTTGTCTGCTTCCATTCCTTAGGGAGAAACTCCAGGTTGTGTCTGTGGTCTGTGGAAAGCTCTCTTAAAATATTTAGGAGTCTGACAATGACTGACAAGCTCTCTGTTCCTAAAAGTACAAGCCGGGGCCATCAGGTTGGTAGGAAATAAATACAATGCATTTTCTTATGCCTGTATTTATTCTGCTTTTCTGGTTTAGGGATTTTTTTGTTGTTCTTACTTAATTTTTTTTTTTTTTTTTTTTTTTTTTTATTAGGTACATTTGTCATAACTAGCTGGTAAGGAGAAATAGGTTCAGTATAATGATCACTTCACACTGCCACAGCTGTAACATCTGGCTGGAGGGCCGAGCCCAGAGAGTGGTGGTGAATGGTGCCACATCCAGCTGGTGGCCAGGCACTAGTGGTGTGCCCCAAGGATCGGTCCTGGGCTTAATGCTCTTCAGCATCTTTATTGATGATCTGGATGAGGGCATGGAGTCCATCATCAGTAAATTTGTGGATGACACCAAGTTGGGGGCAGGAGTTGATCTGCTGGAGGGTAGAGAGGCTTTGCAGAGGGACCTCGACAGGCTGGACAGATGGGCAGAGTCCAATGGCATGAGATTTAACACATCCAAGTGCCGGGTTCTGCACATTGGCCACAACAACCCCAGGCAGTGCTACAGGCTGGGGTCAGAGTGGCTGGAGAGTGGCCAGGCAGAGAGGGAGCTGGGGGTACTGGTAGATGGTAGGCTGAACATGAGCCTGCAGTGTGCCCAGGCAGCCAAGAGGGCCAATGGCATCCTGGCCTACATCAGGAACAGTGTGGCCAGCAGGAGCAGGGAGGTCATTCTGCCCCTGTACACTGCACTGGTTAGGCTGCACCTCGAGTCCTGTGTCCAGTTCTGGGCCCCTCAGTTTAGGAAGGATGTTGACTTGCTGGAAGGTGTCCAGAGAAGGGCAACAAAGTTGGTGAGGGGTTTGGAACACAAGCCCTATGAGGAGAGGCTGAGGGAGCTGGGGTTGCTTAGCCTGGAGAGGAGGAGACTGAGGGGTGACCTTATTGCTCTCTACAACTCCCTGAAGGGAGGTTGTAGCCAGGCAGAGGTTGGTCTCTTCTCCCAGGCAGCCAGTACCAGAACAAGAAGACACAGTCTCAGGCTGTGCCAGGGCAGGTTTAGGCTGGATGTTAGGAAGAAGTTCTATAGAGAGAGAGTGATTACCCATTGGAATGGGCTGCCCAGGGAGGTGGTGGAGTCACTGTCACTGGAGGTGTTCAGGAGGAGACTTGATGGGGTGCTTGGTGCCATGGTTTAGTTGTTTAGGTGGATTGGATTGGTTGATGGGTTGGACATGATGATCTTGAAGGTCTCTTTCAACCTGGTTTATTGTATTGTATTGTATTATTGTATTGTATCACATGCTACAGTGTGCTGAGAACCTTACAGTCTCTGGAAAAGAGCTGTGTTGGAGAAATAAAGGAAGCTGTTGCTGCTGCTTTGCAGTTAAGTGTCAGTGTAATATGTGAATAGTGGCATTGGTTTCAAAAAATTGCAGCCTGGTGAAGACTGCAGAGTAAATCTGCATTTTAAACATAAATGGTTAACATGTCAAATTCAAGAACTTGCCAGCTATGAAGGGAAAAATTCTCCCTCATCTGCCTTTGCCCACTGAGAAAGGGCAGTCATAGAAATGAGCATGAAGGACTGGACAATGTTGGATCTTTAGCTTTGACATCCCTCTTCTCCTATAAATTGAGGAGCTTTCTTCTTTCAGGAGCTTAAGGAGGAAATGGCATCTGAACACTGAGGCAGATACACTCTACTGAAGGACTTTTCATTGATGTGAAACAGTTTTATGGTGTAAAAACCATCTGTTGATGTCACTTCCTCCAAGAGATCTCAGGTCAGAGTATCTCTGTGAGCTCCAGGTTAGAAGCACAAGAACAATGACTGATTTTAAAGCCAGCTCTTGCAGTCCATGTTGATAACAGGCTGTGGGAAATCATGGAAGCCCTACATACTGATTGCTGAAGAAACTCTGTGATCAGGTGTAGGTTGCCTTTTCTCTCTCAAAGTTGAAAGGAGTTAGCCTAATTTTCTCCTAATTTATGTGTTCCTGATGGGTTTTTTTGCCAAAGGAATCCAGGGCTCCACAGCCTCCTGCCATCGTTACTTGAGTGGTCTTCAGTGCTGGGAAAATAAGGATGTGGCTGTTGAAGTGGGGAAGAAGAAAGGGCAGATAGAGCCATGCTTCCCTTCTTTCAGGGTGAACAAAATATAACAGCCAGCTTCTGTTGGTGAAGGCTGAGGGAGCTGGGATTGTTTAGCATGGAGAAGAGGAGGCTCAGGGGAGACCTTATTGCTGTCTACAACCACCTGAAGGCTGGTTGTAGCCAGGAGGGGGTTGGTCTCTTCTTCCAGGCAAACAGCACCAGAACAAGAGGACACAGTCTCCAGCTGCACCAGGGAAAGTTTAGGCTGGAGGTGAGGAGAAAGTTCTTCCCAGAGAGAGTTGTTAGACATTGGAATGTGCTGCCCAGAGAGGTGGTGGAGTCACCATCCCTGGAGGTGTTCAAGAGGGGATTTGACATGGCACTTGGTGGCATGGTTTAGTCATGAGGTTTGTGGTGCCAGGTTGGACTTGATGATCTTTGAGGTCTCTTCCAACCTTGGTTATTCTGTGAAACCCGCTGAGTTTGGATTCAGCCTCTCACCACATCTCTGGTGTTCTTGGTGTCTTCTAAAATCCATATCCAGGAGGGCCTCTACTGTGTGAACTACAGAATTCTTTTCCACAAAACCTTTTGTAACAACCGCTAGGCTGCAGTGTACTGTCATGGCATATGATCCTGTGTCTGCACCATGGTGACCAACCTAGGAGCCATGGCAGTCAGATTGACAGTTCTCTTATTTGCTGTGGGCCTGTGGTTGTTGACCCCTCTGGGTTTGTTATTACGTTGTCATCTTACCTTTCCTTGGTTTTTACTGCAGTTCTTGGCTGTGTGGGGCAAGCAGCAGCCTCGTGGCAGAGAACCAAATAGTCTTTGAATTGTGTCTTTTTTCTCCCTAACAATGCAATGAGATGATTTTATGTTTAATAGTGTATCTAAGACATCAAACCCCAGACTCTGGGTGTCAGGGCTTTCCCTGTTCTGTGTAATACACTGCAGAGGACAGTTGTCCAGGGATGATGCCATGCTGACATCTATAGTTGGATGGACAGTCTGGTCCAACTGGATTGAAGATGCCAGGCTGGAGTGCCTTTGTCTTTCTGAAAGACAGCATAGCTTTGATCTACAGCCATCTGTGTAGCCTTGCCATGGCAGGCTTCATTTCTGTACTTCCTCCTCTTCTTCTACCTGCACACACAAACCTACTGAAAATTGTTTCTACTGAAATTAATGGAATTACAGCTGTCTAAAATGCTTTTGAGGTCAGAAATATACCTTCTGTGGTTTATGGCTAATCCAGAAGTCTAGCAGAGAGACTACTGTTTTAAGCCATAATAGCTGTTCATGTTGTACATCAGGTAGCATCAATAGCTATTGTCAAACCAATTCCATTATGCCTTCAAGAGGTCTGGGATTTTTGGGTTGGTTGTAAGACATCAACTATCAGTATTTATTTACACGGACACTGGATAAAATGGCAGGTTAAAGTAAGACTGATAGATTGCAGCACTGCAAAAACATAAACCAGGGAAATTTGTACTCAAAAGAAGGAACAGTTTCCCCATCAGAGAAACCAGCAAGAGGACTAAGAAAAGAAAAATAAAAGAGAGCAATGACAGAGAGATGAGCAGAGAAGGAGCGGCTGAGGGGGCTGGGATTGTTTAGCCTGGAGAAGAGGAGCCTCAGGGAGACCTTGTTGCTGTCTACAGCTACCTGAAAGGAGGTTGTAGCCAGGAGGGGGTTGGTCTCTTCTCCCAGGCAACCAGCACCAGAACAAGAGGACACAGTCTAAAGCTGCACCAGGGGAAGTTTAGGCTCTAGGTGAGGAGAATGTTCTTCACTGAGAGAGTCGTTCGCCATTGGGATGTGCTGCCCATGAAGGTGATGGAGTCACCATCCCTGGAGGTGTTCAAGAGGGGATTGGACGTGGCACTTGGTGCCGTGGTCTAGTCATGAGGTCTGTGGTGACAGGTTGGATTTGATGATCTTTGAGGTCTCTTCCAACCTTGGTGATTCTGTGTGATTTATTTTTCCAAGGTAGTCATAACTTGGCTACACCTAAGAGAAACTTGGTAAGGAGTATGATTCACTGTGGTCACCTGGGAAACAAGCTGTTCATCCAGCAGTAGATGTTTGAATTATTCAAATACTATTTTATTATCCTATCAACAACATGGCTAATCAGATGTTTTAATATGTGATGCTGCAAGAAATTAAATTTGCCAACATAGAACCAAATATGAATTTTAGCATATGGGCAGTAATACTCTGGATGTGTTCTCAGTACTCACTAGCCAAGTCTTAAAACCTCCCTGCAACTGAATGAAGATGGATGCTTTGCAGTTGTTATCTGCTTTGTCTTAGTGCTTATCTTTTGTTACTGATTGCTGAAAAAAAATTGCAGTGTGTGATGTCCTTTTAATTCTATGCCTGTTGCTTGTAATGGCCAGAGAGAGACTTCAGGGTTTTAAAGCATGAGAGAATGTTGTTGTTTAACATGAGCACAGCATGTAGGGAACATAGCCCCTCCTTCATCTGCCTCAGGGAACTGAGGATTTTTAAGTTCTCTTATATATGGCTATGTGCATGTGCACCAGGGTTTTTTTTTTAATAGTACAGATCTCAGCCATCTGGGGGTTTTTATCAGCTGAAGATTTGGTGTGCAGGTATTCCAGCAGACCTCATGGGCTGAGTCTTGTCCTTGTGCCGAAGAGAACGCCCTCTGCCCATCATCCTTGGCATGATGTCCAAAAAAGATATTCAAGAAAGGCTTGGGCAAGCTGGAGAGGTGGGCCCAGGTGAACCTTATGAGGGTCAACAAGACCAAGTGGAGGGAGTCCTGCACCTGTCTCAGAACAGTCCTCGTTATCAATATAGGCTGGAGGATGAGGTGACAGAAAGCAGCCCTGCAGAAAAGGACTTGGGAATTCTGGTGAATGAGAAGCTGGACTTGGGCCAGCAATACGCATTTGCAGCCCAGAAGGCCAATGGCATCCTGGGCTGCATCAAAAGCAGCGTGGCCAGAGATGGAGAGAAGTGATTCAGCCTCTTGGAGAGGAGCAGACTCTGCTCTGCCCTGCTGAGACTTCACTTGCCATGCTGCATCCAGGTCTGGAGCCCTCAGCACAGGAAAGACATGGACCTGATGGAGTTGGTCCAGAGGAGGGCAACACAGATGCTTGGGGGGACTGGAGAAGCTCTGCTATGAGGACAGGCTGAGGGAGCTGGGGTTGTTCAGTCTGGAGAAGAGAAGGCTCAAGGGAGACCTAATAGTGGCCTGCCAGTAACTGAAGAGGCTCCAAGAAGGCTGCAGAGGGGATGTTTTCAAAGGGCTGCAGTGATAGGATGAGTGGGAATGGTTTGAAATTAAAGAAGAGGAGATTGAGATTGGATGTTAGGAACAAGTTCTGCACCATGAGGCTGGTGGAACACTGCAACAGGTTGCCCAGGGAGGTAGGTAGTTGAGGCCCCATCCCTGGAGATATTCAGGGTCAGGCTGGACAAAGCTCTGAGCAACCTGATCTAATGAAGGATGTCCCTGCTGGCTGCAGGGGGGTTGGCTGGATGACCGTTGGAAGTCCCTTCCAACACAAACCATTGTGTGGTTCTAAGTGCCTTCCTTGGATTTAGGTAGTAGCAGCTTTCTGAAGGATTTATAAGAGTACAAGATTCCAGTAGCTTCTAGAAAAACAGCAGGCAGAGTTGTATAACCCAGAATCAATCCATATCAAGTGATATGTAAGAAATTAATACCAGTCTTCTTTTGCTCAGGAGGTCTTTATCACACAGAATCAGAATCAGCTAGGTTGGAAAAGACCTTTGAGATCATCCAGTCCAACCATCACCCAACACTGGCTAATCAACTAAAATGTGGCACCAAATGCCTCATCCAGGCTCTTTTTAAACATCTCCAGTGATGGTGACTCCACCACCTCCCTGGGCAGCACATTCCAATGGTCAGTCACTCTTTCTGTGAGGAATTTCTTCCTAACCTCCAGCCTAAAACTCCCCTGGCACAGCTTGAGACTGTGTCCTCTTGTTCTGGTGCTGGTTGCCTGGGAGAAGAGACCAACCCCCACCTGGCTACAACCTCCCTTCAGGTAGTTGTAGACAGCAATAAGGTCTCCCCTGAGCCTCCTCTTCTCCAGGCTGACCAACCCCAGCTCCCTCAGGGCTGTGCTCAAAACCCCTCCCCAGATTTTTTGTACTTCTTTATGAGACTGTGTCAAACCTCAAAAGAGTTTAACCACAGAGATTTCACTATTTCTGTATAATCTGTTTTTTCCTTCTTTTTTTTTTTTTTTTTTTTTTTTCCCTCCCCTCTGGAAGTTTTCTACCAGAATCTGGTTCTGGGAGAATTTTCCAAGGTCAAAGCAGCATCTGATTTTACCCTTCCCAAATCTCTGTGACGATTCAGAAGCTGAATTCAGAGCATGTGAGACATTGAGGCAAATGACATGTGCAGTTAGATAATCTGAAATTAATAAATAGAGAGCTATTCAGAAAGGACTGTAAAAATGATGGAGGGGCTGTAGGAAGTGATTTATGAGGCAAGACCAGAACTTAGATATGTATAGCTTGGTTGAAGGGATAGAAAGAACATAAGTCTCTTCAAATATCTGCAGGAACAGTCAAGAGAGCAGCTCTTTGTGAGTTCAGGGTTGGGGACTAGACAGAAGAAGTGATAAAGGCTGCCTCTCTCATTAGAATAAGAAGGTGGAACTAAGGAATGAAGTTCTTAAGATTCCTGAAGAGCTGGCAGGTAAATAGAAACTGATTCTGAAGTAGGAATGTCCATAGAACCATTCAAGCCTTGCTAGACCACAGGTCTGTTGTGTTTAGAGATTGTTTCACAGAACCACGAAGGTTGGAAGAGACCTCAAAGATCATCAAGTCCAACCTGTCACCACAGACCTCATGACTAAACCCATGGCACCAAGTACCATGTCCAGTCCTCTCTTGAATACCTCCAGGGATGGTGACTCCACCACCTCCCTGGGCAGCACATTCCAATGGCCAATTACTCTCTCTGTGAAGAACTTTCTGCTCACCTCAAGCCTAAACCTCCCCTGGCACAGCTTGAGACTGTGTCCTCTTGTTCTGATGCTGTTTGCCTGGGAGAACAGACCAACCCCCTCCTGGCTACAACTTCCCTTCAGGGAGTTGTAGAGAGCAAGAAGGTCTCCCTGAGCCTCCTCTTCTCCAGGCTAAACAACCCCAGCTCCCTCAGGCTCTCCTCATAGGGCTTGTGCTCGAGGCCTCTCCCCAGCCTCATTGCCCCTCTCTGGACACATTCAAGAGTCTCAATGTCCTTCTTAAATTGAGGGGCCCAGAACTGGGCTCAGTATTTGTATTTGGGTTTATGGAAGCACTGCAGGAGGACAAGAAGCTGCTCTTTATTGGAAGAAGGTGAATGACTGTAAAAGAAGAGTTAGGGTGGTTTTTTTTATCTTGAATGTCAGTGTTTTGTGAGGAAGCAGCATGTACCCTGTGTGCAAACCCTGTGATTGTGCATTTCTGGGTTTTAGCTGATGTTTATTATACAGATACAGCAGTCACACCTTTCCTTTTGCTTTAATCGAATGCCAAATGAACTCCCTCAAAAAGGTTGGCAGTTGGGTTCAGTGATGGTTTTATGACTCAGGAGGCTTTCTGCACATCACTCACTCTAATGAAAAACAATGCCTAACTAATTAAAATTTCATCTATCTGCTGTTACAATTAGAGTTATCAGCATCATTCTTGCAGGATGTTAGTAGAGTGGAAACTTGACAAACCATGGTTTTGCCTTTCCATCTCAACTGGGTCTCTGATTCCTCATTCTTTACTACTTAAGAGATACCAAACATGGGGATACAATTCCTCAGATTACTTTGTCACAGGCAAAAGTCAATAAAATTCTCCATTTAAAATTATAAGTAAATGAAGTGAGTCGACCTTGGCTAACTGCCAGGTGCCCACCAATCTGCTCCATCATTTCCCCCTCCTCAACAGCATGAGGGGAGAAAATGCAATTAAAAGCTTGTGGGTTGAGATAAGGACAGAGAGAACACTTAGCAATTACCATTGTAGGCAAAATAGACTCGACTCGAGGAAATTAATTTGATTTATTGCCAATCAAATCAGGGAAGGATAATGAGAAACAAGAACAAGTAAAAAAATACCTTCCCCCCACCCCTCTCTACTTCCTGGGCTCAACTTCACTACCAGCTTAGAATCATAGAATCAATAAGGTTAGAAAAGACCTCAAAGATCACCAAGTCCAACCTGTCACCCAAGACCTCATGACTACTAAACCATGGCACCAAGTGCCATGTCCAATCCCCTCTTGAGCACCTCCAGGGACGGTGACTCCACCACCTCCCTGGGCAGCCCATTCCAATGCCTAACAACTCTCTCTGTGAAGAACTTTCTCCTCACCTCCAGCCTAAACTTCCCCTGGTGCAGCTTGAGACTGTGTCCTCTGGCTGGAGGGCCGAGCCCAGAGAGTAATGGTGAATGGCACCACATCCAGCTGGCGGCCTGTCACTAGTGGTGTGCCCCAGGGATCAGTACTGGGCCCCATGCTCTTCAACATCTTTATTGATGATCTGGATGAGGGCATTGAGTCCATCATCAGTAAATTTGCAGATGACACCAAGCTGGGGGCAGCAGTTGATTTGCTGGAGGGCAGAGAGGCTTTGCAGAGGGACCTCGACAGGCTGGACAGATGGGCAGAGTCCAATGGCATGAGATTTAACACATCCAAGTGCCGGGTTCTGCACATTGGCCACAACAACCCCAGGCAGTGCTACAGGCTGGGGTCAGAGTGGCTGGAGAGTGGCCAGGCAGAGAGGGACCTGGGGGTACTGGTTGATTGTAGGCTGAACATGAGCCTGCAGTGTGCCCAGGCAGCCAAGAAGGCCAATGGCATCCTGGCTTGCATCAGGAACAGTGTGGCCAGCAGGAGCAGGGAGGTCATTGTGCCCCTGTACACTGCACTGGTTAGGCCGCACCTTGAGTACTGTGTCCAGTTCTGGGCCCCTCAGTTTAGGAAGGATGTTGACTTGCTGGAACGTGTCCAGAGAAGGGCAACAAAGCTGGTGAGGGGTTTGGAACACAAGCCCTATGAGGAAAGGCTGAGGGAGCTGGGGTTGCTTAGCCTGGAGAAGAGGAGACTGAGGGGTGACCTTATTGCTCTCTACAACTACCTGAAGGGAGGTTGTAGCCAGGCAGAGGTTGGCCTCTTCTCCCAGGCAGCCAGCACCAGAACAAGAGGACACAGTCTCAGGCTGCGCCAGGGCAGGTTTAGGCTGGATGTTAGGAAGAAGTTCTACACGGAGAGAGTGATTGCCCATTGGAATCGGCTACCCGTGGAGGTGGTGGAGTCACCTTCACAGGAGGTGTTCAGGAGAAGACTTGATGGGGTGCTTGGCTGTATGGTCTAGTTGTTGGGTGGGTTGGATTGTTTGATGGGTTGGACGCGATGATCTTGAAGGTCTCTTCCAACCTGGTGTATTGTATTGTATTGTATTGTATTGTTCTGGTGCTTCTGTATCCCTGGATGGTGCAAGGGAACAGGGGCTGTAGTCAGGTCATCACAAGTTGACTCTGCCACTCCTTCCTGCCACGCTTTCCCTGCTCCACTGTGGGGTCCATCATGTTTCAGCTCTCCTTTCTCTTCTTTCACTGTGAGGTCTTTGTTGGTTTATCTCCCTCTGTAGCCTGTACACACACACACACACACACACACACACACACACACTATGCAGTAGGTTTTGTCAAAGCCCACTGAACTCACAGTGCTTCTGAACTTCCACAAGGATTACTTTAATCTGATCAATGCTTCTGTCACTGCCCTGATGAAGAGTCCTGCATTTCACAGAGAATTTTGCTGGGTTCTCAGAGAACTGCTTGTAGTTGGTAAAAGTCTGTCATGGCCATACTAAAAATGGGACTTAGTGCTGAGAGTGTGCTCTGAAACGTGCATGGGATGATGGTAATGGAGTAGTAATTTAGTATTGCTAACAACAACATAATGCTCCCAAGGGTCAAGGTGCTGGGGAGGGGTTTGGAGCTCAAGCCTTATGAAGAGAGGCTGAGGGAGCTGGGGGTCTTTAGCTTGGAGAAGAGGAGGTTCAGGGGAGACCTTCTTGCTCTCTGCAACTCCCTGAAGGGAGGTTGTAGACAGGGAGGGGTTGGTCTCTTCTCCCAGGCACCCAGCACCAGAACAAGAGGACACAGTCTCAAGCTGTGCCAGGGGAGGTTCAGACTGGATGTTAGGAAGAAATTCTTCACAGAGTGATTGCCCATTGGAATGTGCTGCCCAGGGAGGTGGTGGAGTCACCATCGTTGGAGGTGTTCAGGAGGAGACTTGATAGGGTGCTTGGTTGCATTGTTTAGTTGATTAGATTGTGTTGGGTGATAGGTTGGACTCGATGATCTCCAAGGTCTCTTCCAACCTGGTCTGGTCTGGTCTGGTGTGGTCTATTCTATTCTATTCTTCTAGAATATTTTGGTGATCATCTGTTGGATTTTCCTCCCCACCCCCTTTATACTGTTTCTCTTGTTTAGCTCATCTCAGGTTATGCCTAAGGAGCTGCAGTATTGTTGCAATCTCCAAAGCAGAAAATGCCTCTTTTAGTAACTAGAGCTATAAATCATCCCTGATTACCAGATTTGCTTGGATGAGAAATGCATCTTAGATTTTTCAGTTATGTCAATTAAGGTTATGTTTATAAGGGGTGGGGGAAATACCTGTAACATCTAAAATTAGGTGTTTGTGTTCTGCTGATGTTTGCTTATTTAATTTAACATTATGGAGTAAATTAAATTTAAAAAGTCACAAAGAATAAGACTAGATTGTGGAGCAAGGATGTAGAACAAAGAGAGGTGTTTAGCATGGCTTAGGAGGATACTGGGAAAGGAACTGTTTTGCACAGATCTGTAATTTTCTTATCCAAGTAAGAAGTTTGATTCCAGTGCCCTGAGGAACGTGATTGACAGGGAATAGTCTGGACCCATGAAAATAAAATAACTAAATCCTCTTTTAGGAGAAGCCACTTGATTTCTGTTTGTGTGGTGTTGAAGAGGAGTAGCTGCCAACTTGGGAATGGTGGTGAGTCTGCCACTTTGAGTTCAGTGTTTCCACATGGATTTTTTTCAGCAGAGATGGATAGAGGAAGCAGATGTGATGGAAACAGATGAATAATGAATGTTTGAAAAGATGGTAAGGCAGAGCATTTAGGAAAATGCAAGTTTAGGAAAGATGTTGAGTTGCTGGAACGTGTCCAGAGAAGGGCAACAAAGCTGGAGAGGGATTTGGAGCACAAGCCCTATGAGGAGAAGCTGAGGGAGCTGGGGTTGCTTAGCCTGGAGAAGAGGAGGCTCAGGGGAGATTTATGGAGGAGACTTGATGGGGTGCTTGGTGCCATGGTTTAGTTGTTTAGGTGGGTTGGATTGATTGATGGGTTGGACGTGATGATCTTGAAGGTCTCTTTCAACCTGGTGTATTGTACCTACCTGAAGGGAGGTTGTAGCCAGGTGGGGGTTGGTCTCTTCTCCCAGGCACCCAGCGCCAGAACAAGAGGATGCAGTCTCAAGCTGTGCCAGGGGAGGTTTAGGCTGGATGTTAGGAAGAAGCTCTTCATAGAGAGATTGGCCATTGGAATGTGCTGCCCAGGGAGGTGGTGGAGTCACCATCCGTGGAGATGTTTAGGAAGAGCCTGGATGAGGCACTTGGTGTCATGGTTTAGTTGATTAGCTGGTGTTGGGTGATAGGTGGGACTTGATGATCTTTGAGGTCTCTTCCAACCTGGTCTGGTCTGGTCTGGTCTGGTCTATTCTATTCTATTCTATTCTATTCTATTCTATTCTATTCTATTCTATTCTACTCTATTCTATTCTATGTTGTGGAGACCATAAATAGAGCAGATAGGGCACAGTGAGTGTTTATCAACATGGGACAATATTTTTCCATTGCCTGTTGTGCTGCTTTGTGCTGCAGAAATGGTCATTGTGTCAACAAGTTCCTTTAGTGGGAAAATGATGGGCTATTCATTTAGTATGATTGTTTGCTGCTAACATGTCTCATTTATCTTGACAGTGTATATTTAAGGGCATTATTAAATGCAGGACTAGTAGTTTTGGCAGGAATTGGAATTCTCTATGGGCTTCCCCCCTTTTTTTGACATGATAAAGCTTCCCTCCAAAAGAACCCACAAACCCCAAACCCAACCCATGGAGTTTTCATTGGCATTGATTTTTTTCAAAGAGATTCAGTGTCCTCCAAAATGCCCCAGTAAAGGTTGCTGTGGGCACAGGGATCCTAGATCAATTATATGGGTAGCCTTCCACAATTTGTCATTTGAAGATAGCATCTGTGTGGATTTGAAAGAGTAAGCCAGTCAATATCGCAGGATGCAGATAGAAGAAGACAAACTTGGTAAGAGTATTAAGGCTAAAAATAGAGCAGTGCAGGATAAAAAATCTGGATGATGGTATGAGACATGTGCTGCTGGAACCCGGTATTTAGTGTAATTGCTGTCAGTGTAGTGGCATGAAGAAGGAATTGTTCACTTTGATACAGTAATCCATTGTTCACCCTTAGCCATTAGTAAAATCAGACAGAAGGTGTTAGCTGAATGAAAATGAATATAGTTATTTGAGTGTATCATATTGCTTGCCTAACGTAGGTGAGTGGAAGATGAGAGTAAACCAGCACTCCCCCCACCCCTTCCCCTCTTCCCCCATAGAAGCGTCGGAGAGTACCTCTCAGAGTGTTTAGGAAGACTTAAAGTAACGACAAAGGAGGAGGTAAATCTCATACAGAAATCTGACATTCCTTTTCCAGCATCAGTGTTCATTTCCTCAATGTCTACTGACATCCAAAAGGAGTTCCTTTTGTGAGTGAAATCAAAAGCAGCAGCAAGCAGGGCTGGGGAGTACATTCATGTAATCCATAAACCAGACACAATCTTTCTAGGGAACAGAGCTGTTTGTGTAGGAATGAGGTGATTATATTGCTTTGTTTTCTAATGGGCTGTAATATATTTGGGAGCAGTAGTAGCACAACCTTGTATTTGTTGTGGACTTGTGTAATGGTAACTCTTACAGCCAAGCATGAAGTACTTAGATTTAGAATGAATTCTCATGCAGTAAGAGCCTTTGCAGAAGAAACATTGATTATAGAGTGGGACTAAATATTAAGGGTGAGCAGTCCAGTTAGATTTATTATATAGAACTCTACCTGCTCCTGTCCCTGTAGTAATTTGTTGAGGTTTCTGTCATGAAGTCTAGCCAGAGGACAGCAGTTAACTTCCTCTGCGTTGCAGATAGGCAAATTGTGTTGGACTGTTGCACCATTTCTCTATGGGAGCAGACTTTACAGATCACAGGATGTCAGGGGTTGGAAGGGACCCAAAGAGATCATGGAGTCCAACCCCTGCTAGAGCAGGGCCATACAATCTAGCTCAGGTCACACAGGAATGCATCTAGACAGGCCTTGAAAGCCTCCAGCAAAGGAGACTCCACAACCCCTCTGAGGAGCCTGTTCCAGTGGTCTGTGACCTTTACAGTGAAGAAGTTCCCCCTTGTGTTGAGGTGGAACCTCCTGTGCTGCAGCTTACTTCCATTGCTCCTTGTCCTATCACAGGGAGCAAGTGAGAAGAGCCTGTCCCCTGGCATGATTGGAGGAGCACAGAGCAGATTGGACCCTTGTTGACATACTGCAGGCTTTGGCAAGGGTGTGGTGGAGAAAAGTGCCAAATTGATGATTCCACACTTCAAAGCTTGCAGTTGCCTGGAGGTGTACTGTGCTGACAGACTGTGACAGTCGAGCTCCCAATTTATGGTTTGGCTTATCAAATCATCTTTGGTGGCAAGAATTTGTCCCACATAAGCTTTGTGACGAGCCTCTTTTTTTTTTTGCCACTGTCATCTCCTCAACAGCTAGGGGATGCCCAAAACATCTCCTGCTTTAGGGAAAGATGGATAGGATGCTTAGGGAGGAATGTCATCATTTTATTCCACAGTCTATTGCCTGCTGCAGGAGGGAAAGAGCCACTGGCTTTTCTGGCTTTCCATGATCTGTGTTCTGTTTCATTTCTGATGAACTGCCAAACACCATAGCTCTGGTAGTGTTAAGCAGTATTTTCTTTATTGGGATACATGTTGCTATACCCATGCAGGCATTTATTACATTTGCAAGGAAGAATCTTGGGTAACTCAGCTTCTGCTTATCACATCTGCAGGAATTTTTCTTTGTTACAGAATAAGCAGTTTGAGTGAAGCTTTAGGAAAGCTTCTGAGAAAGGGAACGTGTACAAGTTTGTTCATTTCCTGACTTTGAATGAGTGATGGGTGAAAGAATGTATAATGTATGCTACTGAATGTATAATGTGAACTCCTGACACACCATCTCTTTAACAGATGGTATGGTGGTGTAAAAATGACCACCAAATTTGGTTTTGAGTTGTTTTAAAGGCAAAACTAGTATGAAAGAACAAGCTAAACCCCATCATGGGTCTTACAGCTATATGAGCTTGTTTCCAATTTCACATTTTTATAAGAGAAGATTTCAAAATGCATCAGATTTGAACTGCATTCTGTTTCACAGTTCATTTCTCATCTTTCTTGGAATTTGACTCTTACCTGTTGCAGTGTCCTCAGCAATATAGTCAAGCGTATCACTCTGACTCTAGATAGAGGTAGCACAGATCCCTGCTGGTTCATTACATAGTCCTGCTCTTGTGGGATACAGCCACAGTTCTGTAACCTATGAAACCCCCTGTGTACTCTCAGCTGAAGAGTGGGAGAACCTCTTCTCTTGTAGGCTTGCTTCTGCAATTCCTGTAGGGCCAGCACCAGCTTGTTTGGGATTAACTCCATTTCAGTTGAAGTGGTCTCATTATAATCAGCAGCAGTCACATCTTACCCTTTACTCTTCAGAGGGCTTCATACAGCACATGAAAGTGTTCTTTTTCCCCTTCCCCTCCCCTTTTCTTTTTTCCCCCTGACAGACACCGGGTTATTTTCCTGAAGTACACAGCTCTTTGTTGAAGTAGCTGCTGGTAGTTCCTGTGTTAAAATACCTGGGGGTGCTGAAGAACCTCTCTGCTGTAACGTCCATGAGAGGGCGTAAGGAACGTTCCTCACAGCCCACGAATCTCTCCTAGCACTGCACTGTCCTTAAAGACATTGATCTGCTTTAAAGTGACTCCCAAGAGGCCAGACTGTAGGTGGAGAGCAGGGATGGTGGCACTGACTTTGAGTAAAAGTTCTGAATCCTGCCGGCCAGACAGACTGCAAGACTGAAACCGAGCTTGCTCACTACATAGCCTCTCCTAAGCCGCACAGTGAAAGAGCAAATGAAGCAGTGTCTTTAAAGGAAAGCCTTTACACCCATTCAGGCACACTGCTTGCCAGCCCATTCTGCTGCTGTGCATTCCAAATACAACTATCAGTGTATTTTCAGAGAGTAATTAAAAAAAAAAAAAAAATTAAAAGGCTCAAATAATCCTGGATAAAGCAATCTCTCAGAACTTCAGTTAGGTTCTAACATCATAGCGGCTGCTGCTATACAAGAAGATTCATCTTGTTTTTGTGCTGGTTGCTTTGGCATGTGTGAGCAAATGAGTGAGCTGCTGCTGTTGGCCAAAACCTGTTCCCCAAATGCTTCGTTCTGCTTTCTGTGCTTATTTTTAATCTTGTGTTCTCTAAACTGCATTATCATCTGTGAATGCTGCCTGCGCAGCTCTGGAAGTAACTCACTTGCAACTGTCAGAAATTACCTTATGAATAAGTCATCCTCCACCCCAAAGACCTGGAGCTGCAAACATTTTGATTTTTATTGATATAAAGTAATGGTTATAAGTCATCCTGCAGGGGCAGGCGCAGAGGTTTGTCAGTGGGACGTTGAGGTAGGGTGGAAAAAGTTCCCCCCACCCCCCCCAAAAGAATCCACAGCTAACTCAGCCGGAGAAGCAGATGAAAGCTATATTTACAAGCAGAAATGGAATGCAATGAATATATACAAAATCATACAATATTTACAATATATATATAGGAATATACAGCAATGTATGTAATACAGAAGATCCACAGCCGGACGAGGGAGAGCTGCCAAACAGAGAGGGACCTGGGGGTGCTGATTGACACCCGCCTAAACATGAGCCAGCAGTGTGCCCAGGTGGCCAAGAGGGCCAATGGCATCCTGGCCTGTATTAGGTATAGTGTGGCCAGCAGGAGCAGGGAGGTCATTGTGCCCCTGTACTCTGCATTGGTTAAGCCACACCTTGAGTCCTGTGTCCAGTTCTGGGCCCCTCAGTTTAAGAAGGACATCGAGACACTTGAACGTGTCCAGAGAAGGGCAACAAGGCTGGGGAGAGGCCTTGAGCACAAGTCCTGCGAGGAGAGGCTGAGGGAGCTGGGGTTGTTTAGCCTGGAGAAGAGAAGGATCAGGGGTGACCTCATTGCCCTCTACAACTACCTGAAAGGTGGTTGTGGACAGGAGGGGGTTGGTCTCTTCTCCCAGGCAACCAGCACCAGAACAAGGGGACACAGTCTCAAGCTGTGCCAGGGGAGGTTTAGACTCGAGGTGAGGAGGAAGTTCTTCACTGAGCGAGTCATTCGTCATTGGAATGAGCTGCCCAGGGAGGTGGTGGAGTCGCTGTCCCTGGAGGTGTTCAAGGGGAGATTGGACATGGCACTTGGTGCCATGGTCTAGTTGTGAGGTCTGTTGGGACAGGTTGGACTTGATGATCCTTGGGGTCTCTTCCAACCTTGGTTATACTGTGATACTGTGAGGGGGTGCCCCTCCCCGGCCATGATCCCCCTTCTCTCTCCCTACCTCCCCTTTTTTCCCAAAAGGGTTAGAGAGAGAGAGAAAGGTAATTAAAGAGAAAATTCTGTTAAAGAGAAAATTCTGTTAAGCTCAAAAGCAAATGCAAGAGTTAGTTTTCTTATCTGGTTAGCTTTGTTAATCCAAGGTCACTCTACTCCGCAAGCTGTTGCTTCAGAAACAGGCCAGCTCACAGGACAGAGAGAAGAACAGACTGAACGGACTAAGCTAAAAGTTACAGTTGCATTCTACCAATGAAATCGGTTTAGCATATCTTTGTTTTCATTCAAATATCAAAAACATTCAGCCAGAGTGTTCGGAAAGTGTCCATTTCTTAAAGGCACAGCCTAAACTGGTCACAGACGTGTGGGTGGCAGGATGCAGTCCAGAGCTTCAAGGAGGGTGGTTCCACTGGCACTGCCATCCTTGTGAGCGACCTTCCACCCCCTGAACCAGGGCATGTTAGAGCTGGGCTCCAGCATGTTGTCTCCGTTCCCACCAGAAATTGGCATGAAAGCTACAGTGACACCTTTGACACCGTCCCCCACAGCAAACTGCTGGCCAAGCTGTCAGCTCATGGCTTGGACAGCAGCACTCTGTGCTGGGTTAGGAACTAGCTGGAGGGCCGAGCCCAGAGAGTGGTGGTGAACAGTGTCACATACAGCTGGTGGCCAGGCACTAGTGGTGTGCCCCAAGGATCAGTGCTGGGCCCCATTCTTTTTAATATCTTCATTGATGATCTGAATGAGGGCATTGCATCAGTCATCAGCAAATTTGCAGATGACACCATGTTGGGAGTGGATGTTGATCTGTTAGAGGGAAGAAGGGCTCTCCAGAGGGACCTCGACCAACTGGACAGATGGGCAGAGTCCAACGGGATGGTATTCAACAGATCCAAGTGCAGGGTGCTGCACTTTGGCCACAACAACCACATGCAGTGCTACAGGCTGGGGTCAGAGTGGCTGGAGAGCTGTCAAACAGAAAGGGACCTAGGGGTGCTGATTGACAGCTGGCTGAGCATGAGTCAGCAGTGTGCCCAGGTGGCCAAGGAGGCAAACAGCATCCTGGCCTGCATCAAGAATAGTGTGGCCAGCAGGAGCAGGGAGGTCATTGTGCCCCTGTATTCAGCACTGCTTAGGCCACATCTTGAGTCCTGTGTCCAGTTCTGGGCCCCTCAGTTCAGGAAGGATGTTGACTTGTTAGAACGTGTCCAGAGAAGGGCAACAAAGCTGGGGAGGGGTCTGGAGCACAGCCCTGTGAGGAGAGGCTGAGGGAGCTGGGGTTGCTTAGCCTGGAAAAGAGGAGGCTCAGGGGTGACCTTCTTGCTCTCTACAACTCCCTGAAGGGAAGTTGTGGCCGGGAGGGGTTGGTCTCTTCTCCCAGGCAACCAGCACTAGAACAAGAGGGCACAGTCTCAAGCTGCACCAGGGGAAGTTTAGGCTCGAGGTGAAGAGCAAGTTCTTCATTGAGAGAGTTGTTCGCCATTGGAATGTGCTGCCCAGGGAGGTGGTGGAGTCACCATCCCTGGAGGTGTTCAAGAGGGGATTGGATGTGGCACTTGGTGCCATGGTTTAGTCATGAGGTCTGTGGTGGCAGGTTGGACTTGATGATCTTTGAGGTCTCTTCCAACCTTGGTGATTCTGTGATTCTGTGAACGTTTTGTCTTAATGTGTTTATCAAATAAATGCAGCCATTCACATGGGGTTCGGAAAACAGCTTCTTTCTGGTGAAAGCGTCACCACGTTACTTCTGTTTTCTTTAATGCTGCCATGTCAGTGGCAGCTAACGGATTTAAATCATCTTTCCCAAAGTTCAATTTAAATCAACTGGTTTTATCCTAAGAGACCTCAAGGTTCTTGAGGAACATGTTCCCACCTCCCAGCCCAACCACACAGATGTTTAATAGAATAGAATAAACCAGGTTGGAAGAGACCTTCAAGATCATCATGTCCAACCTATCATCCAACACCATCTAATCAACTAAACCATGGCACCAAGCACCCTATCAAGTCTCCTCCTAAACACCTCCAATGATGGTGACTCCACCACCTCCCGGGCAGCACATTCCAATGGGCAATCACTCTCTCTGTGTAGAATTTCTTCCTAACATCCAGTCTGAACCTCCCCTGGTGCAGCCTGAGACTGTGTCCTCTTGTTCTGGTGCTGGCCGCCCGGGAGAAGAGACCAACCCCCACCTGGCTACAACCTGCCTTCAGGTAGTTGTAGAGAGCAATGAGCCTCCTCTTCTCCAGGCTAAGTAACCCCAGCTCCCTCAGCCTCTCCTCATAGGGCTTGTGCTCCAAATCACTCCCCAGCTTTGTTGCCCTTTTCTGGACACGTTCCAGCAAGTCAACATCCTTCTTAAACTGAGAGGCCCAGAACTGGACACAGTACTCAAGGTGTTGCCTGACCAGTGCAGTGTACAGGGACAGAATGACCTCTCTGCTGCTGCTGGCCACACTGTTCCTGATACTGGCCAGGATGCCATTGGCATAGTGCATTTAAAATTGCTAGTGAAATGATGGAAAGCACCAGGGAGAGCAAAACTGCAAATATTCAGTTTTCCTGAGAGAGCAACATGATTAGTAGAATAATAAAAGGAAAATCTTCTCACTTAGGGTCACACTAGATAGTTTGGGCAGCAAGCTTTAGCATCTGGTGCTGTCTTTCGTGACAGGATTGTGATTTTTGAGGAATGATCACTGAAATGATGGTAGCTGAAGTGTCCTAGCTCCAAATTTGGTCAGGTCATTGGAGACTATTGTAACTGAAGGAAAGAGAGAAATGATTTATGTATTATTGTAAGCATCATCAAGGATGGGGAGGAGCTCATCTTGTGCCTAGGCAGTATTTTGGTGTGTAAGGCTGAATGTCATCAGAGCAGATTTTAGGAAGCAATCACTTTGCAGCATGGCTACTGGGTGGACTGTTTACTAATGTGTCACAGAATGTTAGGGGCTGGAAGGGACTTCCAGAGATCATTGAGTCCAGCCCCCTGCCAGAGCAGGATCACCTAGGGCAAGCTGCACAGGAATGCATGCAGGTGGCTTATTTTCTCCAGAGTGGGAGACTCCACAATCTGGGCAGTCTGCTCCGGGGATTTGTGACCCTCATAGTAAAGAAATTTCTCCTTATGTTGAAGTGGAACCTCCAGTGATTTAAAATATTTGTTCCTAATATGCATCATATTGGTAGTTATTTTACTGCTTATGGATTCCCAGGTGATGTTACACAAGATGTAATTTATGAAGGCATTTTTAGTTGGCTAGCTACTCAACAACATTAGGGTAATATTTCCCAGCCGTATCACAGCATCAGAGTACATTAGGGGTTGGAAGGGACTTCTAGAGATCATTGGGTCCAACCCCTCTGCCAAAGCAGGATCACCTGGGTAGTCCACACAGGAATGCATCCAGATGGGTTTTGAATGTGTCCAGAGAAGAAGACTCCACAACCTCTCTGGAAAGCCTGTTCCAGTCCTCTGTCACCCTCACTGTAAAGAAGTTTCTCCTCATGTTGAGCCGAAACCTTCTGTGTCTTCTATATCTTATTGCAAGGGAAATTTTCCTTTGGCTTATCTGCTTTTGGTTTGGGTTGTTTCCCTGCCTCTGACTGGACAGCAGCTCCATCCCTTAAAGTCAGAGAAGTGGTGAGGGTGCTTGTGTTTGCACTGCTGCCCTGGTGATGAATTACTATCAAAGAGTCCAAGTTGGTAAACAGTTTTAAGGCTAACCTAAACATTTGCAGCTAGTAATTAGTCTTTTCTTATTAGGCAACTGGGGGAAGCTGAGCTGCTGCCAGCTCACAGGGAAGTGCTGACTGCTGCTGTCTTACGCTTTACAGCTCCCTGAGGGCTGTAGTGCACAATTTGAGACACCAGCCCTGTGCTAAAGGCAAAAACCAGATATGGGGCATGTTAGACACGTGAAAGAAGATAGACAGTGAGAGGGTGAGTGAAAACTAAACAAACCAAAGGGAAGCAGAACTGAAGTCAAGTGAGTCTGGCAGTGGAGAGGAGTTATGAACTGGAGAGGGCAGAATCAAGGAGAACAAAAAGTAAATATCATGAACAAGGAGCTGCAAAGTCAGTGGAGTCAGGCATGTGTTTATCTTCACATAAGCTTAGGGGGACTGAAATTCTAGGACCTGTCTTATGTTTCCCACTGTTGTGCTCCACTGTTGTGGAAACTTTGTTTGTATCATTCTATCAGCTTGGGAAAAGCCAGAGCCCAAATGTCTTTGTTGTTGCAAAGAGCTGCCTCATGTAGATGGAAGCTGGTGATATGTGAATGATCATTATGCTGTGTCAAGTCTCATTTTAAAGACCATATGTATACCTTTTTAAAAGAAAAACAAACTACTTCCCCAGTCTGGAGAGAAACATAAATCATGTATTTTTAGCACCTCAAAAGACCTCTAGAAGATGAGCTCTAATATTTCAAGTGAGACAAGCAATCCATACACATGAATCACAATTTGAGTTCCATTACAACTGAGCTGATATATACCACTATGTGCTTCGTGGGTTTCACTCAAACAATATTAAGTGAAAACCCAAAGCTTTTTGTGATGAATACCTAAAGCTTTTACAAGAATTTGTAGTATTGTGGCCCAGAAGAACAGCTTTAGCATTGCCCTACAGGCTTTGGTAAGAAAATACTACTGCCAGTTTTGACCTCTCTGTATTATTCTCTGTAAAGGACATGTGTGTATTAGTCGAAGCTGAATATTGCAAGGGGAAAAGAAAATGTGGAAGACTGAAAAAGTTTATGGAAAATACACCAAGAAAGATTGAGAGGAGAGTTAAGCAGCTGAAGAGTGGAATCTTTTGTTCCTTCTGCTTCCTTTGTTAGGTCCAGTCTTTGTCTTCCTGACTCAAGGACTTCTGTAGTGTCAGTTGTTCTCAATTCCCCTACTTATAGTCAAGTCATCACTTGAGGTCCTCAGTCTCCTACAGTGATATTTCCATAGAGGTTGTGAATTTTCTTTTTATCCCTGGATATTCTTGTATTTTGTGTTATGGCAGTGTGGGCCTTCCTTGCAATGAATCAGTGTTCAAAAGTCCTCACCTTTGAAACTTTTAATCTTCACACGTCCCTCTGGGGGAAGAAAGAGAAGCAATGTGTCCAGTGAATTCAGTGGGGAAGCTGGAGAGAGGGGGTACTGCATCAGGTTAATTTTCAGGTGAATTAGTTGCTGTTTTGACATTCTTGCTTTCTTTTTGTTCCTTTCCCTTTTATTCTAGAAAATTATTAGGTATGCAAGAGAAAACTCCTCAAAGCTGTGCTCCAAAAGCCTATTAAAAAGAGGCTGCAAGCAGAACAGTGTGAACACACATCAACACCTGAGTGTTTCCCAAGTGGCTCTAGCACTCAGTGGTGTGATAACAAGACATGTGGGAGGATTTTTTTTCTTGGCTTTTATCTTCCATATATTTGATGCTCCTGACTCTTTAAAATTCATTTCATCAAGTGGCACTGCAACAGAAACAACAGAAATGTGGGAGCAAGGTAGTTCAAGGTGTTTGCAATGGTATACAAAGTCTTTTGCCTCCAGGCCATGATTTCTAATTCAGCCCAAGTTGGCAGCAGTCAGAAATTGCTGCCAAATGACAGCTGTTTGGTGGCCAACGAAGCAGTTCCTACTGGACAGATGTCTGTAGTGTAGGAAGTGTGAGCATAACTGGCAAGTGTTTCATTTTCAGAGGCTGGAAACTGTGGGTACATCTCAAGTGCAGCTACTTTGTTTTAGGAAGGTTAAATAGGATACCTTGATGTAGGCAACCAAGAACTCAGTACGTGCACAGTTAAACCCTGTCACCTTCTGGGGTTAAATGCTGCTGTTCTGGAGCTAACCCCTTGTGGCATTTCCATTGTGTCTCCATAGGCACAGGAGTAGGGAGGCTGTAGCTGGTCTCAAAAGGTGCCTGTGCAGAGAGGTGTGGTAGAAGACCACACTGTGGTGTGACCAACTCAACTGTACCCCACTGTCTGGGGAAGATATTTAGAATAGAATAGAATAGAATAGAATAGAATAGAATAGAATAGAATAGAATAGAATAGAATAGAATAGAATAGACCAGGTTGGAAAAGACCTTCGAGATCATCAAGTCCAACCTACCACCCAACACCATCTGATCAACTAAACCATGGCACCAAGCGCCCCATCCAGGCTCTTCCTAAACACCTGCAGTGATGGTGACCCCACCACCTCCCTGGGCAGCACATTCCAATGGGAAACCACTCTCTCTGTGAAGAACTTCTTCCTAACATCCAGCCTAAACCTCACCTGGTGCAGCTTGAGACTGTGTCCTCTTGTTCTGGTGCTGGCCGCCCGGGAGAAGAGACCAACCCCCACCTGGCTACAACCTCCCTTCAGGTAGTTGAAGACAGCAATAAGGTCTCCTCTGAAGGGCAGGTCCTGCCTGACCAACTTATCTCCTTCTATGATCAGGTAACTGCCTGGTGGATGTGGGGCAGGCTGTGGATGTAGTCTACATGGACTTCAGCAAGGCCTTTGACACCATCCCCCACAGCGAACTCCTGGCCAAGCTATCTTCAACTGTGTGGTCATTGAATGCCTTTCTGTAGAGCCAGCAATCAATAGCAAGCAGAAAGTAATAGGGGAGAAAAAAAAAAATGAGTCTGATTCATCTTTCTTTGTGTGGACGTATGTAACACTAGAATTAATCTTTTGAAAACCATAAATTACTTTATGTAAAATCTGTGCTGCTAAGCAGAAAATCTGCCCTGCTGAGAAGAAAAATAAAGAGAATTCTTCAGTATAATATCTGGTTTTGTGGGGAAGGAGAGGGGAAGATTTTTTGCAGTTTACAACATCACAGAGCTTTGGGGTATTTAAACAGGCAAGTAAATGATAGGTTTGATTCACTACTGTGAAAGCAGGTTTGAATTTTGGATTTGCAGCAGCAGTAGGGATTGTTGAAGAAAACAGAGAAATAGGGTCATGTTTCTACTGCCCCTTAGTAATTTTTTTTCTTTTTTTTTTTTTTTCCCCCCATTGGCATGATGTAAAGCAGCATTAAAATGTGCTTAGGTGACTGCTTTCATCTTCTGCTTGTGGAGGATGTGGTAGTGGCACAGAGCACTATTCAGTCACTCCTGCAGCCTAAGTGTTTTTCAAGGACAGGACGCTGTCAGAGCACCTGGGTGAGCCTGGAGGGCTGCAATAGTCGCTGATCAACTCAGCAACTGAATCTGCTCCACTGCCCTGACAAACCTTGCTGTCTCTTCCCTGGCCAGCACTGCATCTGCCACCATCACGTCCATCCAGAGCTACTGTGCCATTCTGCTTTAGTTTATCGACGAGACAGAGTTAGGATTTCAGTGCTGCAGACTTCTGGCACTGTTTTATGTTTGAAAACTCTGCCTCAACTGTCATCTTTTGACATTGTCATAGAAAATACCCAAATGTAAGCCTCATTTTTCCAGAGCTGAAAAAATGTATGTAGTTTCCTGAAGAAAACTATAAGGAGCCCACTGCTGTGAGCCAATGGCATCCTGGCATGCATCAAGAATAGTGTAGCCAGCAGGAGAAGGGAAGTCATTGTGCCCCTGTACTCAGCACTGGTTAGGCCACACCTTGAGTCCTGTGTCCAGTTCTGGGCCCCTCAGTTTAAGAAGGACTTTGAGACTCTTGAATGTGTCCAGAGAAGGGCAGCGAGACTGGGGAGAGGCCTCGAGCACAGCCCTGTGAGGAGAGGCTGAGGAAGCTGGGGTTGCTTATCCTGGAGAAGAGGAGGCTCAGGGGAGACCTTATTGCTCTCTACAACTACCTGAAGGGGAGGAGGTTGGTCTCTTATCTCAGGCAATCAGCACCAGAACAAGAGGACACAGTCTCAAGCTGTGCCAGGGGAAGTTTAGGCTTGAGGTGAGGAGAAAGTTCTTCCCAGAGAGAGTTGTTAGCCATTGGAATGGGCTGCCCAGGGAGGTGGTGGAGTCACCATCCCTGGAGGTGTTCAGGAAGGGATTGGTTGTGGCACTTGGTGCCATGGTTTAATCATGAGGTCTGTGGTGACAGGTTGGACTTGATGATCTTTGAGGTCTCTTCCAACCTTGGTGATTCTGTGTGATACAGGGATTTTAGCTCTCTTTTAAGGCATACTTTTCTACTAAATTTATCTTGTTCTTTATGCTAGAGTTGAGCCAGATTGCCTTTGGAGTTGAAAATGGAATTTATTTTTTCTTATTCTAAGATTGTGTCATGTTATTGATTTTTATTAAGCCTGACTGTAACTTTCCTTGGTGGTTCTTCCCTGCAGATATTGACGAGTGTGCTGCCAAGATGCATTATTGTCATGCCAACACCGTGTGTGTTAACTTGCCTGGATCCTATCGCTGTGACTGTGTCACGGGATACGTCCGTGTGGATGATTTCTCCTGTACAGGTGAGCTCTCGGCTGCACAGCAATACAACTCTTATGTTTGCTGTGTTGTGGTTATTACTTAGTTTCTAATTAGTCCCTGGGCCTTACCAAATGACAATTTTTCTGGGACATGTTCTTTACCATGAGGCTGGTGGAACACTGAAACAGGTTGCCCAGAGAGGAAGCTGCGGCCCCATCTCTGGAGGTATTCCAGGTCAGGCTCAGCAAAGCTCTGAGCAACCTCAGCTAGTGGAAGATGTCTCTGCTGACTGAAGCGGGGTTGGACTGGATAGCCTTTGGAGGTCTCTTCCAACCCAAACCATTCTGTAATTCCATGATTCTGTATTAGCTGCCTATTGGTAAAAACATTCAGGCACAAGTGAGGTAGGTAAAGGTATGAGGAAGTGTCTTTCCTGTGTATGGGCCCTTTGGGATTAAGTTGGAACGTGGCTCAAAAATCCCTGTGGTGCACACACTGAGTGCTATTGTCTACTCGGGGATAGAATGGTTTGGATTGGAGGGGACATGAAAAGTTAGCAACTTCTAGCCATGGGCAGGGACAGCTTCTAATTGACCGGGTTGCTCAGGACCACATCCAGCCTGGCTTTGAACACTTCAAGGGTTACAGCTTTCATACCTTCTCCGTAACCAGTGCCTCAGCATTCTCATGGTGCTGTTGTCCCTCCATGCCCCGCAGCTGGCTCGTGTGCGAGGTGCAGAGACTGAGACCAGTTTGTGCGTCTAGTGATAAGAAACAACAGTTTGTTACTTGTGGCTTGGAAGTGGCCAGTGAATGGAAAGACGAGAAATTATCCAGGAGGAGAAGCTTTCTGGACACAGCTGAGACAGATACTTAACGGCAAACCTGAAAATGAATGAAGTCCTCAAACTCAGTTATTATTAGGTGGCTTGGAAACTGCTGATACTGATGCTGAGAATTAACATCTGCAGGATTATGAGGCATGTTATAGCCTTGTAGTGTGCTATCACTGTGATAGCACTGGAGAATAAATCTAGTGATTTTTTTTTAAATACCTGTCAGCAGAATGTGCTCCAAAAATTCTTGGTGGAGAGCAGGTAGGGCTCATTTCCATCTGGAGGTTTTTAAGGGACCCTGTCTGGAAATCTCTGGGAAAAATGTGAGAAGCTGCCAGATCTGGGCTGCCCAGAGAGGTAGTGGAGTCACCATCCCTGGAGGTGTTCAAAAAGGGATTGGTCATGGCACTTGAAGCCATGGTTTAGTAGTCATGAGGTGTTGGGTGACAGGTTGGACTTGATGATCTTTGAGGTCTTTTCTGACCTTATTGATTCTGTGACTTTATGAGCACTCTGCCCAACTAGACATGACTGAAGAGCAGCTTTCAGTCACAGTGCTCCAGAGAGGCTGGTCTCAGGATTCTCTTGATGGTGCACCTGTCTGGCAAAGGAGGAAACTATCAGGCAGATGTATTGAAATGGAAATAAGTCAGCTCGACACAATAGCATGTTTAGAACCGCGCTGGGGTGAGCCGCTTTCTCAAGCGGAAAGATGGCACAGGAGGATTCGGTATGAGAATGATTTCCAGCCTGGGATGACTAGGTTGTAATGCACGTGTTATCCTTGGGGAAAGCCATAGAAAATGTTGACTTTGATGATGACAACATGTCTTGTAGCTAAGATTATGTACTTCATAAAAACAGTAGGAAGAGTCCTGCCCACCTCTTGAGAGAGGCTGATACTAAATAGCTGTCAGGAAAGCGCTTTTTATTTTGCCCAGAGAGCCGTTATTTCTGTGTCTTTTGAGTGAACTTTGGACTTTTTCTTGCTCTTTTGCAACCTGCCATGTCAGAAAAGTTTCAGACCTTGAATTTCATTCTGGATGTGAGTGCTGTGCGAGGCAGTGGCCTTCACAGTGATGGGAGAAGTGGTTTTGATAAGCTGACACTTGCTTTCCTTATATGCACTACTAATTTCCTAATGTTCCTTGCCTTCCAGCCAGGCACTGTTATTAGGCATGCAAATGGTTTAGAAAGCAGGGTATTTGTGATTTACAGAGAAAGTGTGGAGTAGTAAGACAAGCTGCTTGACAGTAATGGATGAACATTCATTTAAAGTCTATGCACAGAAAATCCCCCCAAAACAAACAAAAAAAATCAACTCAGAAGAGTTATAAGAACAAAAATAACAGTATGAGTGAGAGAACTATTTCTTCCAGGTGTATTACCTGGCTAAAATGTCTTCTCTATTGACACCACAGTTAAAAAGCACAGCAGGAACATAACATAGATGAGTAGAAACTTGGTTCAATTGCCTGTTTGGTCTAGAAATAATTGTGAATTAAAATAATAAACGTGTTTAAAATAAATATTGTGCAACAGAAGCAGTAATCCTGGGTTTGTATCTTTGCATGTTGTTTATACAGATTCTTCCTCTCATAATCTTCAAAAATGAATGCCAATTGCAAAAAACCAAACCACCCTAACAGGCAGCAAACACTTAGAATCATAGAATCAACAAGGTTGATCATCAAGTCAAAGATGATCAACCTTGAGATCATCAACTCAAAGATCATCAAGTCCGACCTGTCACTCAACACCTCATGGCTACTAGACCTTGGCACCAAGTGCCATGTCCAATCCCCTCTTGAACACCTCCAGGGATGGGGACTCCACCACCTCCCTGGGCAGCACATTCCAATCGCTAACAACTCTCTCTGGGAAGAACTTTCTCCTGTGTCCTCTTGTTCTGGTGCTAGTTGCCTAGGAGAAGAGCCTCCTTGCTACAACCTGCCTTCAGGTAGTTGTAGACAGCAATAAGGTCTCCCCTGAGCCTCCTCTTCTCCAGGCTAAACAACCCCAGCTCCCTCAGCCTCTTCTTGTAGGGCTTGTGCTTGAGGCCTCTCCCCAGCCTCATTGCCCTTCTCTGGACACATTCAAGAGTCTCAATGTCCTTCTTAAATTGAGGAGCCCAGAACTAGACACAGTGCTCAAGGTGTGGCCTAACCAGTGCTGAGTACAGGGGACATACACAAGGACACAGCAACTTAACTAGTTCCTCATGCTGGCACCAAGGTGCACCAGGCACAAGGGAAATTTGTTGTAACTGTTACTCAGTTTGGAAAATTGATTCCTCTTTATTCAAACCAAATAAATGAGACATTATCTTCTTGTTGAGCCATGCATTTGGAGACACATCTGAAAGCCTGAGGTGGGTTGGTGTTCTGATTATAGCTGAATTTTGGTGTGGGGTCAGGCTCTGATGGGTTTGAGACAAGGGTTGATAAGGCTCACGTGTAAGCACTTAAGGCATGTGCACAGCATGGCACGTGTTTTACAGGCTGCTGGCCTGAAAGCAGACTTATTCCAGAGGACAGGATCTGTCCTGTGTTGGGGAGCCTGAGTCTAGCTCATGGAGGCACAAAGTCTCTGTCTGCTGTTGGGGAGACGCTGTGTGATGCTAAGCTGTTGCTTTGGTGCCTGGCCCCTGTGCTCTGGCCTCTTTCAATAGGTGGAAAGCTGTGATGTGTGGAAGCTCTAAGTCAGAAACTCTTCTTGAGCTGAGTGAATGATATTGAGGGGTTTGTCTTCGTGAAAAGAAAGGATGTGACTACTAAACTGCTAGGTCAATTGGAACTGAGCAAAATTAAGTTCATTTGGCTATTTCTGAATTTTACATACCAAACTTCTGTGTTCCCTTATAGCCCTGCATCTTCCCCAAACTAAACTGAGTTGTCCTGGGTTTTGGTGTTGATAAAAGCTTGGTTTGGAATAATGTTCCCCATTTCTGATCACGAGAACTAAGGAGCAGGATCTTCCCGTGGCTATCAGCAAGAGGCAACTGTGTGGAAAGCTGTGCTGATTGCATAGGAGATGCAGTCACAGAGTGATAATATTCTGGATTAAGTCTACCATTCTATTACTTTCTCAACTGTGATTTAAAATTTAGTGGCTATTTTAATATATAATCAATATTCAGTCTCACATAAGCAGAAGACCTGGTGTGTTGAGGTTCATCCCATGGTATTGTGTGGCAGGTTAGTCAGCGTAGCAATAACTTTAGCCTATGTTAACCAAGAAACCATTGGAGTTTTTCTTCTCAACTGCCCTTCTAGAGCTTTGAGCCCTGAATGTTAATGAAGTTGTGGAGTGAAAGACAGTTTTATTAAGAAAAGTTCCCCTTGTCTAAGAATCTTCTTTCAGGAAGCTCCTGTGTCGCTGACAGGTTGTTTATCTGTTCTCAGGTAAATCACAGGTTTGTCCATTCTGGAAATGGCAGCAAAATTTGCTGCTCCAGATGTTCTCATTTGCTGGAATCTACTGAATTAAAGCATTGTGATGACTTGCACAGTTTTTTCCTCCTGCCTGCTTGTTGAAAAATAACTTCTCCTGGGTTGCTCTCTTCTACCACACTGTTTTGGTAGTTGGGGCATTATTTAGTTGCATGCTTTTTGAAGCAGCATAAATTAGCTAACAGCAGTTTCATTTTTGATGGGCTCTGTCTGTTCTCTGCTAGGACTTTGAAAATGCATGTGTATGGTTTTCTGTAGTTTGAAACTACAATACATAATTTTCCATGTCCCACTGCCGTTCAGTTGAATGCTGATTCATCTTAATGGGCTATAAGTTAACCATAATAACTACATATATCATGCTGATGTGAAAAGGAAACGGTGCAGACTGGTCTCATCTCTTTCCTGCAGAGTGGTGGCATTTTCCATGAAGACGTTCATGATGATCATGATAAATTCCTGGCCTCTAAAGCTTCATAAATGAGCTTACAAGTGAGAGTGCCAAGAGTTTATTGCTCTGTTTGTGTATATTACTCATGGCTCTTTTGCAAAAAAAAAGAAAGAAACTTCCTTTGGCTTTTAGAATGACTTTACCCATTTTGCCCTAGGGGCATCTTTGCAAGAAACAGTATGGAACGTTATCTGGTCACTGGACATGGCCAGAGCATGTCAGCAGTATCTTCTGCCAAAATCTGGCATAACCTATATGTAACAGCCTCGTCTTTATACACCAAGCAACATTTTTTTTACTCCATGAAAGGAGACCACCTCCTGTTCTGCATCACGTTTGAACACTGGGGTGAGACCTCACCTGGAATATTGTGTCCAGTTTTGGGCTCCCCAGTTCAAGAGGGACAGGGATCTTAAGAGAGTCCAATGGAGGGCTGCAAGGATGATTAAAGGACTGGAGCACTGCCCTGTGAGGAGGGGCTGAGGGCCCTGGGGCTGTTTAGTCTTGAGAAGAGAAGACTGAGATAGGATTTAATAAATAGCGATAAATATCTGAGGGCTGGGGGTCAAGAGGGAGGGGACAGGCTCTGCTCAGTTGCACCCTGGGATAGGACAAGGGGCAATGGATATAAACTACAGTACAGGAGGTTCCACCTCAACGTGAGGAGGAACTTCTTCACTGTGAGGGTCACAGAGCACTGGGATAGGAGTCTTCTTCTCTGGAGACTTTCAAGACCAATCTGGATGCATTCCCATGCAGCCTGTGCTAGATTCTATGGCCCTGCTCTTGCAGGTGGGTTGGACTCAAAGATCTCTAGAGGTTCCTTCCAACCCCTAACATCGTGTGATCCTGTGACTGGGCTGTGCTTTTAACCCTTTTTTCTCCCAGTTCTCCTTTTGTGTGATAATGGCCAGAGAATTTCTTTTACCTTTGGCTGCTCTAAACAGTGAGTCCTAATACAATTATATGTTACTTGCCAAAAGCGAGCCTATACCTGCTGCACAAACAGGAAATAGTTTCAAAATGCATCAACCAGTGTCTGAATTCTGGGGAAAAAATGATGTTATACAGAATTATATTGTTTACAAGAGGTCAGATTTTAGCTGTTAGCCTCTAGTTTATATGCTAATTTGATTTTACAGTATGGGTAGAGAATATGAGCTGAGAAAACAGGATGATTTTCACAGGTTATCCCCATAAGCCCCTTCACTTTTACCCTGTGTGGTTTCTGGAGTAGCATTCAGGTTTGAATCTAACACACCTTTCAAAACAAGCCCTTCTGCAGCATGTTATTGGAAAAGTTGTGCCTAAAGCATACATAGAAAAGCAGAGTTCTGAGAAATCTCAATTTCAGGGGGAAAAAAAAAACCCAGCAGCCCTCCTCTGCTCTTCCCTTCTTCCCATCCCCTGCCTGTGAAAGGCAACTCAGCTGCAGAATTTCCTGCTATGGTTAGAACAAATGTTCAAATTGTTTGCTATCACTAAAATTGATGCCTTTGGATTTTTGTTGCTGAGGTTTACTGTCAGGTTCAAGATGATGGAGTTGACCCCATAATAATACTAATAATGCAGCAAATTTCACAATGGTGGAATAGCAGTCTCACAGGGCAGGTTACTGGCCTCTCATCCAGAACCACTGCCTGTCTTTGAAAAAGACCTGAAGAGAAGCTTTTAGGCAGCCAATGGATAATGCAGTCACTCCTTGAAAGACATTGCCATTCCTGCTAGCTAATCTACTGCCCCTGTTTCCTTTCCTTTCTATTCTTTGGTGAACTAAATTAGCATTTAAGAAAGCAAAGTTAATTTTTTTTGGTGTGGCACCTGAACTTCTGAAGTAACGTTTTGTAGGGTCTCACAGTTCACAGTCACAGATGGCCTGGAGCTGGTGAGTTGATAGAGATGTCTGCTGGCTGAAAACCTCAACCTGGGACAGTAAGCAGTGAAGATAGGTCTGTGATGAAGTAGTTTTCAGGTATGCTTTGAGGAAGAGCCTTCTTTAAACCTTGTTCTAAAGGATATCATTAGTGAGTATCTTGCCTGGCATTATAGAATTTGTAAAGAAACACTGTGAAAATATTAATGCAGTTGAGGTCATAGTTCTGTCACCGTTTATAGATCAGATAGCAGATGTTCAGCACGATGGGTATGGCTGGGGAAGAGGTCCTCAGGCAGATCTGGACTCTCCTGATTTTCGTTGGCACTAATATATTGATATAGGCAGCTCTGAAGCATTTCCTGCTTCAGAGGCCACTGTGCGTTTTACAGAATCACAGAATCAACCAGGCTGGAAATGACCTCAGAGATCATCAAGTCCAACTTATTACACACTGTGGACAGCCCACTGTCCTGCAAGCTGCATCTTTCAGGGGGGACGTTATTGCTCTCTTCAACTACCTAAAGGGAGGTTGTAGAGAGGTGCGGGCTGGTCTCTTCTTCTGGGTGGCCAGCACCAGAACAAGAGGACACAGTCTCAAGCTGTGCCAGGGGAGGTTTAGGCTGGATGTTAGGAAGAAGTTCTTCATGGAGAGAATGATTGGCCATTGGAATGTGCTGCCTGGGGGAGGTGGTGGAGTCACCATCACTGGAGGTGTTTAGGAGGAGACTTGATAGATTGCTTGGTGCCATGGTTTAGTTGATTAGATAGTGTTGGATGATGGGTTGGACTCGATCTCGAAGGTCTCTTCCAACCTGGTCTGGTCTGGTCTGGTTCTGTTCTATTCTATTCTATTCTATTCTATCCTATTCTATCCTATCCTATCCTATCTATCCTATCCTATCCCTATCCTATCCTATCCTATCCTATCCTATCCTATCCTATCCTATCCTATCCTACCCTACCCTACCCTACCCTACCCTACCCTACCCTACCCTACCCTACCCTACCCTACCCTACCCTACCCTACCCTACCCTACCCTACCCTACCCTATCCTATCCTATCCTATCCTATCCTATCCTATCCTATCCTATCCTTTCGTATCCTATTCTATCTTGATTTGTGTGCTCCTGTTCTCATTGCACTCTATCTTGAGGGCAACTCCTGGGCATTTCCAGACTTATTTGGAAATAGTCTTAAACCACCCTGAATGGAAGTCAGTATCTGTGGATTAACTCAGCAGGCACAAAATACTCTTGTGCTGGTCTCTTCATTCCTGAGATCCTTTGTCAAGTGCTAAAAGGCGAGGCAGGGCTTAGCTTCTTGTGTTAAGTAGTATCCTTTTGTCTGAACTGCAGCCAATAGATTCTGTTTGAAGGGAAATGTTAAGTTCTAGGTGCCTTGAAATGCAGAAATATTTGCTTCGAATCCCTCTGTGGGCTGTTGGACAAGCTCAGCAGCAGGTGATCTGTGCACCAGTGGATAGTGCTTGCATCAGAGAGCATTTCTTTGCTCTGCAGGACAAGTAAACAGACTGGAAGACTGTTGAGTCAGTCCGGCAAAACAATGGAGGGATGCCACCTCGGATGACAGATTCTCCAAACTCATTAACTCAATGGAAGGCTTTCAATCCCACTTTTGGGCTGTAGATGAGTCCCACAGAGAGGTAACTACTGCACTCTTGCCGTAGGGAAGCTCTGTTTATCATAACACTGAAAAGAATGATTCCTTTGTATTGTCAGAGAACGCTGCACTAGCATGGCCGAGGAAGCTTCTCAGTGCAGCTCTGAGAAAGCAGTAAGTATTTAACTGCTGGTTTGGAGAAAGGGAAGCTGCATCACTGAAAAGTGTTAGCATCTTGCCCAAGCTCATGCTGAGACAATGACAGCACTGGAGTCTAGTAAACAGATTCTGAAAAACTAGAGCTGGGAAAAGGACAGACTTACACCAGCAAGGATTCAGGGAACAGTGAGGCTTATTTTTATTGCTATTGATATTTTCATAAGAAGCAATGGCAGCTGACTGAGGCAGAGTGTGCATGGACCAGAGTTACCATGGGATCACCATCTTCGAGCTTTGCTGCTTCCTCTTCAAAGCAGTTGCATGACATCTTTTGTTAATTTGGAGCTGAGTTGTTCTCCAGGCCTCTAATTTTAAATGCCATGTGACAGTCCTTGAGTCCTGTGTGCAGTTCTGGGCCCCTCAGTTTAGGAAAGATGTTGAGATGCTGAAACGTGTCCAGAGAAGGGCAACAAAGCTGGGGAGGGGTTTGGAGCACAGCCCTGTGAGGAGAGGCTGAGGGAGCTGGTGTTGCATAGCCTGGAGAAGAGGACGCTCAGGGGAGACCTTCTTGCTGTCTGCAACTACCTAAATGGAGGTTGTAGCCAGGTGGGGGTTGGTATTTTCTCCCAGGCAACCAGCACCAGAACAAGAGGACACAGTCTCAAGCTGCACCAGGGGAGGTTTAGGCTGAATGTTAGGAAGAAGTTCTTCACAGAAAGAGAGATTTGCCATTGGAATGTGCTGCCCAGGGGGGTGGTGGAGTCATCATCACTGGAGGTGTTTAAAAAGAGCATGGAAGAGGCACTTGGTGCCATGGTTTAGTTGATCAGCTGGTGTTGGGTGATAGGTTGGACTTGATGGTCTCAAAGGTCTTTTCCAACCTGGTTAATTCTATTGTATTCTTTTGTTCCTCACTTCACCTTCATTTACTGGGTTTAACTGCAACGTTTTTCACCTTCCTTCCTGGAACAAAGAATGCTGTTGGGAGGCTGTGTGTTATTTATCCCTAAGAGCTTTCAATCTGAGGAACAAAATGTACCAAAAAATGTAATATTCACAGTGATTTAAATTCCTCACTGGTAAATAGTTTAATTAAACAGCTTTGTGCTTTCCTGTGCTCTAGGCATGGAAGTGTTGCTAATTTGTTCAGAGTGGTTGGTAATCCTTTCAAGTCCTTTTGACACATTGATTTTTCTGTAACTTTATTAATAGTAAGATTAATTAAAGAGCTGACCGCAAATCATGCTGGTAGTTGTATTTCTTGGCTGGAGCATAATTAGCATGTTTACATGATTTCTTAGCTGCTGTGCATGTTACCACAGAAAATGAGTACTTCAAATTGTTTTGCATATACATGGTCGTGCTTCTGCATAAACTTAAGCATTAAGCTCATGCTTAGAAATAATAATATTGATTTGATACTCATTGATAAGAAAGAACAAGCAAGGGCGAGCCTTTCCATCTCACCTGGTCAGCTTTTGTCCTGAACTCTCTTATGGCAGGATTTCTCCTTGGTACAATAGGACCACCACGCCCAGGTGGCCAAGAAGGCCAATGGCATCCTGGCATGCATCAAGAATAGTGTGGCCAGCAGGAGCAGGGAAGACATTGTGCCCCTGTACTCTGCACTGGTTAGGCCACAGCTTGAGTCCTGTGTCCAGTTCTGGGCCCCTCAGGTTAAGAAGGACGTTGAGACACTTGAACGTGTTCAGAGAAGGGCAACGAGGGTGGGGAGAGGCCTTGAGCACAAGCCCTACGAGGAGAGCCTGAGGGAGCTGAGATTGTTTAGCCTGGAGAAGAGGAGGCTCAGGGGAGACCATATTGCTGTCTACAACTACCTGAAGGGAGGTTGTAGCCAGGAGGGGGTTGGTCTCTTCTCCCAGGCAACCAGCACCAGAACAAGAGGACACAGTCTCAAGCTGCGTCAGGAGAAGTTTAGGCTGGAGGTGAGGAGAAAGTTCTTCACTGAGAGAGTTGTTCATCATTGGAATGTGCTGCCCAGGGAGGTGGTGGAGTCCCCATCCCTGGAGGTGTTCAAGAGGGGATTGACGTGGCACTTGGTGCCACGGTTTAGTCATGAGGTCTGTGGTAATGAGTTGAACTTGATCTTTGAGGTCTCTTCCAACCTTAGTGATTCTGTGAATCCGTTTCTGTGGCCCACAGCCTCTTCATGTCCGTTTGTAGCAATTTCTATAAGCAGTTGGTGAGATGAAAGATGGTATAAGAGCCACCACACTAATTTCCTTGTTGGAGACATGGTATCTTGAAAACATGCAGCAGCCTCCGGATCGATGTCAGTGGCTGGGAGCAAAAAGCTCTCATGATTTAGTCATCTGCTTCTGCGGTAAGCATTAATGCCTTCAGGAGTGTAACTTGCTTTTGTGAAAGAGTTTACTCAATCAAGTTCTGATCCTTTCGGAGCTCTAACAGCCAGTTTGTCATTGTCGTACAAACAAGCAAAAAAGAATCCTCTATGCTGTATTCTGTTTCTAGAAACCATTTGTAACAAAGTCTGATTTATTCAGACACAGGATTAAACTCTCCTACTAAATGATGCAATCGTAGAGAAGGGCATCTGGCTCATCACTCCTCCTCAAGGCAGGATCCATGGGTGCTGAAACATCCAGTACTTGATCTGTTCTTAAAAAAAAACAAACAAGCCACTTCAGTGAGGGAAATTCCTTAATCCACTTTTTGTGTGGCCCTGTTTCCTCCCCAACCCCCTTCTCTGGACATGTTCCAGCAACTCAACATGCTTCCTAAACTGTGGGGCCCAGAACTGGACACAGGACTCAAGCTGTGGCCTAACCAGTGCTGAGTACAGGGGCAGAATGACCTCCCTGCTCCTGCTGGCCACACTGTTCCTGATGCAGGCCAGGATGCCATTTGCCTTCTTGGCTGCCTGGGCACACTGCAGGCTCATGTTCAGCCTACTATCAACCAGTACCCCCAGGTCCCTTTCCACCTGGCAGCTCTCCAGCCACTCTGACCCCAGCCTGTAGCACTGCATGGGGTTGTTGTGGCCAATGTGTAGACCCTGGCGCTTAGATGTGTTTAATCTCATGCCCTTGGACTCTGCCTATCTGTCCAGCCTGGCAAGGTCCCTGTGCAGAGCTCTCCTACCCTCTAACAGATCACCACCTGCCCCCAGCTTGGTGTCATCTGCAAACTTACTGATGATGGACTCAATACCCTCATCCAGATCATGTTAGGAAGAAGTTCTTCCCAGCAAGAGAGATTGGCCATTGGAATGTGCTGCCCAGGGAGGTGGTGGAGTCACCATCACTAGAGGTGTTTAGGAAAAGACTTGATAGGGTGCTTGGTGCCATGGTTTAGTTGATTAGATAGTGTTGGATGATGGGTTGGACTCGATGATCTTACAGATCTCTTCCAGTCTGGTCTGGTCTGGTCTGGTCTGGTCTATTCTATTCTATTCTATTCTATTCTATTCTATTCTATTCTATTCTATTCTTTCTATTCTATTCTATTCTATTCTATCGAATCACTTCTGGGCATTGTGGTGCTGGTTTGATGGTTGGACTTGATCTTAGAGGTCTTTTCCAACCTCAAAGATTCTATGAGAATGCTCCCAGATAAGAGGTGCGGTGTACATGGGGTCAGCAGATCAGACAGGCAGATGTAATGCAAGGCTCCGATATTGATTCTCTGAGGCCTGAGCTGTGTGGTGTCTGCTGCCAAAGGCTGGTTAGCCAGGCACAATGCTGACCATGTTGGATAGGTATTCTCTGTTTGCCCTGTTCTCTCTTCTTTTTCTGTCCAAACACATTGTTCAGCTAGACAAAGAAGAAATGTCAGACAGATGACTAATGGCCTGATACAGACTCTCTAGAGTGTTTCCTTTTGGTGCTTGAATGGATTGTCTGAGGTCAGTAATAATGAGCGCATTACTGCTGGGAAATAGTAGAAGAAAAGGCTCAAAGTCTCCTGCGGCGTGCCCCTGCGTGCCTTGCTGTGTGCAATATCTGGAATCCGGTGTGACCAACACCTGCAGGGTCGATGTGGCACACATTTGCATTGCTTCCAAAGAAATCCCATGCAGGGAACCCATTCACATTGGAACATGGGAGTGCCAAAGTCCTACCACTTTGGTTTGAGGAATAGAGGAAACGATGAGGGGTGGAATCCCTGGACCTCTATAAGGGAGTACTGTGTCCAGTTCTGGGCCCCTCAGTTTAAGAAGGACTTTGAGACTCTTGAATGTGTCCAGAGAAGGGCAACAAGGCTAGGGAGAGGCCTTGAGCACAAGCCCTATGAGGAGAGGCTGAGGGAGCTGGGGTTGCTTAGCCTGGAGAAGAGGAGGCTCAGAGGAGACCTTCTTGCTCTCTACAACTACCTGAAGGGAGGTTGTAGACAGGGGGGTTGGTCTCTTCTCCCAGGCAGCCAGCACCAGAACAAGAGGACACAGTCTCAAGCTGCGCCAGGGGAAGTTTAGGCTGGAGGTGAGGAGAAAGTTCTTCACCAAGAGAGTGACTCGCCATTGGAATGTGCTGCCCAGGGAGGTGGTGGAGTCACCATCCCTGGAGGTGTTCAAGAGGGGATTGGACGTGGCACTTGGTGCCATGGTCTAGTCATGGGGTCTGTGGTGACAGGTTGGACTCGATGATCTTCGAGGTCTCTTCCAGCCTTGGCAATACTGTGATACTGTGTGGCTGGGAGCTTGAGGTTATGAAGTTGAGTTTGACAAATGTGTAGCATGGGGATTTCCTCCTGAAAAGCAGTGTGCCACGGTGGGCGAGGTGCATGTGCTGCAGTGGGAGAGACTTGTGTGCCCCGGTGGGCAAGGCTCATGCCATGGTGAACAAGGCTTATGTACCACAGTGGGTGAGACTCGTGCCATGGTGGGTGAGGCTTGTGTGCCACAGTGGGTGAGACTTATGTGCCATGGTGGGTGAGGCTCGTGTGCCACGGTGGGCGAGACGCATCTGCCACAGTGGGCAAGACGCGTCTGCCAAGGAACAGCTGCCAGATCTGTGGCATGTGCAGTGCTCTGCTGTTGTGTCTGCTGCTTGGGTTGAGCTTTTCCAGCTTTTCTGAAACAAAGGAATTCTCCATGGCAAATTTTCCATTAAATTCATGGTGTTTATGCCTGATGGGCTTCTCTGACACTGAGAAATAGAGTCATAGAATCAATAAGGTTGGAAAAGGCCTCAAAGATCATCAAGTCCAGCCTGTCACCCAAGACCTCATGACTACTAAACCATGGCTTCAAATGCCACATCCAATCCCTTTTTGAACACCTCCAGGGATGGTGACTCCACCACCTCCCTGGGCAGCACATTCCAATGGCTAACTTTCTCTTCATCTCAAGCCTAAACTTGCCCTGGTGCAGTTTATACACACGACAAAGGCTTTTGCAGGTCTTGGGTTTTCCTTTTTGTTAAAATCTAACTGCATTTTTTACACAAAGAATTAATACATTAACATTTCTGACTTTGTTGTGATCTCATTTTTCCCCCCTACCTCTCCTGAATATTTCATAGATCTGTGCATACTTATTGGGGGAAAGCTGATATTTTATTAATAGCTATTGATTCTTGAATGCTTGTTACTGTATACAAGCGATCAAAGAATCACCTCCTGACCAACCTTAGATACTGGAAAGACCTCAGGACCCAGGTTCAATGATGTGTATCTGTTATTTGTTTGAAGTGGCCATGCATTGTAGATAGGCCAATTTTTGCTTTGCTGCTTCTGCAGCTCTCCAGATAACTTCAAAAATACCTTTTTTATTTCCCCACCTGCAGAAATGTGTGCACTGGGGGGTGGGGCAGAGTTTCTGTTGCTCTGAAGGTGTGGTGTGGTCTGTCCTTTTGGGTTGCCTCATTCTGGTTTTGGAGGACCTTTGTGTTCTGTCTGTGAGCAAGATTATGGAGATGGGGTGAATGCTTGTCTGTCTGATAACCTAGCTATCCTGAATTTATTTCTGGGTTTGTAAACAGCAGTGAATAACCATAAATGTTGTGTTGCCTCTCTGAAATGCTTGTGAAATAATTTTAAAGGGTGTAGAGGAGCTGCCATGGGCAAGCAGACTTGCTTAGTCCTTAAGAAATAGAGCCTATGGGAATAGCACAAGGAGGGGGAGAGGGAGAGGTGCTTTGATCTATCACTTTGTAGTTAATATTTCCATGCTTTCTACTGTAGGCTTTTTGCCTCCCAGTATGAAATTTCCTATTTAGTTACATGATTGCATGTAATAATTGCTCAAACTGGGGATTTTTCTGACTCTTCCAGAAATAACTCTCATTCTTCATTGTCAGAGAAGTGGGACAGAGCTAGGCAAATGAATGACACTCTCGCTAATAGTGCTCCCATTAGAATAGTCTATTGTGATTTTTGTGTGCTTGGATATTTTCTTTTCCTCTTCAGAGTTTTCAAAGAAAGTTCATTTTTAGAAAGTACAGTCCTTGGGATAATCAGACTGAGACAATCGGGAGTTTTGGAGAAGGCCTTCCTGTTAAGACAGGCAATAGCAGAAGGGGCCAGAAAACAGGGCTGCCATGCAAAGGGTAAAGCTAGCCGTGGAGAGACAGCTTAATGACCTGTAAGGATGAAATACTGTCTTCCTATTTATTTATGGTGAAGAAAACTTCTGTTTTCAGGCTCTTAGGGATTTGGTTTATTCTGCCAGGGTTCTATTTCACAAACTTCAATGTATCTAAGCTTGCAGTATCTACCAACAGTTGTCCTTCGTGATGGTGTTTGGCTTGCCTGTTCGCTTGCTTGGTGGTGGGGTTTTTTTCCTGTTGTTTTGGGTTTGGGTTTTTGGGTGGGGGTGGGGATTTGTTTGTTTTCTTTTTTTCCTTTCCAAGTAGCACACATGATGAAAGTGGTATTCTGTGGAATATCTGGCCTAGCAAATGCTGCCTCAGAATGATACAGTTGTATATTTAGACACGCATGCTGCCCATGAAGGGGCGGAGGAAACCTCTGGTCTTTGGAGACTGCTTTCAGATGCCTTGGTATCTAACCAATTCTGAACTGCATTCTGTATTTTAACTAGGCCATAAATATGGCTTTGCAATAAAGCAATGACATTCCAAGTGTAATCACATTCCACCACAACATAAAATGTTATTGGCTTTTTGCATGTGCTGGTGCTATCTGCCCAGTAGAAGGCTAAATAAATGCTGTCTTTTACTTCACTCCTTATGTGCTTTTAAGAGTCCCACAAACCCTATGATGCATTATGCAAAATCAGTTATAAGTGAATCATGAATCATTATGAATAGAAAAGGTAAGTAGTTATCTGACTTTGGAGAGTGTGGGTGCACTTCATAACAGAATGGGGAAAAGCAAGAAGGTAGGCTCTATCTAACCTTGCTCTGCTGCTGTCCATTCTGTTCTCTGTAGGTCCCTGAGCTGCTTGTCTTCATGCATGTGCAAGCACACTGCATGTGCAAGCACTGATGGGTTTTCAGCTTTGGCAAGAGGAGCCTGCACATGCAGAGCATTGCAATGGAAACGTGTCCCAGGCTCTCCGTGACCTAGTGGAGCAGGTAGCTGTGTGCCCAGTATGAACCCTGCTCTGTGGGCAGCAGCATACTCTACCTGCTGCTGGGGTGCTGGAAGGCTAATGGCATATGCCATGTCTTTAGCACCAATTGCAGGGGATGGCACATTTCTGAGACTGTGATGAGCTCCCAGAGAAAATCACATTTCTGCTCTGAGCTTAGGGTGTGGTTTTTGAGGAACATTGCACTGAGGTGTGGGAGTCAGTAGGTTCAATGTCTTTCATTACTCCCATGGCCCCATCCAGCTTAGTGTTCAGGAGTTAATCCCTACTCTCTAGGAGCTAGGTTTATAAAAATAAAGAAATTGCAGATGAACATTCAAAAAACCCAAAATAAACTACAAAAAACCCCAACAAATAAAACCCAAGGAAAATTCCCAGCTGATGGAAAATGTGTGCCACTAACAGAAATGGCAGATCTTACAGAATTCTTTGCTTAGGGCAGCAGGCAGAGTGGGACATATAAACACACATGCTGTCTTTGATGGTTGATGCTTCTAGAAGCAGCAGAAATAACTGTTTTTAAGGGCAACAGAGCAGCCTTGTTCCATCTGGATTGCTAAAACTTATGACCAGTCTGGAGTGATGGAGTATCCACGGCTGAACGTTATTGATGGTACTTGTAAAGACAGCAAGAGGCTTCTGTATTGCACAGAAACTGAAGAAGTTGTATCAAAAGTCAGCTGCAAAGACTTAATCTAAGGCATTAATGGAATTTGAAATGTGGTTGGTTTGTTGTTGTCTTTTTGAGAAGGAACTTTGGAAACAAAAAGCTGCCATGAGGTTGGAGAATTTGAGTCCTTTAATATACTTGCATGTAACATTGGTCAGGCCTCCTTTTCAAGGATGCAGCCTTTTGCATGTATTTCATCAAGATACAGTCAGAGAAGTTGTTTAGACTTGGAGCAAACTCAGTTGTTAAAATGAGCATAGGGGATTTGTATTTTTCCTTATGTCTGAGTTCATATAAAAAAATTACATGGGGCTCTGAGCAACCTGATCTAGTGTGGGGTGTCCCTGCTCATGGCAGGGGGTTGGAACTAGATGATCCTTGAGGTCACTTCCAACCCTGACAATTCTGTGACTCTATGATACATGGCTAAAGATTCAGGAGACAGGGCTGAGGCTGCTAAAAGTGAAGTAACTGTGAATCCCCCAGATCCAGAGGCCGGGTATAGAGCTGGTAGAATTCAAGCTACACTCACTGTCAAGCTGGGTTCTAAAGCCTTTAGTTGCTGCTGCTTCTGATTTGTTGCTCTGAGATTGTTGATTTATGAAAAATCATCTGTGCCATTAGACTGCCTGTCAGGATGCATAAATTGGACTAGGGACCAAGAGCAGCTATTACCCTGTGTGGATTTTGGTTTTGCACTGCAGAGAAGAGGCTAATTAATTCACTGACAAAATGTACACATGCTTCTTTTGAAATATGAAGCTCTTACATAATTATCCCCCCCAAGTCTACAAAGATGATTTTCTTACATTATTTCAGTGGGTTAACTGCCTCTGTAGTACAAATCTGTTTTCCAGTGGAAAGCTTAGTGTTCTTAACACCTTTAACTTGAGACATTGAGTTTAAAACAGATTCAGAAAGTATGGAAAACTCTAAGAACTAATGCTGCATTAGGGTTAAGTGCCCATTGTGCTTGGTATGTGAGTACAATCAGACAGCTCTGGAAGGATGTTAACGGATCAGGTTTGAATCCTGTGCTGTAGAGTGTCCCAGTTTGATAGCAATTCCAGTCACAGATGGCTTCAGGATAAACAGCTACCAAAACAAAAAAAAAGCTGTTACTCCTATTTTATTAGCATGGGGCAGCTCTTAATTGTTCATGATTTGTATACTGTACCAATACAGACAACTAGTGAAGCATGGGTTTGATAGATGGACCACTAGATGGATAAAGAACTGGCTTGATGGCTGCACCCAAAGAGTGGCTGTCAACGGGTCCATGTCCCAGTGGAGGCCAGGGACAAGCGGAGTCCCTCAGGGATCAGGCCTGGGACCAGTCCTGTTCAAGATCTTTGTGGGTGCCATGGACAGTGGCATTGAGTGCACCCTCAGCAAGTTTGCTGATGACACCAAGCTGTGTGGTGCAGCAGACACGCTGGAGGGAAGGGATGCCATCCAGAGGGACCTTGACAGGCTGGAGAGGTGGGCACAAGCCAACCTCATGAGCTTCAACAAGACCAAGTGCAGGGTCCTGTATCTGGGTTGAGGCAATCCCAGGCACAAATCCAGGCTGGGCAGTGCCTAGGTGGAGAGCAGCCCTGAGGAGAGAGACTTGGGGGTGCTGGTGGACAAGAAGCTCAACATGAGCTCTCAAAGTGCACTTGCAGCCCGGAAAGCCAATCAGATCCTGGGCTGCATCAAGAGAAGTGTGGCCAGCAGGTCAAGGGAGGTGATTTTTTCCCCCTCTACTCAGCTCAGGTGAGACCCCACCTGGAGTACTGCGTCCAGTTCTGGAGCCCCTATTACAAGCGGGATGTGGAGGTGCTGGAGAAGGGCTGGAGCACCTCTCCTATGAGGACAGACTGAGGGAGTTGGGGCTGTTCAGTCTGGAGAAGAGAAGGCTCCAAGGTGACCTCATTGTGGCCTTCTAGTATCTGAAGGGGGCCTACAAGAAGGCTGGGGAGGGACTTTTCAGGATCTCAGGTAGTGATAGGACTAGGGGAAATGGAATAAAGCTGGAGGTGGGGAGATTCAGGCTGGAGGTGAGGAGGAAGTTCTTCCCCATGAGAGTGGTGAAGCCCTGGAATGGGTTGTCCAGGGAGGTGGTTGAGGCCCTGTCCCCGGAGGTGTTTAAGCCCAGGCTGGATGAGGCTCTGGCCAGCCTGATCTAGTGTGAGGTGTCCCTGCCCATGGCAGGGGGTTTGGAACTAGATGATCCTTGTGGTCCCTTCCAACCCTGACTGATACTATGATTTTGCAAGGTGCTGAGCTGCTGGTTGCTACTGGATGCTACTGCAGGCACATGTTTGCTTCCCAGTCAGAAGTAAAACTTGTCAAGCTGGATCTGATCCTGCAAAGTATTAAGCATCTGCTGCAAAATTTTAAGTTCCTTCTCTTTGTGAACATTAATGTGAGCTGACAGCAAATCTGTGGAAGGACTCCATGCTATGTGTGTTCTGGCCTCTGCTTTGATGAGCTTTCCTCCCTGTTTTTTCTATATGGAATGAAGCAAATTTAGCTGGTGATTGAGGGCATTAACTCTGTAAACAGCTGGACCTCAGGCTATTATTATTTAGTCTTTTAATTCCTCTGACTTTTTTCTTCTCTAAACAGATTTGTATGCAAGCTACTTTCTGACCAGAGTTTGCTTATTAAAGAACAACAACAACAACAAAATAAATAGGCCACACCTCTTTTACAATGTTAAAAAAAACCCAAAAACCTAAATTTCTGGCATGGAGGACTTTTCCTAATGATTCCTTTAATAAGTCCTGCTTGTGTTTCTTCTTGTTGACAGCTCTTTTCTCTAAACATGAGCCAGCAGTGTGCCCAGGTGGCCAAGAAGGCCAGTGGCATACTGGCCTACATTAGGAATAGTGTGGCCAGCAGGAGCAGGGAGGTCATTGTGCCCCTGTACTCTGCATTGGTTAGGCCACCCCTTGAGTACTGTGTCCAGTTCTGGGCCCCTCAGTTTAGGAAGGACATTGAGACACTTGAACGTGTCCAGAGAAGGGCAACAAGGCTGGGGAGAGGCTTTGAGCACAGCCCTGTGAGGAGAGGCTGAGGGAGCTGGGGTTGTTTAGCCTGGAGAAGAGGAGGCTCAGGAGTGACCTCATTGCTCTCTACAACTACCTGAAAGGTGGTTGTAGCCAGGAAGAGGTTGGTCTCTTCTCTCTAGCAACCAGCACCAGAACAAGGGGACACAGTCTCAAGCTGCACCAGGGGAAGTTTAGGCTCGAAGTGAGGAGAAAATTCTTCACTGAGAGTTGTTCGTCATTGGAATGTGCTGCCCGGGGAGGTGGTTCAAGATCCCTGGAACACATCCCTGGAGGTGTTCAAGAGGGGATTGGACGTGGCACTTGGTGCCATGGTTTAGTCATGAGGTCTGTGGTGACAGGTTGGACTTGATGATCTTTGAGGTCTCTTCCAACCTTGGTGATACTGTGATGCTGTGATACTCTATGACCACAATAATTCTCTGCAGAGAAAGTTCTTCTGACCTTATCTTTTGTTTTATGTCTTCTCAAAAGAACGCTTTGGGTGGTCACCTCAGAATCATTTTTGTGTGTCTGAGGAATTTGAAGCTACAGTCCCTTTTTTAAGCTGTGAAATTTACACAAGTGTTATTTCTTACCTAATCTCTATTCATTATTAGTGTTAATTCCTGCTGTAGTGGTTTGAGCCTTAACTGGGACTTAAGAGCTCAGATGGGGGCAAGGCTGAGAATCCCTCCTCCGCTCTCCCCTCCTTCCTCCCAACAGAGAGGAAGATGAAAGGGTAGGAGCAAATTCACCAAGAAATAATTTGGAGTTGGCTTGGAAGTGGAGAGGTAAAGAGTTTTTCTTTAAACAATATATATATAAAACAGTAACAGGTAAGGTTCACAAGAGCAAGGAACAACGATGGATAGGAGGGAAAAAAAGCCACCAAGAATACAAAACCAGTCTCTCTGAAGAGGCGTGGAAGCAGCAGGGAGAAGGATCAGGCCTGACCACGTGAGCCCTTTAAGACCAGCATTGCAGAGACTGAAGGTCAGTCTTCTCAACTGTTATGAAAGATGAATGATTTCTGCCCACTTGCTTATTTTGCCTAAAGTGAATGATTATGATTTTTGTTCTTGAAGTATGTTAAATCTTTATGTAGTGAGACTGAACACATTTGTCTTTCCTAAAGCAAGCAATCAGAAAATTCCTGTTTTTTAATCCCCATGCATTATGCTAAAGAATAATGCACATCTGAGTTTGGAAGTGCATGGTTAGCCTTTTGCTTTCAGTAATGTCTGTATTTGCATGGTTCATAGGTAACTACACTGCCTGCCCCACTCTGTGTTAGCTAAGGATCAGCAGCAAGGAGAGTATGGAGTTGTGTCATCAGACTCTCAGAGGAGAGCCAAGAGCCTGAATTAATCTCAGTAGTCTTGTATCACTGCATGGACTGGCTCAGCTAGCCTTGGATAAAGGCAGGCAGGAAGGCCAGCTTCCCACTCCTCCTCCTTCCCATGGCAAGACTGAGTGGAAAGGACAGAGTCTCAAGCTGTGCTAGGGGAGATTCAGGCTGGATGTTAGGAGGAAGTTCTTCACAGGAAGAGTGATTGGCCATTGGAATGGGCTGGATGGTGGAGTTACCATTACTGCAAATGTTGAAGAAGAGACTGGATGGGGCGCTTGGTGCCATGGTTTAGTTGATTAGATGGTGTTGGGTGATAGGTTGGACTCGATGATCTCAAAGGTCTTTTCCAACCGGCTTAATTCTGTATTCTGAAACTTGGTCTTCTGTCCCCTGAACTCACAAAGAACAAGTAATTAAATTGGTGTAAGCTGGAAGGCCTGCCTGAGATCCCCCTCAGATAGGAGTCTAAAATTTATGGTTGTTTCTTTTCTTTAGATAAAATTAATTGCCTCTTTATTAGAACCTGGCATCTTGACCTGCAGTTGACCTCCTCTTTATTCTCTGACAGCAAAGTTGGTTGCTTCAGAGCAAATGTAGGCCTCCTTTGCAGCTGTAATATATCATAGAAGGAATATCTTTCTTTGGTACCATCTAATGATCATTTTATGCCTCGAACCATAGCAATCAATAGTTTCATAATTAAATCCTAGCCAGCAAATCTATTCGTGCTGCTCTTGTGCACTAAGGGGCTACTGATTTGACTATTATTTGACTTAGTACCTTCTGAAGTCTTCTATCAGTTAGACCTGTTCTGTAAAATGACTTTCTGTCTGTCCACTCTGATTTGTTTATTTCCTCCCCCCTTTTATTTCACCACAGAAAAGAGCCTTTTTTATTAATCATGGGTAAGACAGTTTCCTCCATCCTGTTACTCATTTCACATACCTTGGTCGTAGCTGCTATTAATTTTCTCCTAAGTACCAAGTAATCATCATCTTTGAAATCTTCTTATTCTTTTCTTTAAGGAAAACAAATGGGACCTTCCAAGGAAGGAAGTTAAGTAGACACATGAATATTACTGTGATCTTGAAAAAAAATAACCATTTTTATTACTTTCATGCTCCACAAAGAGAAAGATAATTGCTGCTATCTGTTTAAATCCTTCAAATGCTGTTTGTTGGTATAATGTAAATTGGCCACAATACATTATTTTCCATGTCCTTGCATTTTTAGGCTTTAATATAAAAATGGGATTACTAAACAGATGATAAAAGTAAAATTGTGTCTGGAAAGGCAGTCAGGTTATTATGAAATATCTAATCTCATTAGATTAGGGGAACTTAATGTGATTTAAACCTATCTGTGAGAAACAACAGGCAAAGGAGAATCACAGCCGGGGAGCACTTTGCAACAACAATGCTAATAATTACAGTGCTAAGATATTTCCATTTGAGTCCTTCAAGATTGTTCAAAACAAGAGTGCATTGAATGTTGTAGGCTTTTTGTGTCTCAGTTACCTCAGTTTTACCAATGAAGCATAAATTACACACAAAATCCTACCACAGGGGTGTTTGGCTGTAAATATCTGTAAACTTCTCTTTTTTTTTCTTTCCCCCTCTTAAAATTATCTGTCTGTAGCAGTTTGGATGATGACCCTTAAGCTGCATATAACCACAGTCAGAGGGCAGGAACCTTTAGCCTTAGTGAAGCCCTCTGCAGAGCTTTCCTACCCTCTAACAGATCAACACCTGCCCCCACCTTGGTGTCATCTGCAAAGTTACTGATGATGGACTCAGTGCCCTGATCCAGATCATCAATGAAGATATTGAACAGGATGGGGCCCAGCGCTGATCCCCATGGGACACCACCAGTGACTGGCTGCCAGCTGGATGTGGCACCATTCACCACCACTCTCTGGCCCTGGCCCTCCAGCCAGTTCCTAGCCCAGCACAGAGTGCTGCTGTCCAAGCCAGGGGCTGACAGCTTGGCCAGCAGTTTGCTGTGGGGGACGGTGTCAAAGGCCTTGCTGAAGTCCAGGTAGACTACATCCACAGCCTTCCCCACATTCACCACGCAGTCACCTGATCATAGAAGGAGGTCAAGTTGGTCAGGCAGGACCTGCCCTTCAGAGGAGACCTTATTGCTGCCTTCAACTACCTGAAGGAGGTTGTAGCCAGGTTGGGGTTGGTCTCTTCTCCCAGGCGGCCAGCACCAGAACAAGAGAACACAGCCTCAAGCTGTGCCAGGGGAGGTTTAGGCTGGATGTTAGGAAGAAGTTCTTCACAGAGAGAGTGATTTCCCATTGGAATGGGCAATGGGAGGTGGTGGAGTCACCATCACTGGAGGTGTTTAGGAAGAGCCTGGATGGGGTGCTTGGTGCCATGGTTTAGTTGATTAGCTGGTGTTGGGTGATAGGTTGGACTTGATGATCTCAAAGGTCTTTTCCAACCTGGTTAATTCTATTCTATTCTAAATATCAGTTTTAGACATCATATAATGATGACATCTGGTTTGTTTTTTTCCTTCCGTAGTTTCTTGACATTTGTGCAGACCATGATGCTCTTGATTCATGGAATCATAGAATGGTTTGAGTTGGAAGGCACCCGCACAGGTCATCTAGTTCAACACCCCTGCAGTCAGCAGGGACATCTCAGATCAGGTTGCTCAGAGCTTTGTTGAGCCTGACCTTGAATATGTCCAGGAATGGGACCTCAGCTGCACCTTTAGGCAACCTGTTCCAGTGTTCCACCACCCTCATGGTGCAGAACTTGTTCCTAACATCCAGCCAAATCTATGCATCCTTAATCTCAAACCATTACCCCTCATCCTATCACTGCAGGCCTTTGGAGACATCCCCTCTGCAGCCTTCTTGTAGGCTCACTTCAGGTACTGTCAGGCCACTATTAGGTCTCTCTGGAGCCTTCTCTTCTCCAGGCTGAACAACCCCAGCTCCCTCAGCCTGTCCTCGTAGCAGAGTTGCTCCAGCCCCCCAACGCTTTTGTGGCCGCACTCTGGACCCACTCCATCAGGTCCATGTTCTTCCTGTGTTGCGGGCTCCATAGCTGGACACAGCACTGTAGGTGAAGTCTCATCAGAGCAGAGCAGAGGGGCAGAATCCTCTCTCCATCTCTGGCCACACTGGTTTTGATGCAGCCTAGGCTGCCACTGGCCTTGTGGGCTGCAAGTGCCCATTGCTGGCTCATGTCCAGCTTCTCATGCACCAGTCCTTTTCTGCAGGGCTGCTTTCTATCACCTCATCCCACAGCCTGTATTGAGAATGAAGATTGTTCACCCAGGTACAGGACCCTGCTCTTGGTCTTTTTGAACCTCCTGAGGTTCACTTGGGCCCACCTCTCCAGACTGCCCAGGTCCTTCTGGCTGACATCCTGTCCCTCTGACATGTCAACAGCTCCACTCAGCTTGGTGTCATCTGCAAGGTTGCTCATGGTGCTCTCAATCACTGATTCTCCACTGCTTTTAAAAGTCTGCCTCATCTTTCTTTTACAGTGATTGGAAAGACTATGAAAAAACTTGGTAAGAATTACCATTGTTCGAGACACATTCTTCAGTCAGTTCATGAAGTTTACACTTCTGTGCTTTACAGAAAGTGCTGTTAAATATTCTGTTCTTGTCTAACTCAATTCATTTTCATTCAAGTTTGTTCTTTCTGAGCCTCAAAATTACCTCTTTTTTATTTTTTTTTGGTTAAATTTGTTGTTTATTAGCTCCTTTTTGTCCCCCTTTTTTGGGGTGTGTGTCTCTTTTTATCCTTCTACATTTTCTCAGGGAATCTAAAGCTGTTTGCATTGTATTGTATTGTGTTCTGTGGCTTTGTCTTCCTGTATATTTTCTTACTGGGAAGTGAAACCAGCTCATATCTTATTCCCATGTCCCCTTCTCTTTCTGTGTGCAGCTCATAAAAGTCTGAGTTATGAGCTTTCCTCCTTTGCACGCTCAGGACCACCCCATTTCCAGTTTTGTTTTCTTCTTCTTCATCATCTTTTTTTCCCCTTTAGTGCTGTTTATCATAATTTTTAACCCTGTTACGACCCAATGGTCATCATCATACCAGCACTGATTAGAGATGTGATGACCCCTTCCAGCCTGCACAGAAAATGAGCAAAGCCTGTCCCAAGAGGAGGTAGCAATCCTGGCGTAGTTAATGATCTTCTTTTGATGGCTCTATTATTATTATACAACCTACATTGTGCCTTTTCAAGCAAGAAATGGTGCTTAGTGAGCATCACAGAATAACAAATGTTTCTTTTTGAAAGGGCTTTTGAAAAGCCTGCAACACAAAGTCAGAGGCTGCAGTCTTGCCAAGTAAGTATTTCAAAGAGAAGAAGCCTAAAATACAAACCTTCCCCAGGAATTGTTCAGAGGAAGAATGGAAATTAGGGACTGTAAGCCAAACATTGTCACTCTATGTTAGAAACAAAAGATGGACATTTTTTGGGGGGGGGGGTGGTGGGTTTGAAACTGAGTACTGGTTCAGCCAGTCCAAATTCCCACCTTCCCACGGGTGCTTGGGCTAGTGACATTTCACAGAAACAAGATGCTAGAAAATGCCCTTCTGGAGCTGATTTTTCCCTACAGAATGCTGCAGGCTTTTCTGAAGCCCATGGTAAATGTACTCAATTTTGAAGGCACTTTTCCCCAGTATTGTGCCACAGTTATTTATGCAGATTTATTTATGCACAGTTATTTATGCACAGTTATTTAACACATCCAAGTGCTGGGTTCTGCACATTTGCCACAGCAACCCCATGCAGTGCTACAGGATGGGGTCAGAGTGGCTGGAGAGCGAGCAGACAGAGAGGGACCTGGGGGTGCTGGTTGATGGTAGGCTGAACATGAGCCAGCAGTGTGCCCAGGTGGCCAAGAGGGCCAATGGCATCCTGGCCTGCATCAAGAACAGTGTGGCCAGCAGGAGCAGGGAGGTCATTGTGCCCCTGTACACTGCACTGGTTAGGCCACAGCTTGAGTCCTGTGTCCAGTTCTGGGCCCCTCAGTTTAGGAAGGATGTTGACTTGCTGGAAGGTGTCCAGGGAAGGGCAACGAGGCTGGTGAGGGGTTTGGAACACAAGCCCTATGAGGAGAGGCTGAGGGAGATGGGGTTGCTTAGCCTGGAGAGGAGAAGACTCAGGACCTTATTGCTCTCTACAACTACCTGAAGGGAGGTTGTAGCCAGGCAGAGGTTGGTCTCTTCTCCCAGGCAACCAGTACCAGAACAAGAGGACACAGTCTCAAGCTGCGCCAGGGCAGGTTTAGGCTGGATGTTAGGAAGAAGTTCTTCACAGAGAGAGTGATTTGCCATTGGAATGTGCTGCCCAGGGAGGTGGTGGGGTCACCATCCCTGGAGGTGTTTAGGAGGAGACTTGATGGGGTGCTTGGTGACATGATCTAGTTGTTTGATGGGTTGGACATCTTGAAGGTCTCTTCCAACCTGGTGTATTGTATTGTATTGTATTTTTGGGGTGCAAAGGGAAGGAGGGAAATGCTTATTTTCTCCTTGCCTTCCCTCATTGTCACTCCTCCAGCAGGCACCTGTTTAGCTGTGTCAGGCTGTTTCGAAAGGCCCATTCATGAACACAATTCCTGTTGGAAGTAAGGATTTAATACCAGGCTGCATTGTCAGTCAGGTCTCTCTCATGGGATTAACTGCACAGAACTTTTCTTCCTGCTCTGCATGGCTGCTTCTTGTAAGGTCTTTGGAAATACAGCAGCTTTACCAGTGTGGGTATGGTCAGTGGTGGCAGCACTAGTGATGTATCCTTCATCTGGAAGGTGCCCAGAGAAGGGCCACGAGGATGAGCAGTGGACTGGAGCTCCGCTCCTGTGCATGCAGAGAGAGTTGGAGCTGTTCAGCCCAGAGAAGAGAAGGCTCTGAGAATACCTTATTGTGGCCTTCCAGTATCTGAAGGGGGCTACAGGAAAGCTGGGGAGGGACTTTTTAGGCTGTCAGGTAGTGATAGGACTAGGGGGAATGGAGCAAAACTAGAAGTGGGTAGATTCAGACTGGATGTTAGGAAGAAGTTCTTCACCATGAGGTTGGTGAGATGCTGGCACAGGTTGCCCCGGGAGGTGGTGGAGGCTTCATCCCTTGAGGTTTTTAAGGCCAGGCTGGGTGTAGCTCTGAGCAACCTGCTCTAGTGTGAGGTGTCCCTGCCCATGGCAGAGGGGTTGGAAGTGGATGATCCTTGAGGTCACTTCCAGCCTAACAATTCTATGGTCTTTCCCAGTGTGAGTACTTTTTAGGATGCCCAACATGCATCAATTAGAAGAGTTATTTCTGGTTGAACAAGATTATTTTCCTCTCATTACAGGAGCATTAAAAGAATCAATACTAAATATGTATAATTTTTCAGCTATAAGATTATTTCTGGTTGACCTTATTTTGTGTCTCATTAAATATTTGATAGCCATTGTTATCCTATTAATTTTCTGATGTGGATGTGAACCCAGTGAGGTGTGCCCCACATGATGACTCCTTGATGACTCCTTTGATTTGTAGTGGCATGAGATAGTCCACTGAAAAGGACATTGAGATGCTTGAATGTGTCCAGAGGAGGGCAATGAGGCTGATTAGAGGCCTCGAGCACAAGCCCTATGAGGAGAAGCTGAAGGAGCTGGGATTGTTTAGCCTGCAGAAGAGGAGGCTCAGGGGAGACCTTATTGCCATCTACAACTACCTGAAAGGAGGTTGTAGCCAGGAGGGGTTGGACTCTTCTCCCAGGCAACCAGCACCAGAACAAGAGGACACAGTCTCAAGCTGCGCCAGGGGAACTTTAGGCTCGAGGTGAGGAGAAAGTTCTTTACAGAGGGAGTAATTGGCCATTGGAATGTGCTGCCCAAGGAGGTGGTGGAATCACCATCCCTGGAGGTGTTCAAGAGGGGATTGGACATGGCACTTGGTGCCATAGTTTAATAGTCATGAAGTCTGTGGTGACAGGTTGGACTTGATGATCTTTGAGGTCTTTTCCAACCTTATTGATTCTGTGATTCCCTTTGTGGTTCCAGGCAATTGTATTGTTACACTAATTTCTTTGATTTGCCATCTTCAATGTACAGTCACCTAGGATGCAGGGTCAATTGAGTATCAAAAGAAATCCTTCCCACCCCCACCTTCCAAATGAAATTATTCATATTTAACTATTCAAATTTCTATTAATTTTTAATATCTTAATTCATTGATCTCTTTATGTGGGCCTGGAGGGCTTGTGAGTGTTATGCCTAAGGATCCTGTGCTTGTGTTGCTGTAAGATGGAGATTCGACGGAGGGCTCCTAACTGACATCTGATCTGTATGTATGGGAGCTTAGGGCAGGAGGGAATTCCCTCCAGGGAATTTGTCACCATGATGCTGCAGGCCCTATCTGTGTGCTCAGGTTTTCTGAGGAGTAGCTAAAATCAAAAACTCCATAGTCTTCTGTGAGGAAAAGTTACTTAATGACTCTAATGCTAATCAGTCTAGTGCTGATTTCATCACTTGAGCAACATGGCTCGGGGATGCTTTGGACAGGCAACCTCTTCTCTGCAGCTGTATTTTCTGTTGTTTACAGACACTTGTCATGTGCGACAGAAGTGACACAAAACACCAACTGTTAATGTTTCTAATTGGGCCTGAGCCCCTTAAATGAAAGATGTTAACAGGACTGAAATTATGGTCTTTGTCAAAATGATGTGCAAGCAGAACTTGTATCCCTTCCTTTACTTCTGCCTGGAGGATGAGGGAGGGGTGTGTGGAGGTGGAAATCAGAAACCTTGTTTTTTTCCTGTCTGTTTAGGGGATGTTCAGAGACAAAATGCCTTTGCAGAGGTTAGAGGTATAATCTAAAGCAGTAATGTTATTTGATGTGTAAAGTATGGCTTCATTTAAATAATAAAAGCATTTCATCTTTTTATTTCTTGACATTCTGTGAAGCTGATGTCTGACTATGTGCTCCTGACATCCTTCTTCCAATACTTTCATGGTGATTTTTCTGTCAGATGCTCAACCTTGTGACAATAAGTTTACATCTATCACTTTCCCAGTGGGCTGTTGTCAGGCTAGTTTCAGCCATTCCTTGTCTCATGAAGTGATTAGCAGCAACCCTTTTCAAATTGTCTCTTGATTCTTTGCTAGCTTTTGTACATACAAGCTACCCCTGCAATGTCAGTGGTATCATGTTCACCTGGCACCTTACAGTGACAAGTGTCAGGTTTTGCTTAGATTTCTACCTTTTTGTTTCAAATGGTTCAAATATTCCAGATCCAGCCTCCTTCTCCTTTTTGGTAAACAATTTCCTTCTATTAGATGGGTTTTCCATTGGCACACTGCAATGGGTTAACCCCATCCTGAAAACAGGGGTGGAGGGCTTGCCAGTGCTTTGTCCTCCCTGCAGGGCATTTTCCCCCTGGGAAACTGAGTCTGTTCCACTCCCCCTTCCCTGCCCAGCTAGGGTATAAAAGGGAGGACATTGCAGCCATTAGCTCTCCTTTTTGGCTCCTGCCTTTCCTGGATGAGAGCTACTGCAGCTGCCTTCCTGCTCTTCTGCCACGTGGTCGGGTCTGATCCTTCTCCTTGCTGCCTCCACACCTCTTCAGAAAGTCTGGTTTTGTATTCTTGTTTTTTTCCCCCTCCCATCCATCCTTGTTCCTTGCCCTTGTGAACCTTACCTGTTACTGTTTTATACATATATATATTTTAAAGAAAACTCTTTACCTCTGTATTTCCAAGCTGACTCCAAATTATTGCTTGGTGGATTTGCTCCTTCCCTTTTTATTCCCCCCCCTCCTCTGGAGAGATTCTCAGCCTTGCCCCCATCTGAGCTCTTAACTCCCAGTTAAGGCTCAGACCACTACACACCCCACCTCTCTAACCAGTGCTTTACAAAAGGGGTGGCAAAAGTATCTTAGTGGCCAAGTCATGTAGTCAGTTAATGAGGGGGTGTGTGTTGAATTCAGATTGTGCCAGATGTTCTCACCCCTGGATCATACTTTCTCCTCTGGGCATGCTGTGCAGGAAGATGTGTGTTCAATTTAGGTAACAGCATCACTGCTCCCTTTCCTGAGCTGGAGTGCTCCATATAATCCTGGTTTTCTTCCCTGGAATATATGCCAGCATTAAATTTTAAGCAGCACAGTGGCTCATGGGAGGCACAGCTACATGTGTTTTGTGGAGGTTGTTACTTGTGAACAAGAAACTTGGTCTTTCTGAGTTCACCATTGCTTGATTGCCATTTCTCATTTTCTCCCTTGTATGACTTTGTCTCACTTCTGCTGGTGAAATGTCCTAGTTCTCCACTTGAAGTTTCATGCTTCCTTCATGAGTTGTGGTCATTTAACCTCGCTTTCTTTGGGTGCATAGCTATGGATTTGTCTTGTCAGTGTCAGGTACTCGAGCACAGAATTTCTTTGTGCTGCCTTCAGTTAAACTGATTTTTGCAGATGTTCCTCACACCTGGTGTTTTGCTTTCCACTTTAATCATCTTATGCTTTGCCAAAGGTTGAATGCAGTCTCCTAGCACTCGCAGCAGAGAGACTTGGGATGGCACTTTGTGAGTCAGTCAGTGATTAGCACTGAAAAGGGAGCCAGGAAATTACTGTGACTTCTTCCCCTTGGGGCTCCTGCTCTGAATCTCCAGTGTTTTCCAGCAGTGCTTTCCAAGATGTTCAGTTTTAGGCATTTCAGGTTACTGCCTCTCTCCTCCCTAAAATTAGAGTCTATTTTTTTATTTTTTTTGAGGGAATGCACCTATCTTGCATCATCTTGCTGGAATGTGTCCAGAGAAGGGCAACAAAGCTGCGGAGGGGTCTCAAGCAGAAGCCCTGTGAGGAGAGGCTGAGGGAGCTGGGGTTGCTTAGCCTGGAGAAGAGGAGGCTCAGGGGGAGACCTTATTGATGTCTACAACTACCTGAAGGGAGGTTGTAGCCAGGTGGAGGTTGGTCTCTTCTCCCAGGCAACCAGCAGCAGAACAAGAAGACACAGTCTCAAGCTGCACCAGGGGAGGTTTAGGCTGGAGGTGAGGAGAAAGTTCTTCATACAAAGAGTGATTGGCCATTGGAATGTGCTGCCCAGGGATATGATGGAGTCACTATCCCTGGTGGCGTTCAAGAGGGGATTGGACGTGGAACTTGGTGCCATGGTTTAGTTAGTCATGAGGTCTGTGGTGACAGGTTGGATTTGATGATCGTTGAGGTCTCTTCCAGCCTTGGTGATTCTGTGGTGGAGTCGCCATCACTGGAGGTGTTTAGGAGGAGACTTGATGGGGTGCTTGGTGCCATGGTTTAGTTGATTAGATGGTGTTGGATGATGGGTTGGACTCGATAATCTCGAAGGTCTCTTCCAACCTGGTCTGGTCTATTCAATTCAATTCAATTCTAGTCTAGTCTATTCCATTCCATTCTGTTCTATTCTATTCTGTTCTGTTCTATCACTTTTCTTGCATAATCCTGTACTTAAGTCCCTATTTTCCTTGGATAATAATATATAGTTTGTTATCAGGTTTTCGTGACTGTGACTTTTAAATGCATTTTAGGGAAAAAAAAACCCACAAACAAACCTTGCTGGGTTGAATGTCAACCAACCATGTGGTGTTTTCAGTCTCATGGCTGATATATTTGTGTATCTAAGTAGGTTTTTTGCAATTCTTACTCAAGTGGTGAAAATGCAAACTAAAGTTGTACTGCCATTATCCTTTTGGTAAGTTAGTTGTGAAAGTTAGCAGAGGGCTACAAGGATGATTAGGGGACTGGAGCATTGCCTTATGAGGAGAGGCCGAGGGACCTGGGACTTTTTACTCTGGAAAAGAGAAGACTTAGAGGGGATTTAATATATGTTTATGAATATCTGAGGGCTGGGCATCAGGAGGGAGGGGACAGGCTCTGCTCACTTGCTTCCTGTGATAGGACAAGGAGCAATGGATGTAAGCTGCAGCACAGGAGGTTCCTCCTCAATGCAAGGGGAAACTTCTTTACTGTAAGGGTCACAGAGCACTGGAACAGGCTGCCCAGAGGTGTTGTGGAGTCTCCTTCTCTGGAGACCGTCAAGGCCCATCCGAATGCATTCCTGTGTGACCTGAGCTAGATTCTATGGTCCTGCTCTGGCAGGGGGGTTGGATTCGATGATTTATTTGGGTTCCTTCCAACCCCTGACATCCTGTGAAAGTCTGAACAATGTACAGCATACAAATTTGGTTTGATCTGCCTTTTGTCTCAGCAGTGGAATCTTCATACTGTGCAGTATTTTGCTGATATAAGAAGGTATAGTTGCAGCTGAAAGAGCTCAGGTTGTGATCTTGTCAGCTCTCATAAGGCAAGCATGGTCTACTGTGATCACTCTGACAGTAGAATATCTCCAGGGTAAAACATTGGTGCCTTAGGAAATGAGGATGCCCTAGCTGCCATTCCTGCTTGGAAATAAAAGCTGATTCTGTGTATTGAGAGTAGATCTAATGCTGAAGCTGGACTCTTTGGGGTGTAAAATACTTGATCACTTCTTTCCATGGCAAGAGTAAACTGAAGACTAATACACAGGAGAGACATAAAGAACTAGACTTTCTTTTAATTTTTTGTCTCTCTCTCTGTGTCTCTCTCTCTGTGTCTCTCTCTCTGTGTCTCTCTCTCTGTGTCTCTCTCTCTGTGTCTCTCTGTGTCTTTCTGTGTCTCTGTCTTCCTCTCTGTCTTCCTCTCTGTCTTCCTCTCTGTCTCTGTCTTCCTCTCTGTCTCTGTCTTCCTCTCTGTCTCTGTCTTCCTCTCTGTCTCTGTCTTCCTCTCTGTCTCTGTCTTCCTCTCTGTCTCTGTCTTCCTCTCTGTCTCTGTCTTCCTCTCTGTCTCTGTCTTCCTCTCTGTCTCTGTCTTCCTCTCTGTCTTCCTCTCTGTCTTCCTCTCTGTCTTTCTACACAGAGAGGGTGATTGCCCATTGGAATGTGCTGCCCAGGGAGGTGGTGGAGTCACCATCATTGGAGGTGTTTAGGAGGAGGCTTGATAGGGTGCTTGGTTGCATGGTTTAGTTGATTAGGTGGTGTTGGATGATAGGTTGGACGGTGATCTTGAAGGACTCTTCCAACCTGGTTTATTGTGTCCCTTTGTCTGTCCCTCTGTCTGTCCCTCTGTCTCGATCTCTGTCTCGCTCTCTCTTGCTCTCTCTCTCAGTCTCTCTCTCTCAGTCTCTCTCTCTCAGTCTCTCTCTCTCAGTCTCTCTCTCTCAGTCTCTCTCTCTCAGTCTCTCTGTCTCACTCTCTGTCTCACTCTCTGTCTCTGTTTCACTCTCTGTCTCTGTCTCACTCTCTGTCTCTCAGTCTCTCTCAGTCTCTCTCAGTCTCTCTCAGTCTCTCTCAGTCTCTCTCAGTCTCTCTCAGTCTCTCTCAGTCTCTCTCAGTCTCTCTCAGTCTCTCTCAGTCTCTCTCAGTCTCTGTCTCTCTCTCTGTCTCTCTGTCTTAGAGTGCTGACAACCCCTTTGTCCTCATGACATGCGCTGCAGGAAGTTAGGTGTTCAGCCCTCTGAGAGAACAAAAGTTGCAGTAATTTAGATGCCTGAGGGCTGTTTCCAAAGCCAGGCCGTAGACATTTGTTTTAAAGATCTCAGTCAGCACTCACTGGCTTTTTGGGGTGAGCTGCTGCGAGGCTGCTGTTTGCTTTCAGGAAAAAGCACCACTCCATCTGTCAAAAGCTTAAAACATACTGGAGTCCATCCTTTTTGCAGCATTTGCTTCATCGGAAACTTGTACATGACACGCAAAAGTGCCAAGTCTGGAGGGGAACCTAACAGCTTGACTGTCTAACGTTGTAAACAGAAAATTGAGAGGAGTGTGCAAAGTCTTTGTGACTTTCCTATCACCTGTAATACAGCTCCAACACTGCAGGCCCTATTCGTTGTGTCTCTGATAGGTGTCCTGTCTCATCATACTTGATCTCTGCTGCAAAACCTTAACTGTGATTTTATGTGCTCTTGTGTCAGCAGATTGACACATCTATCACACAGGCAGGTTCATTTAGAAACAATTCCACCATCCTATACTGCAATAGCACTAATAGACTTCTGTGCAAGCTTGAAATGGGGTATATATTGCTTTTTGTATTTATTTATTTATATATAATGTGGAAGTTGAACTATCATGGAATGCTGAAGTCCAAAACTCTCTTGAGCTTGTATCACCGATGCAAGTTCATCAAGTCACGATGAAATCTTGGCCAAGTATTACATCCTGAGGCCCACTGAATAATTTTTGTGTTTGTGATTTTTGAGATTTCTGCAAAATAAAGCTTGCAGCTGTTGTTGAGCTGAAAATACCTGGAGGATGAAGTGCTGATATCAGCTTCATAAAACATGCAGCTTTCACAGTTGTCTAGATAAAAAGCAGCGTGTCCTTTTAGAGTATGCACTATTGCTGTACAAAGAAGTCAGTATATATTGCTTTGGAGTTTGCTTTCTCACACAGTTTAGGTATTTGGACCATACTGAGCTTTTAATAACACAGAAGCAAAATAAAACTACATAAAATGTAAGGGTAACAGGCAACTCCCCTGTGGCAGTTTTAGGGTAATGCCTAGGGAATTTTCCACAGATCTTGAGTAGAAAGTGGTAGAATGTAAATCAGTTGCCATTGAATGTAAAAGGAAAATAATGATAAGGTCTAAATAGTCCCATTGGTCTGATAAGTCAGCCCATTGGTCTGGGGGTTGGTCTCTTTTCCCAGGCAACCACAATAGAACAAGAGGACACCTTCTAAATCTGCGCCAGGGGAAGTTTAGGCTGGATGTTAGGAAGAAGTTCTTCACAGAAAGAGAGATTGGCCATTGGAATGTGCTGCCTGGGGAGGTGGTGGAGTCACCATCACTGGAGGTGTTTAGGAGGAGACTGGAGACTACAACTACCTGAAGGGTGGTTGTAGCCAGGAAGGGGTTGGCCTCTTCTCACTAGCAACCAGCACCAGAACAAGGGGGCGCAGTCTCAAGCTGTGCCAGGGGAAGTTTAGGCTCGAGGTGAGGAGAAAGTTCTTCACTGAGAGAGTCATTCGCCATTGGAATGTGCTGCCCAGGGAGGTGGTGAAGTCACTGTCCCTGGAGATGTTCAAGAGGGGATTGGACGTGGCACTTGGTGCCATGGTCTAGTAGTCATGAGGTCTTGGGCTGGACTTGATGATCTTTGAGGTCTCTTCCAACCTTAGTGATACTGTGATACTGTGTATGGGGCGCTTGGTGCCATGGTTTAGTCGATTAGATGGTGTTGGAGGATGGGTTGGACATGATGATCTCAAAGGTCTCTTCCAACCTGGTCTGGTCTGGTCTGGTCTGGTCTGTTCTGTTCTGTTCTGTTCTGTTCTATTCTATTCTATTCTATTCTATTCTATTCTATTCTATTCTATGTGATTCCTTTATTTTCCTAAATGAACATCCCGTGACGTAGAGAAATGGAGAACTTCCTAGATCTGGGGTTTTGTAGGTTGGTTGGTTGTAGGTTTTTGTTGTTGTGGTTTTTGTGTTTGTTAGAGGTTTGTTTGTGGGGTTGGTTTTTTTTTTTTTTTTTTTTTTTTTTGTCTTGTTTTCTTTCTTTTTCTTCTTCTTCCCCTTCCTGTATCAATATTAACATCACTGCTCCAAGCCTAGCTGGAACTGTGTAGTCTTTCACAACGTGGTAGATCACATTGAGCTGAAAGCTTTATTTTGCTCTCTGTGTGAAATTTCTCTGCTTTGTAACTATGTCAAGAAAAGCAATCACTACTTAGAGAAATTTGGAGTAACTAGTGGTTTACAAATATACAAATCAATACATACAATCAAGGTGCCTCATTAAAGTCCAGTGCCTTGAATCTTAACTCATTTGTGGAAAAGGCAGGGATTGTATGAAAAGTTTGTCATCCCATAATAGTAACCAAGGCTACCACATTGTTTAGTATGATCTAATTAAAAAAAATAATCATATTGGTATGCATTACAATTCAGACATGACAGTATGAATGCTGTGAGGTACTGTCCCTCTGAGAGGGTGCAGAAAGAGAATGAGCTTCCTGCACATGGAGCTGTGCTCTGATCATTGCACCTCAAGGCCATCCTGTGATCATCTATGAAATCTGGGATTTCTTCTGGCTGCCCTAAATGAATGAATAAATAAAACATAGGATGGTTTGGGCTAGAAGGGACCTCCAAAGATCATCTAGTCCACCCCCTGCAGTCAGCAGGGACATCCTTTACTAGAGCAGGTTGCTCAGAGCCTTGTTGAGCCTGACCTTGAGTGTCTCCAGGGATGGGGCCTCAACCAGCTCCCTGGGCAACCTGCTGCACTGTTCTACCACTTTTCATGGTAAATAACTTGTTGCTAACATCCAATCTAACTCTCCTTTAATTTCAAGCCGTTGCAGGCCTTTGCAGGGAGTCCCTCTGAAGCCTTCTTGTAGCCCCTTCAGGTACTGGAAGGCTGCTATTAGGTGTCCCTCTTCTCCAGCTGAACAACCCCAGCTCCCTCAGTCTGCCCTTGTAGCAGAGATGCTTCAGTATCCCCAAGCATCTTCGTGGTCCTTTCTGGACCAACTCCATCAGGGCCATGCCCTTCCTTTGTTGAGGGCTCCAGACCTGGATGCAGCACTGCAGATGAAGTCTCACCAGAGCAAAATGATAAAATCACCTCTCTCCATCTGCTGACCATGATGCTTTTGATGCATCCTAGACTGGTTTGCAGATCGGGTTACCACAAACCTCTAGACATCCAGTGCATAAAATGGGCATTCTTGCTTATAAATCTAATAAGGATAAACACTTTTAACATGTTTGGCTTCTTGCAGATGAGGGTGTACCTATTTGCTCTCCAGCACCACACGTGTTTCCTATGTGTACAAGGAAGATGTTACTGTGGACGATATGTAAAGTGTAACAGACTGTTAATTCTCTAGCACTATCATACAAGCTGCCCTGGTGCCTGGTGTTTACATACTGATTTTTTGATTCAGATCACTTGTCAGCGTTAGACAACTAGAGAGTGCTGCATCCAGGCAGGAATAATCTGGTTTTCAGAAAGAAGTCCACAGATCTGCAGCAAAGCATCTCAAAAGCTGAGGGGATGACATGGAGAGCGTCACTGCAAGAGGGGATGTGGCAGAGCAGGACTCCTGATTGTAGAAATGGATACATGGCATGCATGCTTGCACATGCTCTTTAGGATCTTTAGGATATGAATGGCTGCTCACAAAAGGTCTTATGCTGATACAAAAGGAAGATTAAAGTGTATTTGATATCGTATTAATTTCAAACAGAAGCTGACTTTTGCTTTGTGTGTTGAGTTTATTCACATCCTCTGGAGTATAATATGAAAAAGGGTTGTAACAGGACTGAGTAAAGGCCAAGACTGAAAGTGTAAGGTGAACTGAATACTAAAGAGGATCCTGAGCTTAATAGCAAGTGCTTCTTTCTTGACTGTTCCAAAACAGTTTCAATTCAATAGACTTTAGTTTTTTGTATGTTCAATTAAGGTAACACAGAAGCTCCTTATGAAACATTAGTTTATGAAATAATTTAGGTGCTACAAATAATTCTGGGGAAAATTGTGTCCTTTTTGGGAGTCAATCTTCTGTCATCCATGGTTCTTCTTACTTCTGCCCATATATATATTGTAAAACTGGAACTCATAAGGTTCATGGGAATGAGCATCATTAATAAGGTCAATTATTTGGCAATAAATAATGAAGTCTCTGTGTGCTGGTACAGGATATAGACTTTTGCATTCATCTCTGCTTTCTGCTTCCTGATGAGGGGAAATAAAGAAGGCTGAGCATCATGGTGCAGAAGGTATGCATTATAAAGACTTCCCTCACTGAGAGTTGAAATCAGTCCAACTGCTGTGCTGGTGTCATTGCTGCCCACCTTTGCATATGGGCCTCATAAGGATGAGACAGTAGTTAAAGTCCATTTCCCTCCCACATTATCATGTTAGTTGTGGCACATATTAAGTACATCAATATGATTAATTTTGTTTATGGTCTTCTAGTAAAATCCCAAGCTGAGGGCAGGTGTTGATCTGTTAGAGGGTAGGAGAGCTCTGCAGAGGGACCTTGACAGGCTGGACAGATGGGCAAAGTCCAAGGGCATGAGATTGAACACATCCAAGTGCCAGGTTCTAAACATTGGCCACAACAACCCTATGCAGTGCTACAGGCTGGGGACAGAGTGGCTGGAGAACAGTGAGGAAGAAAGGGACCTGGAGGTACTGGTTGATAGGAGGCTGAACATGAGCCAGCAGTGTGCCCAGGCATGTGCCCAGTGTGCCAAGAAGACCAACGGCATCCTGACCTGCATCAGGAACAGTGTGGCCAGCAGGAGCAGGGAGGTCATTCTGCCCCTGTACTCAGCACTGGTTAGGCCACAGCTTGAGTCCTGTGTCCAGTTCTGGGCCCCTCAGTTTAGGAAGGATGTTGACTTGCTGGAACATGTCCAGAGAAGGGCAACAAAGTTGGTGAGGGGTTTGGAACACAAGCCCTATGAGGAGAGGCTGAGGGAGCTGGGGTTGCTTAGCCTGGACAAGAGGACGCTCAGGGGAGACCTTCTTGCTCTCTACAGCTACCTGAAGGGAGGTTGTAGCCAGGCAGAGGTTGGTCTCTTCTCCCAGGCAGCCAGCACCAGAACAAGAGGACACAGTCTCAGGCTGCACCAGGGGAACTTTAGGCTTGAGGTTAGGAAGAAGTTCTTCATAGAAAGAGTGATTTGCTATTGGAATGTGCTGCCCAGAGAGGTGGTGGAGTCACCATCACTGGAGGTATTTAGGAAGAGCCTGGATGAGGCGCTCGGTGCTACGGTTTAGTTGATTAGATGGTGTTGGGTGATAGGTTGGACTCAATGATTTCAATCTTATTATATTGATACATTGGTTTCTGGTCACTTCTAGACTGATGTGTTTATTAGCATAAATTATAACAAAATAGAAGAAAAAGAATAAGCATAAAGGGAGGTTGTAGACAGGAGGATGTTGTTCTCTTCTCCCAGGCAGCCAGCACCAGAACAAGAGGACAAAGTCTCAGGCTGTGCCAGGGCAGGTTTAGGCTGGATGTTAGGAGGAAGTTCTATACAGAGAGAGTGATTTGCTATTGGAATGTGCTGCCCGGGGAGGTGGTGGAGTCACCTTCATTGGAGGTGTTCAGGCGGAGACTTGATGGGGTGCTTGGTGCCATGGTTTAGTTGTTTGGGTGGGTTGGATTGGTTGATGGGTTGGACATGATGATCTTGAAGGTCTCTTTCAACCTGGTGTATTGTATTGTATTTTATTGTATTATTTTATAGACTTGTTTGCAGATAGGCAAATTTGACCAAAATCTAATCAGGTGCCAGTAAGCAAAAGGAAGAATTTTAGTTTACAACTGAAAATAGAACATTTAAGCAATTTTATTCTGCAACTGCATGCACATCCCAGATTTTATGTTCAAATTAAATCCCACTATTTTTTCCTAATTACCCAAGAATAGCATGCATCCACTCCTTTAGAATGTACTCTGAATTTTATGTTTGACACCAGAAGCTGTTTGTTGCACTGTAAATTACAGTAGCATTTCAATTTCTTATTGAAAGCCCAGCAAACCTGATACTTCTGCACCTATTTGTCCGTTTAACTACTCATAAGTATAAAGCTGCAGCATATCCTTGTCAAGGATCAATGGGGCTTGTTTTTTTTCCCCCTGTGACCTGCTCCTTCTTCCTGCTTCCTTTTGGGAATGGGCAGGGTGAGCTTGGATGACTGAGGTTCAGAATGGCCACAGACAAGCTTTACTGGAGGTTCAGAGTTGTCTGGCTTCACACTTAGCTATTCCCTTTCACCAGCTTGCCATCTGCAATGTAACTCCTTGTTTGAGGTATATGTCCTGTTTCTCATTGTCCTGGGTTTTCTTGGGGAAATTCTTCCTGTGTGTGTGTTCAGAAAAATGCTTCCTTTTATCCAGCCTTTTCAAAAGCTATCCCTTTTGTTTTATCAGAATTTCTTTTGAGCTGAAATCCTGTTAACACTCAGTCTACAGTTCTCCCTAAATTCAGTTTTGGGTCTTTTTTTAATCTCCCATTTTTAAAGCCTCAGTTAATACATAGACATCTGAATCCTAATGCTACGAAACAAAGCATTGCTGCTCTTAAAAAAAGTATTTGGCTTTCTCATTTCTGAGTTTTCAAAGGCCATTGCTTAGCTGTTAGCAGATAGCTAATTAATTTTCCACCAGGGTGTGTGTTCTGTACAAGGGGCCTTTGTGTTAATAAACAATGGTGGAATCTGATGACCTTGTTATTCCATAGGGGACTTGTCTCTCTAGTCTGAGTCTCTTGCTGTACAGAAATGCTGCTGCTGTTGTGGTTACATACCCCAGAAGCAGGCTATCATCTCAGCAATTTAGAGGACAACTTAGATTTCCTTTCAGTGTTGTAAAAATAAGTAATGATAGTCAGAATCTTTGCACAGTGTTTTCTGTAGGTGAATGTTTTATTATTTAAGTATGAAGGCTTTGAGGAACTAATGGAAGAAAATCCTTACAATAAGAAAATTGTTTCCAGCTTGCAAGCAAGTTTAAATTGAGGCCTTTTCTTGTAATGAGAAGTGAGAGTAGCTGTGGTGAAGGACTATTCAATGAGATGTCTCCAGTAATTGCATTCCTGTCTCGTTTTTTTTTTTGAAGAACATTCTTATTTAAGGAAAATAAAGATGAAAATGTTGGCACTCTTGCTGCAAAATACATCCAGTGTCAGATACACTGCTTGGAAATGATAAATTTGAAATCCTTTAGGGGCTTGAGAGCTGTGTGAGGTACAGAGAGAGGGCTGTGGTGTGCCACTCTGGGAATTGTGCTTATCTCAGCAGTTGCTCACTTTCGTGTTATTGAGGGTCCCTGTTTCCCCACCATACTGTAACTAGTTCATCCTCTGGCATTTCAGTTAAATGGAGATACTTTGTGTGCTTTGATAGCAGTGTGCTTACAGACCAGCCTGTGATTTGGTGTATGGTGGCTTTCTGTGGTCTGTGGAATGCATTTGGGCTTCTTATACAATACAATACAATACAATACAATACAATACAGTACAATACACCAGGTTGAAAGAGACCTTCAAGATCATCGCGTCCAACCCATCAACCAATCCAACCCACCTAAACAACTAAACCATGGCACCAAGCACCCCATCAAGCCTCCAATGAACACCTCCAATGAAGGTGACTCCACCACCTCCATGGGCAGCCGATTCCAATGGGCAATCACTCTCTCTGTATAGAACTTCTTCCTAACATCCAGCCTAAACCTGCCCTGGCGCATCTTGAGACTGTGTCCTCTTGTTCTGGTACTGGCTGCCTGGGAGAAGAGACCAACCTCCACCTGGCTACAACCTCCCTTCAGGTAGTTGTAGAGAGCAATAAGGTCTCCCCTGAGTCTCCTCTTCTCCAGGCTAAGCAACCCCAGCTCCCTCAGCCTTTCCTCGTAATACAATGTGCAACTCACTGTCTACTCAAAACAGTTTTCTGGTGAATGAGCTTTGCTTTTTTGTGTGTGATTGTTATCTCTATAAGGCCATGTCATATCGAGGTGAATTCTGTCAGACAGCTCCTGAGTGTTCTAAGTATCTTTAGTAGGCTGTCTGTGAACAAAGCCCAGATAACTACGATGCTTGTCTTCAGCCGCTGCGTGTGTGTGCCGCCACCTAACACCGCCCGCAGCCAAACCTCAGCATCCCCAGGCCTGTGGTGCTATCAGAGTGAGTGGGCTTCTGTTCAGGTTGATGTGATTTCAGTTGCTTCAGGCAAGCAGTTAACCAGCGTTGACTTCCCAGTGACAGCTTTTTCAAGTAGAAGTTTTCAGCGGAGATTTGCTTTTGAAGCAAATCACACAACAGAGGTGGCAGAGATACACTTCTGTAGAAGGAGGGCTCATTTCTTACCAGTGAATCTCTTCCAATCTTTGGTTGCTGTCCAGTCAGACAGTGTGTAGCATAACATTAAAGCTAAACCAGCTTCTGTCTGCTGTGCTTGAATGGGGCATTTTGGAAAGAAAGTGTGTGTGTAAGACAATGGTGTTCTCTGCTAAGTCATAATCACTTTGTTGTTGAAACAAAACCTGAGCCCATGTTCACTTCCCCATGTGAACACCAAGTGCTCCAAAGGATGATCTCTTATGAGGGAGAAGGAAACCAAAGATAGTCAGTTACTGGCAGAATCTTAAGGGTTTTTCCATCTGGACTAAGAGATTTTTGTACCTTGACAGAAAACCAATGCTTTCTCATTCTTATTAGGCCTGTAGCAACGTCATCTGTAGACATCTCGATGCCAGGGAAAACCTGATTTCAAGTTCCCACCATTGCAGCCATAATACTGTTAAGAAATCTTAGGATTCCTCACGCAGGTGAGGTTCCCTTAGTCCTCTTTGTGCTAGCAGCACCAGGATGTCTCATGAGGGGCAAGTTCCCATAGTCAGATTTGTTGTCAACCCTTCATCAAGTTATGCCATCCTAGAAAAAAAAACCCAAAACCCTGGTTGAAGTATGACTGTGAGAAAGCAGCTTTGCCAGTGCCAATGCTTTCAATATTGCCAGCATCTGCACATCTGCAGGAGGGGTAAACACAACAATTTACATTGTCACAGACCAACAAAGCAGAGTTCTAATCCCCTGTGTATTTTGGCAAAACACTGATGCTGCCACTGGGAAATTTTTTGTTTATACTTGAAGCGCTGAGAAGGTAATCAACTAATTTTGACAATTGTTTGATTAGGAATGTTCTTGTGTGTACAGGAGCCTGTCACCAAGGCACTCTCATTGCAGTTTGAATATGAACTCATGAAAGCTAATGGCAAAAGCAGTAAGAGGAGGGAGAGATGTCTATGGACATGGGATGTCTTATGGAGAAGGTATCTTCTAAAAGAAAGCATCATTCAACTTCAGCTGCCTGCTAAGCGCTTCCTTGCAGGGTAGCTTGATACTTTCTGTGTCTGACCCAATAGTTTCAGCACTGTTAGACCAGAGTGGAAAGAATCAGCCTGTCAGTGTGTCTTAAAAGATGAAGGAAAGAACAGGCAGCCCTAGAAGAAGTCAAGCATTCAGAATATGTACAGCATCTTAAAATTGGTGAGGAGCTGAAGTGAATAGCTAAGCTAAGCTGAGCTAGGGACCAACATAAACTGCAAGTACAAATGTAAGCCTGAATTTATCAGCTAAAGCCAGGCACATCTGAGCCTGTGTGTGTGTGTGAGAGAGAGTTTCTAGCTAAAAGCAGAGTGAGCAAGTGATACATCGCTTTGATGTGCTTTAAAAGCAAGTGGTTGCAATCCAGATCGTTTTGCTGTCAAATGTATTTGAAAACCAGAAAACATGCTGGATACATGTTTAATGAATAGTTATCAACACAGTTCCAGGAGTGTTTGATCTGGAGTGTTCTTTGGAATCCACCATTCAAATCTACTTGTGTCTTGAGCTACCTTAAACTTGGCTGTCATTCTGTGCTGTGGAGAAGTGAGAGTGTTGCAGAGGTTGACTTCAGCCTGGTGAATCACAGAATCACAGAAATACCCAGGTTGAAAAAGACCCTCAGGATCACCAAGTCCAACCTATAACCCTGCTCTACAAGGTTCACCCCTAAACCATGTCCCCAAGCACCTCATCCAAATGACCTCTAAACACCTCCAGGGATGGTGACTCCACCACCTCCCCGGGCAGCACATTCCAATGCCTGACCACTCTTGCCATGAAAAAATGTTTCCTGCTGTCCAGTCTAAAGCTACCCAGTTGCAGCTTGAGTCCATTCCCTCTTGTTCTATCAGTAATTATCTATGAGAAGAGCACCAGCCTCTCCACAACATCCTTTCACATAGTTGCAGACAGCCTTGAGGTCTCCCCTCAGCATCCTCTTTTTCAAACTAATCATCCCGAGCTCCTTCAGTCACTCTTACATCAGATTTATTCTCCAGGCTCTTCCCCGCTTCCTTGCCCTCCTCTGCACTGCCTCCAGTACCTCCACATCTCTCTTGTGTTGAGGTGCCCAAAACTGGACACAATACTTGAGGTGTGGCCTCACTAGAGCTGAGTGAAAGGGGACAATCACCTCCAGAATTCCAGAAGAATTCCTTTTGCCTTCAGCATATGGGTATTAGCCTTATGATTTCAGTTACATAAATTAAGACTATCAAGAAGGGACCCAGATTCTGATATTTGATTATCTGTTGTCCTTTGTGTGATTTTATGAAACTTCATTGCATTCTCTTGATCCCTCTGAACAAAACTGTAAACCCACCAGTTCAGAAGTCTAAAGAATTCAGGATTTCTTTTTGCCATCCTACTGCATGTGGGAAACTCAAGAAATGGCAGGAAGAAGGGAGAAACTTCAGTGCCAGGTAGCTTGCCACCTCTAACTGATGTTATACTAGAATAAAATGTAGCAGGAGAGTGAAGTGTAGGAGCTGCAGTAAATTAGGCACTCTGGCAGCAGTTAGATTTTGCTGGATGAAAGCACAATACAGCCCATTTGTCGGGGAGCCTCTTTGGGGTTGGATGGCATGAGTGGTGCTCTGCAACTGTAAAATGTTCTTACATGCCATTAGAGTTGGCTCAGCATGCATTAGAGCAAGTGGCTGTGACAACTGAGCAATGTATTTGAAGGTCTCCCCTTGTGTTCACTTACCTTGTATTTATGCTTATTCCTCTTGGTGGTGGGCAGTGATTTTTCTCTGATACTCCTCCTGAAGGGTTTTTGTCACAGTTACACCATGAACATGTTGTGGTGTTTCGTAACTGAAGCAGACCCATTGCTGACTCTCACACCCACACCTTGAGTACTGTGTCAGTTCTGGGCCCCTCAGTATAGGAAAGGTGTTGAGTTGCTGGAACATGTCCAGAGATATGAGGAGAGGCTGAGGGAGCTGGGGTTGCTTAGCCTGGAGAAAAGGAGGCTCAGGGGGGACCTTACTGCTGTCTGCAACTACCTGAAGGGAGATTGTAGCCAGGTGGGGGTTGGTCTCTTCTCCCAGGCAACCACCAACAGAACAAGAGAACACAGTCCCTAGCTGTGCCAGGGGAGGCTTAGGCTGGATGTTAGGAAGAAGTTCTTCCCAGAAAGAGATTGGCCATTGGAATGTGCTGCCTGTGGGAGGTGATGGAGTCACCATCGCTGGAGGTGTTTAAGAAGAGCCTAGATGAGGCACTTGGTGCCATGTTTTAGTTGATTAGATGGTGTTGGGTGATGGGTTGGACTTGATGACCTTGGAGGTCTTTTCCAGCCTGGTTGGTTCGGTTCGGTTCGGTTCTGTTCTGTTCTATTCTATTCTATTCTATTCTATTCTATTCTATTCTATTCTATTCTATTCTATTCTATTAATCCCCTGCATTCAGCCATTGTGGCTACCTTGTTTTCTAAGCTGGGTTTCAAATGTCACACCACTCCACTGGAAAGCTTGCTGTCTTTCTTGTAATGTTTTTCCTTTTGCTTTCTTTTTGTCCCCTTGTAGAGCACGATGAGTGTGGCAGTGGAGAGCATAACTGTGATGAGAATGCAATCTGTACCAACACTGTGAGGGGGCACAGCTGCACCTGCAAACCTGGATATGTGGGGAATGGGACCATCTGCCGACGTAAGTCTGTTGCTCTAGAAACATCCTCAAAGTGGCAAACTCTGCTCAGGTTTCCTGTTAGTCACCTACATTGTGGCACCTTTTGGTGGCTGGCTGCTGCCAGTGGTTCGCTGTTAAGATCATCTGGCCAATGGAGTATGCATGGAGGTGCTGGGACTTGGTTTGTGCATAACTTCTTGGCAAGAAGGAGTTTTTGGGGAGTACTAGAAGAATTTTTAATTTGCTGTAGCTGAATGCTGTAATCTAAGCTAGCATCATTCAGCTTTTAAGTGGTGTTCATTGTTTTCTCGACTGTGGATGGCATGTGCTGTCACTTTGGCTTTTAAAATGTAATTTGGGCGTCTTTATATCAGGATAATTATCTTTGATGCTGGCAGTGCGTAGTTGTGATTTGGTTATTCACACCAAAATAGGGATTCAGTAGTGGTGTGCCCCAAGGATCAGTGCTGGGCCCCATGCCCTTCAACATCTTTATTGATGATCTGGACGAGAGCATTGAGTAAATTTGCAGATAACACCAAGCTGGGGGCAGGAGTTGATCTGCTGGAGGATAGAGAGGCTTTGCAGAGGGACCTCGACAGGCTGGACAGATGGGCAGAGGCCAAGGGCATGAGATTGAACACATCCAAGTGCCGGGTTCTGCACATTGGCCACAACAACCCCAGGCAGTGCAACAGGCTGGGGTCAGAGTGGCTGGAGAGCGGCCAGGCAGAGAGGGACCTGGGGGTACTGGTCGATGGTAGGCTGAACATGAACCTGCAGTGTGCCCAGGCGGCCAGGAGGGCCAATGGCATCCTGGCCTGCATCAGGAACAGTGTGGCCAGCAGGAGCAGAGAGGTCATTCTGCCCCTGTACTCTGCACTGGTTAGGCCACACCTTGAGTCCTGTGTCCAGTTCTGGGCCCCTCAGTTTAGGAAGGATGTTGACTTGCTGGAAGGCGTCCAGAGACGGGCAACAAAGTTGGTGAGGGGTTTGGAACACAAGCCCTATGAGGAGAGGCTGAGGGAGCTGGGGTTGCTTAGCCTGGAGAAGAGGAAGCTCAGGGGTGACCTTCTTGTTCTCTGCAACTACCTTAAGGGAGGTTGTAGCCAGGTGGGGGTTGGTCTCTTCTCTCAGGCAACCAGCACCAGAACAAGAGGACACAGTCTCAGGCTGCGCCAGGGGAAGTTTAGGCTGGAGGTCAGGAAGAAGTTCTACACAGAGAGAGTGATTGCCCATTGGAATGTGCTGCCCAGGGAGGTGGTGGAGTCACCATCACTGGAGGTGTTCAGGAGGAGACTTGATAGGGTGCTGGGTTGCATGGTTTAGTTGACTAGGTGGTGTTGGGTGATAGGTTGGACACGATGATCTTAAAGGTCTCTTCCAACCTGGTCTATTCTATTCTATTCTATTCTATTCTATTCTATTCTATTCTATTCTATTCTATACAAAAAAAATCAAGTGTTTACCTTTAAAGGTGTGTTCTGAAGATCTCTCACTTACATAAACAAGAATTCCTGCCAGTCAGCCATGCTTTCCTCTGTGGTGTGGTGGGTCATTTAGTTAGGGTAGGGACTTTCTTTTGGGAGACAGAGAGGAGAGCAAATGTCTTACAACAAGATGGAAAAGGAAACATTAAATAGTTGCCTTAGGTGGGGTGGTGGCATGAAGTGCAATTGAATTCTAACTCGTGTTCATGGATTTTATTTGTGTCATAAAAAAAGCTATTTTGGTGTCTTGTCTGGGACTGCAGACTTACTGAACAATTACAATAATAGAACACTTGCCTTTATTTATTTATTTTTAATGACAAGTACTGGAACTGAGGAATCCTAGAATGATAGCATGGTTTCAGTTGCAAGGGACCTCCAGAGGTCATCCAGTCCAACCCCCCTGCAGTCAGCGGGGACACGGGACACCCTCCACTAGTTCAGGTTGCTCAGAGCCTTATCCAGCCTGACCTTGAATACTTCCAGGCATGGGGCTTCAACTACCTCCCTGTGCAACCTGTTCCACTGCCCTCATAGTGCAGAACGTGTTCCTAGCATCCAATCTAACTCTCCTTTAATTTCAAACCATTGCCACTCATCCTATCACTGCAGGCCTTTGGAAACAGTCCCTCTGCAGCCTTCTTGTGGGGCCCCTGGAAGGCCACTATTAGGTCTCCCTGGAGCGTTCACCAGGCTGAACAACCCCAGCTCCCTCACCTTGTCCTCATAGGAGAGCTGCCCCCGATCATGTACTGGGTAGAAAATTCTATACCATTTGGAAGCACAAGAGACTGGATATTTATTTTCCAGAATGTTATAAACTGACCCAGCAATTACTTTCAGGAGAATGAAGATTGATGTCAGCTACTTAATTAGCATGTGCCATCTGATAGGACTTTCTTTGGGTACTCTCCATCTGCAGAGCAGAAACCCTCTATTTAAAACTGTAAAATGGTTTGCAAGGATTTAAGAAGGAATACAGAAATGTTATGAAAATGGAGGACAAGTTAAGGCTTGGTTTGCCTATAATGAAGATCACCTGTATTGAAGCTCAACAGGAGATACTGGGGAGAAGCTCATGTATGTTTTCAGTCTTGGATTACAGTAAATGTAAATTGCAGCACACACAGCTATAGTTTCAGGGAAGTTTTGAGTGAACAGCTTTTCTGACTGTGATATTATCTTTGAGGTTAATACAGCAAGACAAACCCATTATCATGTTGATGTTTGGATTAGTTTAAAAAATGTGGTTTTCTTCATTTGCACACCTAGATATTTTGTTTAGAATAGAATAGAATGGAGTTAACCAGGTTGGAAAAGATCTCTGAAATCACAGACTCCAACCTATCACCCAACACCAGCGAATCAGATAAACCATGGCACCAAGTGCCTCATCCAGTCCCCTCTTAAACACCTCCAGGGATGGTGAATCCACCACCTCCCTGGGCAGCACATTCCAATATCCAGTCTCTCTTTCTGTGAAGAACCTCTTCCTAATATCCAGCCTAAACCTCCCCTGGCACAGCTTGAGACTGTGTCCTCTTGTTCTGGTGCTGGTTACCTGGGAGAAGGGACCAACCCCCACCTGGCTGCAACCTTCAGGTACCTTCAGGTACTACCCTTCAGGTAGTTCTTGACAGCAATAAGGTCTCCCCTGAGCCCCCTCTTCTCCAGACTAAGCAACCCCAGCTCCCTCAGCCTCTCCTCACAGGGCTGTGCTCCAGACCCATCCCCAGCTTTGTTGCCCTTCTCTGGACACGTTTCAGCATCTCAACATCTTTCCTAAACTGAGGGGCCCATTACTGGACACAGGACTCAAGGTGTGGCCTTTAATGTGCCAAAAGCTCAATGTGAAGCCCCTACTCTATGTTTACTAATCTAGTAATGTTCTAATAGTGAAGTTGTATTGGAGAAATGCAGGAATGTTTCAACCCTCAGATATTTCACCCACTACCCAGTTTTCTCTTGCCTATTGCTTTTTCAGTATGCCCTGAATCGAACACAGGAATGTAGATAGAGCTGTCTTTTTGAGACAGCTGTGCATGCAGATAGAGGAAACAAAATGTGTTCTTACATTCTGACTGGGAAGGGTAAATTGAAAAGAAACGTGGGGGTTATGGAAAGGGGTTTGTGGTCTAATAATTAATGTCACTAGGGATCAGAGTAATCTGTCACCAAGTGTAGTTGTTACTGCTGCAAACCACTTAATGTTAGAACTGTATGCATTTCAGAGAATACTGAACCAATGTAAAGCAGTGGTCTGAGTTGCTCAGCCTGTGGTTCTGTGGTCACTTGAGGTTTGGACAAGTCTGGACTTGTAACACTAAAAAAAGATCTTCCTCTACCCACGGTAGTACCAGGAACATCACTTTTGCCTCTTTTTCACCAAGCTTAACAGTGATATGTTATTAGTTACCAGTCACAGTGGTTTCCTTGCACAAATTCTATGGCTAGCATGAGGTGTGAACAGGTCAAGACAACTATGAACTACTTAGGTTGTCTGAGGAATTTTTGAGCTTTATATTCAGGCAATATAGATGGGTAAAAAAATGGATAGAAGGCAAAGTGATAAGCATAATATAAAAGCACCTGGAGATATGATAAACCTTTCTTGTCCCCTGGAGTAATCTCTAAGTGCTTTATAAATGTCTACATGCTATAGATAACATGCACTCACAAACCAGTTGTTCCAGCTACTACCAAAATAGCATATCAGTAAGATAGTTCAATCAGAAATGTTATTAATGTTGTCCAGTAGAACTGTGAATAGAAAAATGATGATTCTATCATGAGAGAAAAGTACTTGAGGCCTCACCTTGAGTACTGTGTGCAGTGCTGGGCCCTGCACTTCAGGAAGGATATTGAGGTGCTGGAGTGGGTCCAGAGGAGAGTGCTGAGACTGGGGAAGGGACTGGAGAGAAAGTCTGATGTAGAAAGGCTAAGGGAGCTGAGTTGTTTCGCCTGGAGAAGAGGAGACTCAGGAGGGCTCTTATCACACTCTACAACTACCTGTTGTAGTAAGGTGAGGGTCAGGCTCTTCTCCCAGGCAGCTCATGACGAGAGGGCACAGTCTGAAGCTGTACCAGGGGATGTTTAGGCTGGATGTTAGGAAGCACTTCCTCATGGAAAGGGCAATTAAATACTGGACTGTCCAGGGAGGGGGTGGAGTTGCCATCCCTGGAAGTGCTTGAGGAAAGATTGAATGTGGCACTCAGTGACATGTTCTGGTTGATGTGGTGGGGTTGGGTCATAGGCTGGACTTGATGATCTCAGAGGTCTTGTCCAGCCTCCATAATACTGTGATTCTGTGACTGGCTTTGTGCCTGATTCTCCAATCTGTTTTAGCAATGTTGTAAATAATAAATTCAGAGCACCTTTCTTCTGTGGCTTTACTGTGATAGGCTTTATTAAAAACCCCCAGAATGCTGTAACTTGTATTTTAGGGAAGAGAAGGTGTGCATAGTGAAATCAAGTTGCATGCTGAACTTCTGGTAAATACAATGAAAGTACTCTGGCAGGAATTTGTCATGTTTGCATTTGGGTGAAAAGCATGGAGAAATAAAAGGGCCAGAAATAACCTGGGTGTGAATGTTGTGATTGTTGGGGAGTTAGAAATAAAAACACAAGACAGATGTTGCAGAGGAAAAGCAAATATTTTGTAAAGTCTTGTATATAATCAGGCTGTTGCACTTCTTCAGGAGAAAACTCAATGTTATGCAGGAGGAATTGCTTGACTCTCAATATGGTGGACTGGACTATGCAATTAAGGACAGAATTGTGTCAAACTCGATGTGGAAACTGTCATGAAGGAAGGTGGTGGAAAAGGGTACAGAGTGAGGCCAAATGCACTGCTGCATTAAAATAGACACTGCCATAGCTGAAGTGACCTGGAAATGGAAAGAGGAGTAGAGATGAACACAAGAAAATGTTATAGAATGGAATGGAATGGAATGGAATAGGACTAGAAAGGAATAGGACTAGAAAGGAATAGAATGGAATGGAATGGAATAGAATGGGAATGGAATGGAATAGGAATGGAATGGAATAGGAATGGAATGGAATAGGAATGGAATGGAATAGAATGGAATGGAATAGAATAGGACTAGAAAGGAATAGGACTAGAATGGAATGGAATAGGAATGGAATGGAATAGGAATGGAATGGAATAGGAATGGAATGGAATAGGAATGGAATAGGAATGGAATGGAATGGAATGGAATGGAATGGAATGGAATGGAATGGAATGGAATGGAATGGAATAGACCAGGTTGGAAGAGACCTTTGAGATCATGGAGTCCAACCTATCATCCAACACTATCTAATCAACTAAACCATGGCACCAAATACATAGGTACCAATATATAGTGAGACCATATATAGGACTTGCTTCCTGTGGATACACCATCAGGCTGTGCTGCCATCCAACCAGATCTGGACAGGCTGGAGAGCTGGGCAAAAGGGAACCTCATTGTCCTGGATTGAGTTGAACCTGCTGCTGTTATTCATACTGTAAGGACAAGTGCAGAGTCCTGCACCTGGGGAGGAGTAACACCAGGTTACTAGGGATCATCCTGATGGAAAGCAGCTCCATGGAGAAAGACCTTGGAGTCCTGGTGGACAGCAAGTTACCACTGCAGTTTTTTCTTTGTCTCCATGTGGGAGTTTTTAAAAGTAATTCTTAGTCTGAAATCTATTTAATAGTCTGATGGATGTGCCCAGGAAAGAAATTGTTCATTTTCCAATGTGATGGCAGTAGTGGTTGTGTAGTAAATTACTAAAGACATTGTCATCTGTTATGAAATTTCACCTGCCATAAAAGAATACTCGAGGGTATTCCTTACTAAGAGCTAAGGAAGGGGTGAAAAAAAGTCACTCCCTTTGGTTATTTCTGTGCTGGGCTGTCTGCTTTTTGTGTGCCCCTTTTACACTGACATCAGCAATGCTAAGGTAGATTAACTTTAAATGCCAGCAATGTGGGACAGTCAGACCTGCTGATATCTTGGTATTAAAGAACATCAGATCACTGTAAGGTGACTAACTGCCACTTGGGTTTATGGTTTTGGTATGTGTGTGTGTCTGCTGGAGGTGGAGTTGAAAGCCTTTGTGAAGCATTGCAGTGTGCTGTGAGTAATACCAGACTCAACTGAAAAGGAACAAACAGGTTTTTCCCTTGTAACCTTCAATTTTTGTGTCTGTAAGGCTTTGAGTTGTTGATTTGCTTGATCACAGCTTTAATTGCTGTTTTAGTGTAATGTTCACAAGTCTCAGGACAAAATATGGGAGCTTTGACTCTTGCTGAGATTCTTGTCTTCAGTCTTGAGCTTTCTATAGCTTTTATATACCTAACAGTGAATAAATGACTGCAGTAGCAGGTAAGTGCATTCACATGCCTTTTGGTGTGGAAAATGCCATGGCAAGGGTAAGATACTGGATAGTCACTTTTTGGGTGAAGTATTCTATATGTAAATGATTGAGTAAATTTAAATGAGTATATATATAGAGTTGGGCAACAGTGCAGTTAGAATCCTTACAGGTTTTTTCATTCCAGGATTGTTATTATTGGACTCAGGGTCAGGACAGTGTGATTGAATCCAGTAAACTTTCTGCAGTCCTAAATAGAATAGAAATGAAAATCTGAGGTTCTAACACAAGAATCTTTGTCTTTTTGTTCATGATAGTTACCAAACCTGGTACATCCATGATAATTGCTGCCTTTGTGTTTAGATTTGAAGTTATGCAAGCTCCCTGTGCTTGTATGCCACATATAAGATCCTTCAGTTCTGATGTTATTCTTGCTTTGCTTTTGGAAAGGAAGGCTTTAAAATAACTTTGAAATTCAGATGATTTATGGTAATTCTTATTTATTTATTTATTTTTAGCCCTGTACACATCATTGCCACGTTGAGGTGTTGAAATTGAGGTGTCATTATTTTGGTATTGAGACCTAGGCTATACACATCCCCCACTAGGCAGTCTCATTTGACAGCCTCCCTAAAGGCACCATATTTTTCCTGCTGATTGCAACCTGTTCTGTGTATGAAAGTGTTCAAGATGGTTTAGAATTAACAGCAGTGATGGAAACAGATAATTTAAAACCCATGATTGATGTTAACTTGTCAGCATCCAAATCCTGATCTCTCCCCTGTCACAGATGGTTTCGCTGCTTCGGAGGTGCAGCTAGTTTGAAGAGGGTAGCGCTGATTTGTGCCTGGTGAAGTGGGTCAGTCCAGAGCAACTGTTGTAGCTTTTACTTTAGATTTAAGGTGTGCCCCATCCATTTTATGTATTTGTTACACACTTTGAGATATCTCAATCAGGAACTCTTCCCATTTGCAGCAAGTGTATCACCTGCCAGGTGTGTCACAGAATCCCTTGAGGACCCCAATCCAGAATCTCCTGAAATCAAGAAGCAGCTTTCTAATGCTACAAGAATGGTTCATTCATGTTACCAAATTACTACTTTTCCTTTCTTCCTGTAGTATTTATGTCTCAAATGTGAACAAAAACTTTTGATGATGAAGACCTCAAGCACACCCTCCATTCAAAGAACTGATTTGCTATGCTCTACTGCTTTTTTTGACAGACATCATGGTCAGTCATTTGGTCTGCAGTGCTGTCTGCTTTAAACTTGTGCTCCTTATGATGTGTGAAACCCAGGCTATTAGATCTGTGACTCTACCAGCCTGCCCTGGGAGCTTACCATGCAATTATTTGGAACAGAGTACTTATTTTTTCATGGTGGGTGGGGAAAATCAGTTCAGCAAGAGCGTCTTGAAATCTGTCACTGCACAAAGCCTATTGCAGCGTGGGCTTGACTCTGCTGCAGTAGAAGCACAGCAGCACAGAGCTCTCTCTTGTGAAATCAGTTACAGCGTGCAACCATTTCAGGATTAATGTATATGGAACAGGCACATTAGAAGGCAAGAGGATGCCAAAACCATGAAATCCTTTCTACTTCCTGCAGAACATAACAAAGCACCATTGAAAACTGAGTGTAAATTGCCTGCCCCTACGTAAAATAAGAACGTTGCAGTTAGTGCTTTTGGCTACAGCAGTACTGATGTGCTGTGGAAGGAAGTGCACAGCACATAATTCATCTGAAGAAGCCTTGGTCACAGGGTGGCGAGGAGGCTAGATGGATGGAAGAAGCTGCTGCACATCAGGAGAAAATCCCAGCCTGTGGGTGCACAGTATTTGGTTTCACAAAAGTCATGGAGAATCCTTAGGAAGTGTCACCAAATCCTTGCCTTGTTCTTCCTCTTGACATTCATTATGAGCTGCAGCCAAAGAGAGGATGTTGGGCTGGTAGGCCCTCTGGAATGACATCAGTGATTGATTTTTCTGTTCTTCTGGTTATCAGAGCAATCCCTTTTGGGTAAGGATAGTATTAGCCACTTATTTATATATTTTTCATTTGTACCAAGGGATCACTGAGATCTTCAGAGGGGGTTGTGGGGTGTTCGTTACCATAGCAGCGGAGTAGACTCCAGCCAGAAAACTTCTTTCAGCCTCCTTTTTCCATGAATTTCTCACACTACAGTGAGCCAAGGTAAAAACATTAAGTGATTTGTCAAATGTGACACACAGAGTCTGTGCCTGATCCAGGATTCAGACTCTGTTCCCAGACTGACAGGTCTGTTTCTAAACCACAGGGCTGTGATTGCTCCACAGAAGCTATCAAAAGGATTTTAAAAATACCTGAAGAATCAAACTAAAAGAAACATTGACTCCAAAATCAAGCAGTTGGGAGTGTTTAAAATTTAGGTCACCCATTCAGTCCTGTCACTTGCATCCAAGCTGAAATGCAGCCCCTAACAATACAGTCCATGCTGAGAAATCACAGGTGGTGTGAGTGGTTTTAGACCTTCTGCCTCATTCAGTGCATGGCACAGACACATCAATCAGTGAATCACACAGAACCACAGAGTCACCAAGGTTGGAAGAGACCTCAAAGATCAAGTCCAGCCCGTCACCACAGACCTTATGACTAAACCATGGCACCAAGTGCCACGTCCAATCCCCTCTTGAACACCTCCAGAGATGGTGACTCCACCACCTCCCTGGGCAGCCCATCCCAATGGCTAACAACTCTCTCAGTGAAGAACTTTCTCCTCACCTCAAGCCTAAACTTCCCCTGCTTGAGACTGTGTCCTCTTGTTCTGATGCTGGTTGCCTGGGAGAAGAGACCAATCCCCTCCTGGCTACAACCTCCATTCAGGTAGTTGTAGAGACTAATAAGGTCTCCTCTGAGCCTACTCTTCTGCAGGCTAAACAATCCCAACTCCCTCAGCCTCTCCTTGTAGGGCTTGTGCACGAAGCTTGAAAGTAAGTATTCAGTGTTTATTATTTCTGTCATTCAATGTGTGACCCTACTACTATTAGCTACTGTGCTAGGATCTGCACTGAATTTAGGCAGGATGTTACCAGGTCATTCAGAGACCAGTCTCTGTTGTTTTTATCAGGTGATTGCAATGGAGTGAAAATGAACCCTAGCTGCCTTTTCATTAGCTCTCCAGTATCAGCATGGTGTGGTGCTTTAGTGCTTCAAGTGTTTGCCCTGGTTTGCAGGAAAGGTCTGTAGATCTTTGAGCAGGCAGTGTGCCCAGGTGGCCAAGAAGGCCATGGCACCCTGGCATGCATCAAGAATAGGGTGGCCAGCAGGAGTAAGGAAGATAATGTGCCCCTGTACTCAGCACTGGTTAGACCACACTTGAGTCCTGTGTCCAGTTCTGGGCCCCTCAGATTAAGAAGGAAGTTGAGATGCTGAAACGTGTCCAGAGAAGGGCAACGAGGCTGGGGAGAGGCCTTGAGCACAAGCCCTATGAGGAGAGGCTGAGGGAGCTGGGGTTGTTTAGCCTGGAGAAGAGGAGGCTCAGGGGGAGACCTTATTGCTGTCTACAACTCCCTGAAGGGAGGTTGTGGCCAGGAGGGGGTTGGTCTCTTCTCCCAGGCAACCAATACCAGAACAAGAGGACACAGTCTCAAGCTGCACCAAGGGAAGTTTAGGCTTGAAGTAAGGAGAAAGTTCTTCCCAGAGAGAGTTGTTAGCCATTGGAATGTGCTGCCCAGGGAGGTGGTGGAGTCACCATCTCTGGAGGTGTTCAAGAGGGGATTGGACATGGCACTTGGTGCCATGGTCTAGTAGTTATGAGGTGTTGGGTGATAGGTTGGACTTGATGATTTTTGAGGTCTTTTCCAACCTTATTGATGCTATGATTCTGTGATCTCCCTCGTGGGTTTTCATATCTTTTGGAGGATGATGTAAATCTTTGTCTTGCCATTGGAGAAGAGTATGGGAGAAGGAGTTCAGATGCAGATTCCCAGGCAAGTGTGTGTTAGAGTTGACTTTCCTCATAGGAGATCCTGCAGTCTTCATTATCTTTCTGTTCCTCTGGGGCTTTGTCCTTTCCTGCCTTGGTCTGGCTCATGCATAGTTCTGAAACCTGATGTGTGCTGGAAGAATTCTAAGAGGGTGTGATTAAACATTTACAAGCTGAGATGATTCAGAGCCATGGCAAAAGGCATATCCTTCAAATCTGTGTGTCAAGTGGGGGCCCAAGGACAGAGGAGAGTCTAAAAAAAAAAAAAAAAAAAAAAAGACAAAAATTGACCTGTTACTTGTTTTGAGAAATAGCTGGATTTTTGCTGCAGTGCTGCTGCTGGTAGTTATCCAGCACAGGAAAAAGTTAGTAACAAATGGTTTATTGACCACATTACTGAAAATGGTATTTTAGGGTAAGGGGAGCTTGGGTTGCTCTGCACATGGGTATTGCTTTCGTTGTTTGCATGAGTTCTCTTGGTGGCCTTACTAGTTTTGGAGGTTATAGAATCATAGTATCAGTCAGGGTTGGAAGGGACCACAAGGATCATCTAGTTCCAACCCCCTGCCATGGGCACGGACACCTCACACTAGATCAGGCTGGCCAGAGCTTCACCCAGTCTGGTCTTAAACACCTCCAGGGACAGGGCCTCAACCACCTCCCTGGACAACCCATTCCAGGGCTTCACCACTCTCATGGGGAAGAACTTCCTCCTCACCTCCAGCCTGAATCTCCCCACCTCCAGCTTCATTCCATTCCCCCTAGTCCTATCACTACCTGAGAGCCTGAGAAGTCCCTTCCCAGCCTTCCTGTAGGCCCCCTTCAGATACTGGAAGGCCGCAATTAGGTTACCTCTGAGCCTTCTCTTCTCCAGACTGAACAGCCCCAACTCTTTCAGTCTGTCCTTATAGGAGAGGTGCTCCAGCCCTCTGATCATCCTCGTGGCCCTTCTCTGGACACCTTCCAGCATGTCCATATCTCTCTTGTAATAGGGGCTCCAGAACTGGAGGCAGTACCCCAGGTGGGGTTTCACCAGGGCTGAGTAGAGGGGGAGAATCCCCTCCCTTGACCTGCTGGCCACACTTCTCTTGATGCAGCCCAGGCTCTGATTGGCTTTCCGGGCTGCAAGTGCACATTGAGAGCTCCTGTTGAGCTTCTTGTCCACCAGCACCCCCAAGTCTCTCTCCTCAGAGCTGCTCTCCAGCCAGTCATTGCCCAGCCTGTACTTGTGCCTGGGATTGCCTCAACCCAGATGCAGGACCCTGCTCTTGGTCTTGTTGAAGCTCATGAGGTTGGCTTGTGCCCACCTCTCCAGCCTGTCCAGGTCCCTCTGGATGGCATCCCTTCCCCCAGCATGTCTGCTGCACCACACAGCTTGGTGTCATCAGGTTGCATTTGTTTGTTGAACGCTGGGAAGGGCAAATCTGGAAGCTGTGCAGGATGTTTGCTGAGGCAATTTGCATAATTTTGTCAGGTACGATTCTCCAGTTCAACTGTTTCACCGTGGTGCTGGTGTTTTAGCCTCTGCAACACATGGGAAAGTTGAGGCAGCCCTGTGTGTGTATATAGAGTTCTTATCTAAAGTGTTCAACAATAAAAATAATAAATGTGGCTGTGCTAAGCAAGCTTATGCTAAGTACAAGAGTAATGGCAAGCTTAAAGTGCATACTGTGTATGGTACCTGAAAGAAACATTGCACTGAAAAAGAATCTATTCCAGAACCTACTAAAGAAAACAAATGGAGCTTTGAAGATTGTATCATCAAAATGAGTTATTAGGTGAATTCAGTACACGAACTACAAGGAGAATGTGAATTAAAATAGCTTAGAAAACATTACCTGCAGAGGGAATTACAAGTTAAAGTAAACCAAGTGGAGGTGGGAATTGAAGGGGTCCTGCTTATCAACGTGATTTAAAATTCAGTCATCTGAGAGTAAAAATGAACAATTTGTATGTCATAGAAACTGAAGAGTTTTATGCAGGCATTCCTGAAGGGCCAGAGCTGCATGACCTACGTTGTTATCCTGCCAATAAATACGCCAGCATCTTAGCGTGTCACCTTGATGGTGCTGGCAGTATACTCGCTCTTTTCCCCCACCCTTTGGTTATGTGCCTAAAGATGGGAAGGGTCAGGCCGGGTTTGTGAAGCTAAACTTCACAACTGGCTATTTATTTGAAGGTTATGTCCTACACAGGCGCATCCAGCAGGGCTTGAAATTTTAAAATGACATCAAATTCACAAATGGACCTTTGCTACAAAAAGTAGAAGTAACCCACAGCCATATCCTCGTGCGCCTCACAGAATCACCAAGGTTGGAAGAGACCTCAAAGATCATCAAGTCCAACCTGTCACCACAGACCTCATGACTAAACCATGGCACCAAGTGCCATGTCCAATCCCCTCTTGAACATCCATCTTATCCGTCTTCCTCTGTAGCCTGTTAATTATGTAGTAGCCTCAAGGGTATACATGGATGCCTTCCGTAGATTATGGGGTGCGTTTGCTGCCACTGCTGAAACAGACTGGATAACTGTTTTCAGTTGTCACTTGTGCTATTAAAACATATCTGCTTATCCCCTGGAGCATATGATTTCAGCGTTCCTGATGGCTTTGCAAAGGAGCTGCTGTGAGTGGAAAGCCCTGGGATGGAATAAAGCGGCGGTTGGGTGCGGAGCGCCAGGAACGCTTGCCGCGTTTAAGCAGGCAACATCCATTCCCCTGGGTTAATTAGAATGCTTTACGGATGCTCATTAATATGCCACTTTTATTACTGTGACACATGGTTGCACTGCTTTCCTGACACCTATGGTTTCCTCCCTCTGAAGAGCACAAAGGAAACAAGAGTTGTCTGACATTGTTGTGCCGCTCGTTCCTTCCCAGTAAAGGTTGAGGCGATCGCCTCAGCGCCGTGTGTGCAGCGCAGCTTTCCCTGTGTCTTCCGAGTGGGAAAATACTTCCTGTGGTGATTTTAGACCTGACTGAGCAAGACGTGTCTAACTAAAAGCATGTGATTGACTCCAGTGAGATTCCTTACATAATTAGGCACTTAGATTTTTAGTTTCATGCCAAATATGCTTTGCTGTGTTCCTATCACGCGGGCTAGCAGCAGCACAGACAGTAAGACTTCGTCTTTTGCTGTGAGTGTCAGGGGAGGACACAGACCTGTTGGAGTGAGTCCAGAGGAGAGCCACAACAGGAGCCAAGGGCTGGAGCGCCTCTGCTGTGAGGATAGGCTGAAGGAGCTGGGGTTGTTCAGCCTAGAGAAGAGAAGACTCCAGGGGGATGTTAGAGCTACCTTCCAATACCTGATGGGATCCTCCAGGAAGGCTGCAGAGGGACTTTTCATGAGGGTTTCCAGAGACAGGACAAGGGGGACTGGTTTGAAGCTGAGGGAGAGCAGGGTTAGACTGGATCTGAGGAAGAAGTTCTTCTGTAGGAGGGTGGTGAGACTCTGGAATAGGCTGCCCAGGAAGGTTGTGGATGCCTCCTCCCTAGGGGTGTTCAAGGCTGGGCTGGATGAGGCATGAGGCCTTGAGCAGCTGACTCTAGTTGAGAGGTGTCCCTGGTGGGGAGGTTGGATTAGATGGTCTCTAAGCTCCCTTCCAACCTAAGACATTCTATGATGAATTCAGTATATCTGAAGGAGAATTGAGTAGCCAAAGGCACCTACTGCTTATCTTTGAATCCTCAGCAAATACAGTGGGCTTAGAAGAAGATTTAGAAACTAAGTTTCAATGACATCACAGGGAAGCAGAGCCAAAATAAAAAAGAGTGTGAATCTCTAAGTGGCTGCTAATGGATATTACCAAGTGATTTTGAGTGCTCCATCATTTATTTATTCTTCTACTGCTGTAAAAGCACTGGAATTCAGAAATAGCTCAGATGTTAAGGTTTGATCCACTGAGTATTTGTACCCATTGCATTAAATGTTCATCAAGTGAGAGAAAAGGAAATGAAAAAGCACCTGCACACAGCTGGAGTGGAGGACAGGCAATACACTTCCCATCTCATGGCTGCTTGCTTTAACATCTAACGCAGGGAGTTACGCATCCTCGCACTTGCTTGTTTGCTCCATGTTTCCCGTGTGTTCAGTTATGGGATGAGAGAGAGAAAGATGGGAAACTTCTCTTGCTTCCCCTGACCCAGTACTTTTTCTGGGAAAGAAACAGATCTCTGGGTTTCTGTTGTGATTTTAGACCTGACTGAGCAAGACATGTGTCTAACTAAAAGCATGTGATTGACTCCGGTGAGATTCCTTACATAATTAGGCACTTAGATTTTTAGTTTCATGCCAAATATGCTTTGCTGTGTTTCTATCACGCGGGCTAGCAGCAGCACAGACAGTAAGACTTCGTCTTTTGCTGTGAGGTTAGGAGGAAGTTTTACACAGAGAGAGTGATTGCCCATTGGAATGGGCTGCATAGGGAGGTGGTGGAGTCGCCATCACTGGAGGTGTTCAGGAGGAGACTTAATAGGGTGCTTGGTTGCAAGGGAAGCTAACCTTCATTCTTACCCAGCTGCTGGATAAGTGTTTCAGCAGCAGGCAGTTGCACAGGGCATTGCTGATGACATTGTCCCCTCACCTTGATTCACACAGAGCGGTGTGGCTTCAGGCTCTTTGAGGAAGTCACTGCTTTCTGTGGGCCTCCCTGGCAGGCTCTCAGGACATTGGGCATGGGGACAGTGAGGATGGGAATCCCCACAGACTGAGGCAGCTTGTTTTCTGCTTAGTCCAGCTGACAGCACCTCGTCGTGTGCCAAAAGTTTATGCATTGTCTCGAGGTTTCTGTGCAGAGCCCAGGTGCCTGGCTAATGGGGCTGCAGAGATGAGCTGAGGAGCAGTGCTGAAGGGCATTTTTAGATGTCGTTATCTACCTTCTGTCACATTGCATTTGAAGCGTGTGAGTGCTTTTTTGGATCTTCCCCCATGTGCTTATCCCCTTTTCCTTATGCATTACATTACTGTTCCTATTGGTCTGGAATTCTCCTGGGGAGAGTTACACCTAGTGATACAGTAAATTATACCTAATGCATGAAATCAGTTGCATGAAAACAAGTGTAATTAACTGTCACTGATAAAGGTAAATGGTGGAAATTTGTAAGCAGTGTTTCTTTGTGCCAAGTACTTAAAACTGAAGATTGCACATTAAACAGAAGTGTGATATACATCTTGAAATATAATTTCAGGTGCTTTTACGGTGTGTTTCTAAGCTCTGAGCTGTGAGTTTTGTATGGGCTTCAAAATCTGTTATATTGCTGTGTTCCAGCAGTCAGTGAGAAATACGCCGGCCTTCGGCGCAAATAAACTCTGCTGTAGAATGTGACTGAGCTTAACGTGCCATGGTGTATTTGCATCTGAATAGAGTTAGAGGTTGGTCTCTTATCCCAGGCAGCCAGCACCAGAACAAGAGGACACAGTCTCAGGCTGCACCAGGGGAGGTTTAGGCTGGAGGTTAGGAGGAAGTTTTACACAGAGAGAGTGATTGTCCATTGGAATGGGCTGTCCAGGGAGGTGGTGGAGTCGCTGTCACTGGAGGTGTTCAGGAGGAGACTTGATAGGGTGCTTGGTTGCATGGTTTAGTTGATTAGGTGGTGTTGGGTGATAGGTTGGACACAATGATCTTGGTCTCTTCCAACCTGGTCTGGTCCGTTCTGTTCCATTCCATTCCATTCCATTCCATTCCATTCCATTCCATTCCATTCCATTCCATTCCATTCCATTCCATTCCATTCCATTCCATTGTTATTGAAGTCTCAGCATTTTCTTTCTGACACTGTGGCCCTGGTGAACCTTGTAAACCATCTCCTAGGTCGGTCACACCAGACAGGTTTAGTCAGGCTCCCAGCTGTTTTAGGTAGACGTGCTGCTAGGCACACATTCATGAGGTAACGTCTAAGAGGGCAGGTAGTCTGTTCTTGCCTTGAAAACTACATTTGACAGATAATGTTTCACAGTGCTGTGAACTTCAGCTGTTCCATCTCATGAAATTGTGTGGATATCACAAGAAAGAGCATCTTCATTAAGAATTCGGTCATGCCACCTGCAGAATGCCTCTGCTCTGCTGTTCCTTGCCCCTGTTCGTTTGCAGCGTACCACAGCGCTGAACTGCTCCGCAGGACTGATTGCTCTGAGGTGTCACGAGTTGCATTCATGTGTCTCACTGGTGACTTCAATGTACTGCAAAAGCAACATTTATCTCCACTTAGCTGAGCCATTTAAGCACTTCTCTTGTCCACAGACTGACTTTGCTGTACAAGGATGGAAATACTTCTAATTTAAGGGGAATTATTTCTGCTGTGCAGCTGGCAGCATACTAGATAATAAAATGTGCAGAAGGTGGACGTTGCTGTAGTTGGTGGTTATTCACCACCAACTGGTGGATGGTGACATTTGTTCAAGGGGACAGTGGAATGCATATTCAGAGGCTTGTAAGAAGCCTTTTTAGTGTGTGTAATGTTACATAGTTGTAGATGTGGAAATGTCAAAGTAAGCAGTGTTTCTAGAAAGGAGGAAAGTAGAAACTTCCCTGTAGTGGTATTTTCTTCCTGCAAAGAGAAGACTGAGAGCATCCGCACATTGTCCAGTGGAGTGTGGCCCAGTGTTGTGGACAGCTCTGATGGTGACATGAGGGCCTGAGTATGCAGAGGGTACTAGGGACAGGCAGCCAGGGACTTGCTGAGCCCATTGTGTGGTGAGCTGTGCCAACCCATGAGCTCAGCAGGGCCCTTGGGGTGAAGTATGATGCATTCAGTCTTGCTCAAGTCAGTTCTGCCTCAAGTCTGTAACTAGAGCATTGTGCAAGGTTCACTTTTAATAGCATCCACTTTTCTCTATGTATAAGGAAAAATCACAAAATGATCTATTAGGAAGCCTGTAAGGCCCAGTACTACGATGTTGTTGTACTGAGTTAATTGGTTTAAAGATTAAAAACATGGTTTGGGTTGGAAGGGATCTTAAAGATCATCCAGTTCCAACCCCCCCCTGCCATGGGCAGAGACACATTCCGCTAGCGCAGGTTGCTCAAGGCCTCATCCAACCTGGCCTTGAACACCTCCAGGGAGGGGCAGGACATTCCTGACCTCCCTGGGAAACCTGTTCCAGAGTTTCATCACCCTCACTGTAAAGAATTTCTTCCAGTTGTTGTGTGATTGTGACAGCAATTACTTGGGGTTTGGGACAAGGGGAAAATACGGTTTATTGATGTTTGCATTTTGGACTGGGACATGCTGTATAGACCTCACATGTGGATAACTCCTCCTATGGAATTTCTGTGTTGGGGGAAATTTCTGAAACTGACACCAATTTTTGTGGCCCTCCTCTGGATTTGCTCCATCATGTCCATGTCCTTCCTGTCTTGAGTTTCCAGAGCTGGATGCAGTACTCACCAGAGAAAAGTGGCAGAATCACCTCTCTCCGTCTGCTGCTGTGTGTCATATTTTCTTTCTGATTTCAATGTCACAGCCAATGCACCAGCTCTATCTCTTGGACTTATTCCAGATTGTCTTTGATTATTATTATTTTATTCTATGCTTCTTTTCTTTTTTTTCTTTTTCCTGACTTCCAAATTGCTGCCTGCAATGTCCAGGAGCCTCTGCCTCTGTGGACTGTCCTGAGGCTGTGCTTTACGTTGGTTCATGGAACAGCCAGCTAACCTGAGGTGCAGAGCAAAGGCTTTTGGTTTGCCTTTCCACAGAATGGAGTGTGTTAACTGTTTCAGTGCATTTATTTGCATAGGGCTCTGCAGAGGGACCTCGATCGGCTGGACAGATGGGTCCAATGGGATGGAATTCAACAAGTCCAAGTGCCGGGTGCTGCACTTTGGCCACAACAACCCCATGCAGAGCTACAGGCTGGGGTCGGAGTGGCTGGAGAGAGGCCAAACAGAGTGGGGCCTGGGGGTGCTGATCAACAGCCGCCTGAACATGAGCCAGCAGTGTGCCCAGGTGGCCAAGAAGGCCAACGGCATCCTGGCCTGCATTAGGAACAGTGTGGCCAGCAGGAGCAGGGAGGTCATTGTGCCCCTGTACTCTGCACTGGTTAGGCCACACCTTGAGCCCTGTGTCCAGTTCTGGGCCCCTCAGTTTAAGAAGGACATCGAGACACTTGAACATGTCCAGAGAAGGGCAACAAGGCTGGGGAGAGGCCTCAAGCACAAGGCCTATGAGGAGAGGCTGAGGGAGCTGGGGTTGTTTAGCCTGGAGAAGAGAAGGCTCAGGGGTGACCTCATTGCTCTCTACAACTACCTGAAAGGTGGTTGTAGCCAGGAAGGGGTTGGCCTCTTCTCTCTAGCAACCAGCACCAGAACAAGGGGACACAGTCTCAAGCTGCACCAGGGGAAGTTTAGGCTGGAGGTGAGGAGAAAGTTCTTCACCAAGAGAATGATTCGTCATTGGAATGTGCTGCCCGGGGAGGTGGTGGAGTCGCCGTCCCTGGAGGCGTTCAAGAGGGGACTGGATGTGGCACTTGGTGCCATGGTCTAGTCGTGAGGTTTGTGGTTACAGGTTGGACTTGATGATCTTTGAGGTCTCTTCCAACCTTGGTAATACTGTGATACTGTGATATTTTCCTCGAGGTCCAGAAAAGGAGCAGATTGAGGTCACTTTTTCTGCTGAGTCTCCCAGCTAGCAACATAAAGTGTTGCTTCAACCCCCAGGACAGCATTTTTGTTTGCTGTCTTGTGGTGCTGGTTGGGTAGAAGGCTACCTTGCTGTATCTGATTTATTGATTTTTGCAGAATCCATGCTGTGAAATTAAATAGTTATATAAGGATCTATTAGGAAGAAATGCCCCTTTAGTGTCTCTTAGGTTAGAAGGTATCAATCCAAATGCATCCCATTTTAAATCCAGCACACCACCACAAACAGTTATTTTTCAATGGAGTTGATTTTTGTTGTTGTTGTTGTTTGTTTGCCAGTTGATTTAGAGTGATTGAAATCCAAATTGACAGTCCTGAAGGCAGAAGTCTTCAGCTCAATTTATGCAGAGTATAGCACCAAGAGTAAGAAGGAAAGCTGCCATTCCCTTGACACAGGCCAGGCTGTAGATTCTGGGAGGCTTGGTCCCCAGTGACTGGCAGGAAACTTGTAAACTATGGTCAGTTATTTTCATTAGAATTTGTTACTGGGCTACTACTAAAAAGAATTACTTAATAATTATTTTAATATTGGAATCTTTCCTCTTCCTATCTGCATGAAATTTTATGTGTTTCTCATACACTTTAATCTTTGGTTCTTTCTGTTTCCTCTTCCCAAGCGAGAAACTTGTGAAAATTCTAGCTGGAAACTTACATTTCAGAGTTCTTTGCCACAAAATGTTGGTCACAGAGTGTCAAATTTTACACACTTAAGGGAAGATGTTTTTGTCTTGTGCTGATTATTTCCTTTCCAACATTAGAAGCATCTCTAATTGTGAACTTTAAATAGGGGTACAAGTGTGGCCAGCTTGTACAGTGAGAAAATGTTTAATTTCCAATTAAGTATTGGGGCAGCAATGCCTTAGAGGCAGAAAGGCAGGAGTGGGGAGGAACTAGTCAGTGGTATTTGCTGACTGGGTGATTATTAGCAATAGGAAATACTGAAACTTAATTAGAGTTTATGATCTGGAACAGTGTATTAGGTTTAATTATGTCTGGGAGCCTAGTATTTTAACACTTTTTAATTAAATGTATGAATTTAAGAAGCAAAACTTCTAAATCTTACAGTCTGGGCAGAGCAAAAATAAGAAGAAATTGCATTGTCTACATTATGCCATGCTAAAAAAAATTAATAGCACAACAGTGTAAAAGCAGAGGAGGTGGAAAGAAGATGGACCCAAAGTATTTGTAAGAAATAAAATTAATTACAGTAGTGTCCAAAGCTGGGCTTCTTGGCAGAACTCCAGCCAGCACCTGTGTGATTCCATATGGAGCTGTTCAGCCTGTTCTGTGTTGTCATGGGGTCACACTAAGTGACTGGCCTGTCTGTGATGTGAAGCAGAAGCATCCAAGATCCAATATGGAGAGCATTTAGAATCATGCAAATGTGTTCCCTGAGCGTCCTGAGAAGACTCCAGCTGCTGTTCAGCATTGGTGAGCTCCAGAGATCTGTATCTCAGCAGTGGATGAAACAATTCTTCTGCTGGATTTTTACAGTGTGGTGTCAGGTTTGGGAGTGTTGCTAAGTAAGATGATGTGTGAGATGAAGCAGACAATTGGAAGCACAGAAATTAGAAAGGAAAAGGATGAAGGGAAATGCTTATGTTGATGAAAGCAGTACTAGGGTTGCTCTAATTACTCCCAATAACAAAATATGGTAATTGAAATGATACTCACTACAGGTGAACTTCCAGTGATCAGCCTCAAAGTTACTTCTTACATTTTAACCTATCCTGAAAGAGAGCAATCCACCACTAAGATGTAGCTGATGGTGGTGATAGATGCAGACCATTTTAGCAGTTTTCTGTCTTGACAGCTCCGCTCACTCATCTGTGGTGCTTGGGCTGCTGGGATGTATCTCCCTGGGGTTTGGTTTATATCTCAGCAGATTTTCTCTCTCAAGTGATGTTTTTGTTTTTGATGTGAGTGCGCGTGTTTATTCCCCCTTAGAGTCTGGATGGAAAGGACACAAGTGAAGTAACTCCTCACACAGATTAGGTTTACTTCTTCTTTTTCCCTTTTCTGACCTTCCAGTGACAAAAGGTCTATATTTAGCATAGGTCAGGATTTGAAGCTGCATGTAGGCAAACATCTTTCCTTCAGCTGAAGGATGCAGAAACAGAGCTTGAGGCAAGCTGTGTTTCTGCTGCACTGATACAAGTTGTGGAGTTGGACAGGAAACTGAAGCATGGGGGAGGCAAGCAAATTAAAACTATAAGCGGGTTATGAGTCATGGCTGATGTGTTTGTAAGGTTGTGAGGGGCTTCCTTTGGTTGTGTGAAACGTGGGAGAGAGCCATGCACTACCGTGGGAAATGAGTAAGCCCTGGTGCCCTGGGTTCCAGGGGTCCCTGTGCTGCTACTGAAAGCTCTGCACTATTATTTTCATTATGTTCATCTCACTGGGGTCATGAAACACCGTCTCTACTTGTGTGTACCTAAGAGTAGCTTAATGTGCTCCACAGAGGCAGTATGCTGATAAAGGTTGTGTTGGATTTAAAGCCTTCATGCTGTGAGAACATACGGGAAGAGAATAAATGCCTGAGAATAAAAGTGAGGTCCTCCTCATGGGTGGGTGGCAGTGAATAGGTAGTTTTGTTCTGTTCAGAGGCTCCCTTTGGGTTTGGGGCAGGCATGGACTGTCTGCTTGTGCATATCTGGAGCGCCTGCAGGCTGGCACGTGGAAAGGAAAGGGTATTCTTTGGCAGTGCACGCCTTGTTTTGTAGATGACTGCTGAAAAATAAGTAGAGCCAAGATTTGTAAACTCCAGATGCAACTGTGATTGGGGAATAATTAGTTATTGCTTATGTCTTCAAGCACAGAAATGGGTAGAAGCACTTAGCAATGGTGGTGCACCACCCTCTGTGGTGCACCACCCTCTGTGGTACACCGAGTCTTTTGTTTTCAGAAACCTGGGCTTTGTATCCTACAATGACTTAAATGGGTTAGGGCAAGGTTAAAACTTTGTCCTCTCTAATGCCCATAACTCACAGCTTTCTTGTAATAATACTCTGTTGCTGGGGAAATGATTCCCATTTGTAACATCTGACTCCTGGACGTGTTTACAGACCTCCTTGCTGCCTCTTTTTATGATCAGCAACTCAGGGGCAGGTAAAACAATCCCTTATCTGAAGATGTGGTTAATGAATCAATTAGCAGAATGAACATAAAACTAGATCTGGGGGTTGTATCAGTTTTATATTACCTTATTGTGACTGTCTTTGTGGGGGAGGGGTTGTTTGTCTGGGGTGGCTTTTCTGGGTTATTTTATGTATTGGTTTATTTTCTGGGTCAGAAATACAGTATCACAGTATTACCAAGGTTGGAAGAGACCTCGAAGATCATCGAGTCCAACCTGTAACCACAAACCTCACGACTAGACCATGGCACCAAGTGCCACATCCAGTCCCCTCTTGAACACCTCCAGGGACGGCGACTCAACCACCTCCCCGGGCAGCACATTCCAATGACGAATCACTCTCTTGGTGAAGAACTTTCTCCTCACCTCGAGCCTAAACTTCCCCTGGTGCAGCTTGAGACTGTGTCCCCTTGTTCTGGTGCTGGTTGCTAGAGAGAAGAGGCCAACCCCTTCCTGGCCACAACCACCTTTCAGGTAGTTGTAGAGAGCAATGAGGTCTCCCCTGAGCCTTCTCTTCTCCAGGCTACACAACCCCAGCTCCCTCAGCCTCTCCTCATAGGGCTTGTGCTCAAGGCCTCTCCCCAGCCTTGTTGCCCTTCTCTGGACACGTTCAGGTATCTCGATGTCCTTCTTAAACTGAGGGGCCCAGAACTGGACACAGGGCTCAAGGTGCGGCCTAACCAAAGCAGAGTACAGGGGCACAATGACCTCCCTGCTCCTGCTGGCCACACTGTTCCTAATGCAGGCCAGGATGCGGTTGGCCTTCTTGGCCACCTGGGCACACTACTGCTCAGTTTGTCAGACCTTTCAAGCAGAACTGCCCCTTTCTCTCCAGGTTTTGCTTCGTCATCCATTGTGGTGGTTTCACATGTTAGTAGCTGTGTTTATTGGAGATTATAAAAATCCAAAGGATTGAATATTTATCAAATTTCCCTATGAACAGAGTTCTTTGCCTTGAAATCTATTTAGGTATTGCTGCATGCTGCTGCAGATGAATTGGAAAGATTGAAATGTTTTTTGGGGGGGGGGGGAGGGGGAAGACTGCAGCATTTTTTTTTCTGGTGGTGGTAAATTGCACATGGAATTGAAAAAGAATAGTAGACTTCTGTTGCCTATCAGCAGCACGACAGCAGTCTGAAAAAGGAGCCTCTGCCGCTGAATGGTGCTGTGGAAAGGAAACTTTGCACTCAGTAGGCTTCCTCATTACTGCAACTTCTGCCTAGCAGAAACAAGAAGAGAGAGCTGAGTTATAAAAGCCTGAGTGCTCCTGAACGTTGAGGCAGGGACTTGCAATAAAAAAAAGTGTGGTTTTCAGATATGTTTATGGCTGCCCTGAATAAAACCTCTTTACATTTGGCGTTGCGAAAACACATATGCTCAGTGTCTGCTGCTTATATTTTAGCAGCCTGGCTCCCCAGAAGGTGTTGCAGGCGTCTTGATTCCTGGCATTTGTTACTGCTGTGAACTTGTCTTTGGGTAACGTTCTGTGCTGCAGTTGTTGGAATGACCACTGAGCCAAGTCTGCTGAGGTCTGCGAAGCTCTTGATCTGCGGAAGCCTGAGTAATCTCTAAATGCAAAATGCTTCCTGGGAATGCTGATAACTTCCACAAGCCAAGATGCAGAGCGCTTCTTTCAGCAGCAGTAACTGTGCCACAGCTGCTGTGGGCCTCATTCACATCTTTGAAATTCAGGAGGAGCTGAATTAGTGAGGATGGGTCTGGGTTTGGCCACAACAACCCCATGCAGAGCTACAGGCTGGGGTTTGGAGTGACTGGAGAGCTCCCAAACGGAGAGGGACCTGGGGGTGCTGATTCACAGCAGGCTGAACATGAGCCAGCAGTGTGCCCAGGTGGCCAAGAGGGCCAATGGCATCCTGGCCTGCATTAGGAATAGTATAGCCAGCAGGAGCAGGGAGGTCATTGTGCCCCTGTACTCTGCTTTGGTTAGGCCACACCTTGAGTGCTGTGTCCAGTTCTGGGCCCCTCAGTTTAGGAAGGACATTGAGACACTTGAACATGTCCAGAGAAGGGCAACAAGGCTGGGGAGAGGCCTTGAGCACAAGCCCTATGGGGAGAAGCTGAGGGAGCTGGGGTTGCTTAGCATGGAGAAGAGAAGGCTCAGGGGTGACCTCATTGCTCTCTGCAACTACCTGAAAGGTGGTTGTAGCCAGGAAGGGGTTGGTCTCTTCTCTCTAGCAACCAGCACCAGAACAAGGGGACACAGTCTCAAGCTGCACCAGGGGAAGTTTAGGCTGGAGGTGAGGAGAAAGTTCTTCACCGAGAGAGTCGTTCCTCATTGGAATGTGCTGCCCGGGGAGGTGGTGGAGTCCCCATCCCTGGAGGTGTTCAAGTGGGGATTGGACGTGGCACTTGGTGCCATGGTCTAATCATGAGGTCTGTGGTGACAGGTTGGACACGATGATCTTTGAGGTCTCTTCCAGTCTTAGTGGTACTGTGATACTGTGGGTTTGTTGCGGGCTGTTACTTATAAGAGGGTAGCACTGAAAGCACAGTGTGAAAGGGAGTAGATAACGTGGTCGGTAGCCATTCAAAATACCAAAGATGCCTCATTAATCACAACAATGAATATATTAATGATGACTTATGTTGGCTTTGTGTAGACTTTCACCCTGAGTTCTCCTCCAGAAAGAATTATGTGGCCCTCTGGATTACAGTAATCATCCTCTTGAAATGTTCTAATAGGCTAAGAACTCCTAGAAGCTGATTACAGGGAGTTTTTCTGTACAGCTGGGACTTCTCAATTTGAAGTAACACAGAAAATGAGGTGGTGTTGGCCTATTGCTTGACCAGGAGGTGAGAGCAAGCTGCTGCTGTGTTGAAGAAAAGAAATGTTAAAGGACACTGCTTTTACAAGGGCAAATGATATGAAATTTTGAAGAGCAAATTCTGCTTGGAAATTGAAGAAGGTGTCTGTGTATGAACTGGAGAGGGTGGTATCATTAAAAGTCACCATGATGATGTTTATGAAAACTTTATGCATAAGGTCTTAGTGGTTTACTACTTCTCTGCACACCTGGAAGAAGGATGGGACATCACCTGCAGGAGGGATGATATTTGCAGACATCTATCTTACACTAAGCATCTCCACAGGCCCAGCTGTGTCCCTTGGCACCACAGAAGGCATGGATCTAGCTGTGGTGTTGTCCTTGCTTGGTGGCAAGAGTTGGGGTGGTTGGGGGATGGGAAAGATCTCTGGTCATAGAATCAACAAGGTTGGAAAAGACCTCAAAGATCATCAAGTCATGTTCATAAGCATCATGATTGGATCCAGTCCTGCACCTGCAAGTTCTCCATGACTGGTATGTGGTGTTTTCTTCTTGATGGCAAATAAGTTGGTGGGATGGCAAATAAGATGGCAAATAAGTTTGACAATGCCAAATATCTATCTGCCCATGAACATGATTCCTAAACTGAGGGAAGAAACAGTTTTCTGGCAGTCCTAACTTGTGATGTATTTCCCAGCTCAAGGTCTTTTGCTAATGAGGAGGTGCAAGATGACAAGTGCTTTTTAGGTGAACGTGCTATTTGAAGGTGTTGAAAAGGCCTAGTAAAGATGTGCTCTGCATTTCAGTGAAAAGGAATAATAATTGGATTATTGAATCAGAAATCTACCCTACCAGTTCACTGTATGCAACTAAAAATGTGAATGAAGCAGTAAATGAAGGGACAGGAACATTCATGTCTTGTTTCTAGCAGAAACCAGAAGTTTAGAGAAACACCAACTTTGTTGTTGTGGCAAAAATAACTGTGTGTGGATGGGGTGGAACTGGGGACATGCAACAGAAATCTGACTCTTTCCTTGGAATATGTTCCATGTATTAACTTAGATGTGATTGATGGTAGTTGTGGTTGAAGGTGCTGATGATTTATCTTGCTGATCTACATGGCCGTTATTGTTCATGCGTCTGAGGTTCATACATGGATCTTGTTTTGTGAGTAGATCTGTGAGAAAGCAAGGAAAACCAAACAAACAGAAAAGGCTCTTCCTCGTCTTTCATTGAAAGAAAACTCTCAATGAAAAAAGGCTCAGTTCATCTACTGCTGAAGTGCAGTAAATGCACGTAATGTCCTATACAACTGGCTTTAAAGAGAGAAAGGAGGAAAAGTGGCCTGAGGCAGAACTTCAAAAGCCAACCAAACATCCCCTGCACCCATCCTATGCTTAGCTGAAGAAAATACTGGCTGTTTAGGTTAAATTGATGTTGGTCTGTGGCTACATTTACTCTGAACTATTTAAAGAGAACCTAAGCCCAGCAATCAAACTCAGTAACCTGACTTGAATGAGGAAGAACTAAAATTAATGCAATAAGTTACTGAACAAAGAGTCAGATCTCACCAGCGCATATGCAAATGTTTAGAAATCAATACAGCTCAAGCCAGAGCGGTAAATAAAGATGAGCACTGCAGTCAGCTCTTGTATCATTTAAGCATCTGCTCTGCTACAGTTAATGCCAAATTTAGTTCATGTAAAATAGATGTAAATGAATGTCTGTTGCAAAAAAAAAAAAAAAAAGACTAAAAAGTGAATATCTGCTAAATGGGACGTTGCTGCGGCAGAGTGACAAGAAAAGAGATTTCAGTGTTGTTGTGCAGAAATCCCCAAAGCCAACAGCGTTTTCTGCAGCTGCAGTCGGGTTAATAAACAGGATTCCAGCATCCTTGTGGAAGAAACGCAGGCAGTGCTTCAGGAAAATGCGTTTCCCCCGTTTGAGAGCCTGGCTAAGCCGTATCTGTTCTGTTTGGTCTAATTCCAGTCAGTGTTCTAAACAGGCAGTTTCTCATGCGGCGCTAAAAGCAGTGCTTGCACAGCGTCTGTCTCAGAGAAAGGTTTTCCTTTCTGCTCCACACAATGTCACATCAGCTTTAACATGGATCTGGGCAGAAGGGATACGGGCACTTGAGTGTGTGGTACTCTCAAGAAGATGGGCAGGCAAGCAACAGAAAAAGCAGGGCTGAGCCAGGAGACAAAAGGGAATTGGCCATTACTTGTATTGAGTGTAGTAATTCCTCCCATCATCTCCTCTCTTCCTCCCTACCACCAACCCTTTAAAGAGGTAACAAGTTTGAAACTAACAGTCACATTTTATCCCTGCAGTTTCTCCTTGGACCAGGAGGGAAAGATTAAATCTCTGATCTGGACTTCAGCAGATGACAAGCATCCCTTTGGCAATATTTTATGGCAGAAGTAGTCTCTGTGGGTTAGTTGTACTTTTGGTTTTGCACTCTTTGCAAGTTTACAGTTTGCAGGTTCAGAGGTGTTGGAGTCTTCCTTGTGTCTGGATGAAGATGTCCACATTCTATGATTTGCACCTTTGTTATAAAACTTCAGAATAGTTTCCTGCCTCTCCTTTGCTGCTGACTGGCTACTACTAATCAAATGTAACAGTTTTCAAGGGAAAATTATTCATGCTGCCCACAATACTGTTGTGCATGGTGACTGAGAGTTTCTTCTTCCTTCTTCCCTTCTCCTTCCCTGCTTTTTGTATATTTTCTGTGGGAGCTTGTTATTTAGGTGGTCTTTTGCAAGCTTAGCATGTCATCATGCCTGCCAAGGAGGAATGGGACTCAGCCTCTTTTCATCTTCTACATGTTCCAGGTTTGGAATCACTGCTGCAGCTACTCTTTCAGTTTGTGCTTCTGCTGACAGTGTACAATTAACTTGTTCGGGCAGCAGCTGAGTCCTGGAGGAAAGGAAATCCTCCTTTTAATAAGGGTAGTCCCTGTTAGAAAGACTGGCCTGTTGAAGTGACTTCAGAGTAGAAGTAGCAGAAGAGGTTCTGATAGACCAGACAAGTTTGAAGTAGTTGAGCTGTGATTTGTGAGTGCTTTCCTGCTTTAAAAAGGCTCTATTGGGATACAAGGCCAGGTCTGTACCAGTCTGTACTCTGCTTTACTCCCTCTGGGCCTGTTGTTCACAGAATCACAGAATCACCAAGGCTGGAAAAGACCTCATCAAGTCCAACCTGTCACCACTGACTTCATGACTAAACCATGGCACCAAGTGCCACATCCAGTCCCCTCTTGAACACCTCCAGGAGTGGTGACTCCACCACCTCCCTGGGCAGCCCATTCCAATGGCGAATCACTCTCTCAGTGAAGAATTTTCTCCTCACCTCAAGCCTGAACTTCCTCTGGCACAGCTTGAGGCTGTGTCCTCTTGTTCAGTTTCAGTTTCATTTAAGTTCATCTTAGAGTAAGGTTTGTTTTTGCATTGGTTTGGTTTTAATTTCAATATATTAGAGACCATTTCATATTACCCAGGAACTAAGAGAATTAGCTTCTGATTAATTCCTCAGTTTATTTTTTTCTGAAACTTACGTCTTTTGACACTGAGAAGATCGCCTCTGAACAGTCAAAGGCGTCATGCTGTGTGCCATCTTCTCCTATCCACAAGGTTGACTGTGGATAGGTGACTTCATGTACAAGTTGGTCTCCTGGTTACCAACAGGTTATGTTATGTGCTGTGGCAGGCAGGCAAGGCTAATCTAGGTGTGACCTTCAAAGCCCTCACTGAGAAGGTTTCTGTGGAAGCCTTTTTTCTTACTTGTAATGGCTCTTCTCTAGTGGCTCATAATATTTACACCGCCACCCCCCCAGTTCTTCTGGGAGAGTATAAGCTGAACTGCAGATTCTTGTAGATAGTATTTTGCCTTCCAATTTACATATTTGGTTGCTCCTACTGCACTCCAAACTTAATTTAGAGGTTACATTTTGTCCATCAGTGTTATGTGTATTTATCAAAGCTTCAGTAGGCTTTGGGGGAAAGCTGTGCTGCATATTAGAAAGATAAGATGTTAGCTTTATTGCGGGATTGTACCACTCAAATTGCCACCCCTTACATCTGTGGCTATCATTAAATGTGCAAAAGGCCAAGCTGTAACTAAACAGCTCTGTATCTGTGTTGGGGATGTGCCCGGGGCGTCAATGGTGAAGACAACAGCATGTTCAAGCCTTCTGGGCTTGAAGACATTATGCCTTAAACTGAGCTGCCAGCTCAGATGGCTGTTTGGGTGAGCAGTCATTGGCTTTTCAGTCATTTGAGCTGATATTTCTTATTTTCACCAGACCTGCAGAATTTTTTTCTCTTAGTTGTGGTGCATCTGCACTGGCAGTTTGTGAAGTTCGTGTGCATGTAATGTCTTTGCTACAAAATGTCTTGAAGAGCTGCAGACATTGGAGTGAATGATCCATTCCTAAGTGCTAGAAGTAGCGAGATGAGAGCTTTACTCTGAATTTTACGGGTGAAGTCCTTTCATAATTTGTAAGCTGGAAGTTATAATTCAAACTTTATCAGGTCCATTGTTTTATATCAGTTCTGGTCACCTTTTAGTCATCAGAATCTGCTTTCAGACCTGCTCTACTCTTACTGTGTCTTATGCATGACGAGACAGTGACTTTGTCCGTGATGTCTTTTCCAACACTAATTTAGTTTTCGTTCAATTTCTGCACAGTTTTAGGTGCTGCAGGTCAGTTCTTCTGTTTTGGATTCTTCTGCCTTTTGAAGTCAGCAGGTGCTTCTCTTTGATTTTTCTGGCCAGAATTCCTGTGTAGCCAACAGTATTTCCTTTTCCTGATGACTGGTTTGCAATCAGATCTAGAGCATGTAGGGCTGCTCTCATTTTTCTGTGTGTATTTGCAGTTTCTGCTTCTTCCACACTTTTGCACATTCCAACTTGTTTGTGGTTTGGTTTTTTTTAGTTGGTTGGTTTTGTGTGGTGGTGTTTTTTTTGTTTTTGGTTTGGTTTTATTTGTTTTGTTTGATTCGCTTTCTCCTTCCTCTGCTCCTTTCTGCTTTGCATTGTTCCCCATAACTTTTGGAAAAGAGAAATACAGTACAACCGTTCCTTCCCTTGCACGGAGTTTGTGCAAAGCTTCAGGTCTGATCAAGTTGTATCCAAGGTAGGTAGAGGGCTGGAACACCTCTCCTATCTGGTCAAGGCCAGGTTGGAGGGGGCTTTGAGCAGCCTGGTCTCGTGGAAGGTGTCCCTGCCCATGGCCTGGGGATTGGAATTAGACGACCTTTAGGGTCCCTTCCAAACCAAACCATTCTAGGAAGTTTCTCCCTCCTCTTGAAGCCAAACTAGCATTCCTTCTCTTTACAAAGGGTTTAACAAATTGTATTGAGAATGCTATTCAAAGAGACCTCTCAGCCATCTCTTATTTGGGTCTGGGGTGCTTTGTCCTCTCACATCTCATTTAGGGTGCACTCACCAAGCAGAGCACTGTTCAGCCTTATCAGTTGTGGCACCTGAATTGCTGCCTTGCTGCCAGCCAAGGACTTCCACAGTCCATTTATGTAAAAGAAGATCTTTCTAATAAGGACTTATTCCTTCTTGTTCCTACCTTCTGCATGCAGTAACTCTGTGGCTAGAAGACAGGTTGGCAGTCTTCCGTTTCTGAGAGAAAGCTTTAGATTGGATTTGCTGCCCCATGTTGCAGCTCCCTTGCTCTCAGGATATCATCATTACTTTGCCACAGTTATAGTTTTTATGTGGATTGGCAGCAGCTTTTACATGCAGGCTGAACTTCATAGAGCCCTAACTTTAAATGCACAGAATGAGAAAAATGCCTCTCTTGTAAGGCTCCTGCTGAGCTGATAACAGTCTACAGGAAGACATCTATTTAAACAGAAATAAACATGCCTAAGGATGCTTGGATCCTATTTTCAGCTTTATTAAGCTATTTTCAGCTTTATTAAGAATGCTGTGTTTAATTTTTCCAGCATTTCCAGCCCCATTAATTTAGTTTACACTGCATTTGGATCAATTAGTGCTCTTGATGATAATGCACTATTTGCCTCTGCCTATTTAAAACAAGAGAAACAACAGGATGGATTTTCAGTGTATTAAAGAAGCTGGAGTTCCTCCAAAGTCTCTGATCAGTCCAAATGTAAATCTCAGAGGCTGGCCAAGTGGAAAGAAAAATTCCTTGCTGGGTAACTGTTTAGTGGATCTTTTTTTACTCCATTCAATGACTTCTCAAACCGATTCTTCTAATTCTTCCCCCAATCTGCATGTTCTCATGAATACTGCACTTAACAATACACAAAAGCTAATAATGGTAGAGGCAGAGCCTCAGAATGTTCGACAAAAAAAGATGAAAGGGAGGAAGCCCAACAAAGTGCTTCCAAACTGCAAGGAAAGACTTCCTGATGTGATGGCAGTGCTGTTATAAACCCGCTGAGGTTGCATTCAGCTTTCTTTTTGTTGGTAAGCATCTTTACATTTTCTTCTTGGAGGTTAAAACACCCAGGGATCAGCAAGTGAAGGCAACCTCTCCAAACCTGCGCTGTGTGATCATGCTCCACACATAATCACAGTGCTAATATTTTAGATTCCTGCTTGGCTGGATCTCTGTGACCTGCTGGATGTCATAAAAGGGGGTCAAAATTCTTCTGAATTTTCATGTTTCACTTCCATTTCAGAGAAGTCCTTGCTATAAAAGACAAATATGGGACTTGAGTTTTATTGCAGGACTTTTCGAATACCAAAGGATGCATTTAGCATTACCAAATCACACAGAAGCACAGAATCACCAAAGTTGGAAGAGACCTCAAAGATCAAGTCCAACCTGTCACCACAGACCTCATGATTAAACCATGGCACCAAGTGCCACGTCCAGTCCCCTCTTGAGCACCTCCAGGGATGGTGACTCCACCACCTCCCTGGGCAGCATGTTCCAATGGCGAACGACTCTCTTAGTGAAGAACTTTCTCCTCTCCTTGAGCCTAAACTTCCCCTGGCACAGCTTGAGACTGTGTCCTCTTGTTCTGGTGCTGGTTGCTTGGGAGAAGAGACCAACTCCCTCCTGGCTACAACCACCCTTCAGGGAGTTGTAGACAGCAATAAGATCTCCCCTGAGCCTCCTCTTCTCCAGGCTAAACAATCCCAACTCCCTCAGCCTCTCCTCTCAGGGCTTGTGCTCGAGGTCCTAATAACAGTTATTCCTGCCCTCTGCTCAAGAGCATGGGCAGCATCAAATTGCAATTCTTGATATGAAGCAATGCTTGCTGCAGTTGTATTTGGGACATCCATATTACTGAAGTGCCAAGATGCAGAATGTGAATTTTAGCTGGCAGAGTCTAAGAGACTAACATGATACAACTTGGAGAAACCATTTCTATTTATCTTTGCTGCAAAATTGTTTTGGAGGTTGTCATATTGTATTACTGCAGCGTGATCTTTTGCTTTTACATGAGTGAATAGTATCACTATTTGCCTAGATGTTTTGAGTGGTTATTGTTCCCATGGGATACCTTGTTTATTTGTCTTCCTTCTGGTCTGTCACAACATTTTTAGTTTGATGCAGATTACTTACAAGTTTGCACATGATGAGTCTTGTAATCTCATTTCCTTCCCCAAACTTCTTATGCAGCTCTGAGAAATATTCCCATTTTGCTGAAGCACCTCCTCAGTGGCACAATATAGATAAAAGTAGATATAAGTCACTGTAAAAATCGTACTGTGATGCTGGGTTGTTGATTTATTCAACAATAACAAAATACAAAGCAATAGGTGAACAACCTAGGCTGAATTCCCTTGAATGTCTAACTGATACAGAAGCATCTTATTCCTTCATGCTTCTTTCGGAAACAACAGAAGTCAGTTCTTCCTTAAGTAGCTTGGTTCAGCTTCTTAATATCTTAAATGAGTATTTAAATGCCCTAATCTTGGTCAATTAAGTAAATGTGGTTGTGGATGCTGAAAAAGCAGAGGCAGCTTTTAAATGAAATAGCAAAATCCTGGTGTTATTTTTATCTGATACTCCACTGTAAGAAGTGCACTGTCTTTACCTTACTTACCCCATGGTTTCTGATGTTCTGCCAGCCCTGGAGAATTATTGTGCTGGGAAGGTGCCATATAGACCACTACTGAAGAGGCTGATTGTGGATAGATGTGACAACCTGTGGCAATTTGCTACAGCAATGGCAGTATGAGGAAGCTTGCCCTGTTGCTGTCCACTGCTCTGTGAATGAATAGATAACTTCAGACTGAGCCACCTTTCAGAGGAGAGCAACCACAAACCCTTTGGGCTGTGCACTCCTGAGCAGTGGATTTTGCTCTGTAAAGGTCTGGCACTGATGTCCATTACGTTCCTTAAGCCCCTTTAGTGCCTGGCCGCTCTTAAGGGGTCTTTGGAGCTTTTTCTTCTCCAGGCGGAACAGCCCCAACCCTCTCAGCATGTCCCAACAGGGTGTGGTCCTTCAGCTCTCTGAGCACCTTTGTGGCCCTCCTCTGAACCCATTCCAGCAGTCCTGTATGCTTTTCTTGTTCTGCTGAACTGGACACAGCGCTCAGGTGGGGTCTCATGAGAGCAGAGTGGGAGAACCACCTGCCTTGTCCTGTTGGTCACACTGCTTTTGATGCAGCCCAGGACATGGGCTGTTCTCAGTATTGTTCTGATGCACCAGAACAAGAGGACACAGTTTCAAACTGTGCCTGGGGAGGTTTAGGATGGATGTTAGGAAGTTCTTCCCAGAAAGAGAGATTGGCCATTGGAATGTGCTGCCCAGGGAGGTGGTGGAGTCACCATCACTGGAGGTGTTTAGGAAGAGACTGGATGGGGTGCTTGGTGCCATGGTTTAGTTGATTACATAGTGTTGGGTGATAGGTTGGACTTGATGATCTCAAAGGTCTCTTCCAACCTGGTTAATTCTATTCTATTCTATTCTATTCTCCAGATTAAATTTCAATAAATATATGGAAGCTTTGAAAGAACTATAAAAAGCACACAACCCAAACCAACATCCCCCAAACCCAACCTATAGCTTGTTTTGACTGTTGTAGGCAATTGTAATAGTGTTGTTTAAATTACCCCTTGAGAATGACCTAATAGTGTATGTTTAAGTAGTCTCATACCTTGGCAGGCTCCTTTTCTATGTTTTTAGGAAGCAAGCATGGTTTAAATACAACCCTACACACCTGTCAGGCACCTGAAATCAGGACTCAATGATCTCAAAGGTCTTTTCCAACCTGCTTAATTCTATTCCATTCTATTCTCCCCTGCAGTGTACATCTGTATCATTACTATACCTGCATCAGTACTTGTTTGATGTTAATGACTGGTTACATATGTGTTAAGAGATTTATCTCCATTCATAGTGTAGAATGCACTTAGTAATTTTGCTGGAGATTTTGTATGGAAAAAACAGAGAGCAGTAACAACATAACAGTGTGCATAAAGTTTCAGGGAGCATCTTTCCTCAGTGATTTGACTTGTCTGAGCATCTTTTCTCCACAAGTTGACTTCTCTTGTCATTCTGCTGTAGAGATGACCACTTGATTGCTGCTCAGTGAAACCATTATTTTGTTGTTGTTGTTTTTAAAGGTAAAACTTTATTTGACTCAAAAAGTATATTTAAACAGAGATTACTTCTGTACTCAGCCAATTGGGTGAGGACATTCTAACTTTAAGATTTTTATCTTTAAGGACTTCATTGTACTTTCACTTTAAAAGGTTCCTTTACCCTGCTGAAATTAGTACTTGTGGTGCCGCTTTAATTTTACTTTCTACCTGGTATTATTAGGTATGTTCTCAGCTTCACACATGTGGAATTGGAAGCATGAACATCTTCATAATAAATAAAACTGTTGTGCCTGAATACATCCCTTCATGCCACACACATATCAAGAGGGATATGGACGTGCTGGAATGTGTCCAGAGAAGGGCCACGAGGATGATCAGAGGGCTGGAGCACCTCTCCTATGAGGACAGACTGAAAGAGTTGGGGCTGTTCAGTCTGGAGAAGAGAAAGCTCAGAGGTGACCTCATTGTGGCCTTCCAGTATCTGAAGGGGGCCTACAGGAAGGCTGGGGAGGGACTTCTCAGGCTATCAGGTAGTGATAGGACTATGGGGAATCGAATGGAATGAAGCTGGAGGTGGGGAGATTCAGGCTGGGTGTGAGGAAGAATTTCTTCCCCATGAGAGTGGTGAAGCCCTGGAATGGGTTGTCCAGGGAGGTGGTTGAGGCCCCGTCCCTAGAAGTGTTTAAGCCCAGGCTGGATGAGGCTCTGGCCAGCCTGATCTAGTGTGGGGTGTCCCTGCCCATGGCAGGGCGGCTGGAACTAGATGATCCTTGTGGTCCCTTCCAACCCTGACTGATACTATACTATGATACCTCTATCTTGTCCTTGGCATGGGAAGTATGCTTTGGTGTTAAGCAGGCTGTCATGTCGAATTATTCTTAGGGTGCACTGATTTCCAGTGAGAGAGATGAAGGCTGGGTATTACATGACAGAATATCCTACAGTGCATCGTACTGATGATGATTCTCTGGTGCAGCATTGCTGTATTTCTCATACCTGATGAATGACACTTTAATATGGACACGAGTTCTAAAACTTTGTGCTATTGCATAGCCAAGTGAATTGTCTTCTAGCATCATTTACACTGGGTAGATAAACATGACCTGAATTAGTTTAGTTTCCTTCTCAGTCCAGATTCTGCTTGCCCACAGTGTTGAAATATTTGAAGATGCTTTTGTATCAGTGCAGCAATCTAATAATTTTCTGCTTGTCTTCAAGAATAGTGTGGCCAGCAGGAGCAGGGAAGTCATTCTGCCCCTGTACTCGGCACTGGTTAGGCCACACCTTGGGTATTGTGTCCAGTTCTGGGCTTTTCAATTTAAGAAGGACATTGAGACTTGAACATGTCTAGAGAAGGCCAATGAGGCTGGGGAGAGGCCTCGAGCACAAGCCCTATGAGGAGAGGCTGAGGGTTGTTTAGCCTGGAGGAGGCTCAGGGGAGACCTTATTGCTGTCTGCAAATACCTAAAGGGAGGTTGTAGCCAGGTTGGGGTTGGTCTCTTCTCCCATGCAACCAGTGGCAGAACCAGAAGACACAGTCTCAAGCTGTGCTGGGGGAAGTTTAGGCTTGAGGTGAGGAGAACGTTCTTCCCACAAAGAGAGATTGGCCATTGGAATGTGCTGCCCAGGGAGGTGGTGAAGTCACCATCCCTGAAGGTGTTCAAAAAGGGATTGGATGTGGCACTTGAAGCCATGGTTTAGTTGTCATGAAGTGTTAGGTTTTAGCCAATAAGTTGGACTTGATGATCTCTGAGGTCTTTTCCAACCTGGTTGATTCTATGATTCTATTTCCTCTGTAGCTGTTTGTTGCTTCTTGACTCCCTGTATTTTAGGTGCATTAATCATCACAGAAGTCACTCTTACTCTGTGACCTGTTTCAAAGAACACATGCCTCATGGCATTCATTTGCTTCTTCTTTTAAGCTGATACTTGTAGACAGATGTCTTAGTTTAAAGAGCAGACAGAAATAGCATTACTCCCCAAATAAGTAAAATAAAGATGCTCTCATTGAAATGGAAAAAAATACAGAATTAGATTCAAAAATATACAGGAAAATACAGAACACATGAATCCTTCACACCCAATACATATACAGGACACATGGGAACCCACCAAAACCCTGCCCCCCAACCAGACTAAACCACAAATCTCAGTGCTCATTTTCTAGCCCCTCCCGTTGCCTCCCTTCCATTAGCCTCAGCAGGCCATGATTGTGCAGGGAAGGTTAGTTAGGTCTCTGAAGACCACAAATAGGCCTGGCTTACTCCCCCATGTTACTCAGACAAGGAACTCCCTCCAGAGAGCCAAAATGAGAGAGAAAAGAGACCATGTTGGCCTTGATGCCAACTTTCAAAGAGATGGCAGAATTATGTCATTGAACAGCAAAATTACAATTTCCTGGCCCATCCCTGGACCTTTCTGGTCCTCCTGGAGGACTCAAACTACCACAATAGAATAGTTTTTCTGAAACTTTTTTTTAGGACAAAGACTTTAGTGAAACCTGCTGAAGTGACATGGGTGGGTTAAGATTGTGTTTCACAATGTTGGAAGCTCTTCATTTACATTGCAGCACCTAAGAGGATACTCAGGCATATTCAGAGCAGAAACATCCATGTACAGAAAGAGTAACTGGTTCCAAAATTACTTCCCTCCCCTTTATAGTAGCCACTCCCAGCAGGCACCTGGCATACAGATCCACAGATTGCTTCAGGCTGGAAGGGACTGTCAAAGGTCATCTTCTCCGACCCCTATGCAAGGACATCACCAACTACATCAGGCTATCCAGGGCCACATTGAGTCTGATCTTGAATGTCCCCGGGGACAGGGCCTCAACCTATTCCAGGATTTCACCACCCTCATTGTAAAGAACTTGCTCCTTATGTCCAACCTAAATCTACCATTGACCCTCATTCTATCCCTTCAGGCCTTTGGAAACAGTCCCTCTGCAGCCTTCTTGTAGGTCCTCTTCAGATATTGAAATGTAGTTATAAGGTCTCTCTGGAGTCTTCTCTTCTCCAGGCTCCACAACCCAACTCTCTCAGCCTGTCTTCATAGGAGGAGTGCTTCAGCCCTCTGATTATCTTTGGGGTCTCCTTTGGACTTGCTCCAGCAGGTGCATGTGTTTCTTGTCTTGTGGGCACCAGAGCTGGACACAATACTTTAGGTGAGGTCTCACAAGAGGAAAGTGGCAGAATCACCTCTCTCAACCTGTTTGCCATGCTTCTTTTGACACAGCGTAGGATGACATTGGCCTTCCAGGCTGCAAGTGCACATTGTTGGCACATGTCCAGCATCTCATCCACCAGTACCCCTAGTAATAGCTAACAATTAAATAAATCTTGCCTTCATGCACACCACAACTTATATAGGGAAGAATTTCCACAAATTGGGTCATGCAGCTGTGACTTTGTCTTCTTTAGATCACTTCTTAAAACCTGATTGTTAGTATTGGGTCTGCCAGGGACTACTCAGTTATAGGGACTGCAAGGTGATGGTAGTGGATCCCCAGAAAGTTAATCTCAGGAAACTGTGAAACAATGAATCATAGAATCAATAAGGTTGGAAAGACCTCAAAGATCATCCAACCTATCACCCAACACCTCATGACTACTAAACCATGGGGCTTCAAGTGTCACATCCAATCCCTTTTTGAACACCTCCAGGGACGGTGACTCCACCACCTCCCTGGGCCGCACAGTCCAGTGGCTAGCAACTCACATTGTGAAGAACTTTCTCCTCACCTCGAGCCGAACATGCACACATGGTTTTCCATGAGTTTAATCAGGGACTATTGCAATTAAATTGGGTTCTTCCTGTTCTAAAATTTTCCAAGACAGAGCAAAAAATGTGCTTTTCTCTTTTTGGGGGGGGGCTGGGATGTGATTCAATGGGATGTGTAATCCACACATGGAAAGGAGGCCAACCTCTCCCAAGCCAAAGACTGGATTTCATTTTGTGGAAGGCATTTTAATATTAGAATGTATTAAAATTCTTATCTACCAACACTCTTGTAATTCTTAAGCACTTTAGGATGCATAGCTGAGACACTTTTTGTGTGTAACCACCAAATGTATGCAAGGATATATATGGTATGTACATAGAGATGGTATGTACATAATTGTGGTCTTGCAGTATCTTAAGGGGGCCTACAAGAAAGCCAGGGAGGGACTTTTTAGGGTGTCAGGTAGTGATAGAACTAGGGGAAATGGAACAAAACTAGAAATGGGTAGATTCAGATTGGATGTTAGGAAGAAGTTCTTTAGCTTGAGGGTGGTGAGACACTGGCACAGGTTGCCCAGGGAGGTAGTGGAAGCCTCATCCCTGGAGATTTTCAAGGCCAGGCTGGATGTGGCTGTGAGCAACCTGCTTAGTGTGAGGTGTCCCTGCCCATGGCAGGGCGGTTGGAACTGGATGATCCTTGAGGTCCCTTCCAACCCTAACAATTCTATGATTCTGTGATCAGGTCTGCTAAGAGGAGGCAAAACTATTTGTTGTTATGCAGGGAAGAGTGATGTTATGAGCAAGTAGAAGTGTGTGCTGCAACAAACATAAATGTCATAGCTTTGCCAGTTTCCCACGCAGCATTTAATGGCTATGGAGCAGTTTAGTCATGAGATCAGAGAACTGATACATCTGTTAAGAGCAATGCATTTTATGCACCATAAAATTAAATGTTGCATTGCCAAGTGTTATAGCAAGAATTCTTGTAGGCAGTTCTTGCAAACTAAACATTGTAAAATGATATTGCATGAAGGTGGTGCTGGGAATCTGTGTTGAAAACATATTCCGTTAGGAGCGTGCACTGTACTTGATGGAAGGATTACAGCTGCCATTTGTGGTGCTTTATTGTTCCTTGCATGAAGAATAGACTGTGTGCTGTGTTAGCAGCCTAAAGCATGAGAAGGATATTTCACATTTACGTTGAACCTTAGCATTCTAAATGAATCCCAAGTACTGAAAAAATGGATATGGCATATGCTCTGTGGTGCTACTGAAGTGCTGCTCTTGGGTTATGAGGCAAACAAACACTGTCTGGAAGGTTTTGTGAGCATCAGGCAATCAAATTTTGGCCTGACAATACCGAGTTTGAAGCACTGCACATTTGAAAAGTCCCAGCACCTTGAGGCACACTCAGGCAAGTGGTGGAGATTTTTCATTGCTTTGCTTTCTTGAAGCACACAATGCTGTGATGGGGCCCACATGGCAATATACAGCATGCACTGATGCAGAGTCACGGAAGTGAGATTTGTGGCTGAGGTGGCATTGCTCTGTGAGCAGCAGCTGAAGATGCATATTTCATCTTCCTTTCCCCTTACCGTTCCCTATACTACCCACTGAGTTCTCTATGGAAAAAAATAGCAGAGTGGGAAGTAGATGGCTGAAACTTAAGTCAGGGTTGTGCAAGCTCTCTAGATACTAGCTAGAATGTTTGCATGATTACGTGTGTGTGTAAGGACATTATATGTGTGTGGCTGGAGAGCTGCCAAACAGAAAAGGACCTGGGGGTGCTGATTGACAGCTGGCTGAACATGAGCCAGCAGTGTGCCCAAGTAGCCAAGATGGCCAATGGCATCCTGGCCTGCATCAAGAATAGTGGGGACAGCAGAAGCAGGGAAGCCATTGTGCCCCTGTACTCCGCATTGGTTAGGCCACACCTTGAGTCCTGTGTCCAGTTCTGGGCCCTTCAGTTTAAGAAGGACATTGAGACTCTTGAACGTGTCCAGAGAAGGGCAACGAGGCTGGGAAGAGGCCTTGAGCACAAGCCCTATGAGGAGAGGCTGAGGGAGTTGGGGTTGTTTAGTCTGGAGAAGAGGAGGCTCAGGGAGACCTTCTTGCTCTCTACAACTACCTGAAGGGAGGTTGTGGCCAAGTGGGGGTTGGTCTCTTCTCCCAGGCACCCAGCACCAGAACAAGAGGACACAGTCTCAAACTGCACCAGGGGCAGTTTAGGCTCAAGGTGAGGAGAAAGTTCTTCACTGAGAGAGCTGCTAGCCATTGGAATGTGCTGCCCAGGGAGGTGGTGGAGTCACCATCCCTGGAGGTGTTCAAGAGGTGACTAGACACGGCACTTGGTGCCATGGTTTAGTCATGAGGTCTGTGGTGACAGGTTGGACTTGGTGATCTTTGAGGTCTCTTCCAACCTTGGCGATTCTGTGATTCTGTGACACAAGCCAGCAGTATGGTCTTAAGAGCTGTGACAGATGTACTCCTTAGAGTCTTGCAGCTCAAGAATGTAGGGAGTAAATTCTTAGCCACGGTGTAAATTGATGCAGGTTTACTAATTGACACGAGCAGAGAGTATGGCCCTGTGGGTTTCTGAAATGCTCTTGGCACAGTCAAAGATTATGCACACAAAGATTGTATTTGCTTTTCTGCTCTTGTTAAATGTGTTCTTTATTTATCTATATTTCTGTAGTTAAGTGTGTTCTGAAGAACTGCCTGGCAGGTTCAGGTTCTTAATGCGTCTTCCTCGCTGGGGGGTTGTAAGGCTTAATTGTTCATAATGTGTAAAAGCTTGAGATGAAAGGATTTATGTAAAAGCAATGCATTATGATGATTATAAGGCTGATGGTGATGCATATCACACCTGCTGTCACACCAGCTTGAGCAAAAGCAGTCCCTGCCTTTAGACTGAAATGTCTGTGTATTGCTGAGAACAACCTCACTTTTCAGTGCTGCTTTTTTCTCTATTGAAAAATCTGGTGGCTCTCTCATAGAAGTCAAAACATTGGACTGTATTCACTTCTGGATGAGCCTCGCACTTCAGGGTAAAACTTACTCGCTGAGATTGTTTTATGTTAAGGCAGATGCTGAGATGAAAATAAAACCATAGAATCATAGAATAGTTCGGGTTGGAAGGGACCTCCAAAGTCATCTAGTCCAACCCCACTGCAGTCAGCAGGGATATCCTCCACTAGAGCCTGACCTTGGATATCTCCAGGGATGGGGCCTCAACTACTTCTCTAGGCAACCTGTTCCAGTGTTCCAGCACCCTCATGGTGCAGAACTTGTTCCTGACATCAAATCTAAATCTCCTCTAATTTCAAACCATTGTCCCTCATCCTGTCACTCCAGGCCTTTGTAACCAATCCCTCTGAAGCCTTCTTGTAGCCCCCTTCAGGTACTGAAAGGCCATTATTATATCTCCCAGGAGCCTTCTCTTCGCCAGGCTGCACAACCCCAGCCGTCTCAGCCTGTGCTGGTAGCAGAAGTGCTCCAGCCCCCTGATCATACTGGTGGCCCTCCTCTGGACCTGCTCCAGAGGCCTCAGCATAGGAAGGACATGTCTTTTGCTGCTGGGAAAATGAAGACAATTTGTAAACATCTACCTTTTCATTTTTATTCTTACTTCTTTTTTCTTTTAAAGACTCTATTTTTGTGTTAATATATTAGCTACTGAAAGGCTTTGTAATTTAAAATGCAGATAAGAACTGAGATTGTGTCCTATTAATAGCTATTGGCATTCTCTTTTTTATCCAACAAATGCCAAGGTCAGAAGTGTAGAAGAGTGCAAAAGTTATCCAGCCCTAAGAGAATCCATTATTTAGTGTGATATGTTTTAGCAGTGTGTTTGAATCTCTTCCCCATCTCTCCAACCCCTATTCATTGTTCTCTTTGTTATTCTTTCCCTTATGTAAATTTGATTTGAATGAGAAAGAACACTCTGGGGCATTGCTGATGGCATACAGGGCTTTTCATCTCTTGATTGTCTTGGCAATGTCTTTAGTGAATTCAGACCTTTATCTGTTAGAGACTGCAAGGTAAACTAGATTCTGTAAATTGAGACTAACTCTTAACTCTGTTCCTTAATGGGGAAAGGTCTCTATCAAACATGGCATCTCTCTCGTTAAAGAATGGGGGCTGGACAGGTATTGTGGGTGAGTTCTGAAAGCTTCAGTACTGAAGTCTTTCCTGCTGTGTAGTCAGAGGACTCTGTCCTCTGGAACTGACAATTCCCATCGTTCTGGTGTTGGTCAATAGAATGTATTCGTGCTTTGAACAAGGCTTTTGTTTTGGGTGGACTGCCTTGGCAGCATGACTTAAGAGGTGATGCAAAAGGCTGTTAGGGTTTTCAGAGACACCACTGCAGCCCTTACTTGCAGCATACCATAAGTACAACATTAAGAGAAGAGAGAAACCTTAAAATTTAGTGTGCTTGTTTAAAGATACACTGCTTAAGGTCTCTTAATATTTTTGGAAGTTACTTGTCATTACACATCCTTCAACCAGACCAAACAAAAATATAATCCCACTACCATTTTATTTCCAGCTTTCTTCTTCTCCCTCCCAGCAATGTCACCTTCAGATAGATAAATGCCATCAATAATTCCTTCATTTGCTATTGCATTTTTTGGGCAGCTATCAAAAGGAGGATTTATTTTCCTTTTCAGTTGTTGTGCTTGCAATAAGGTACCAGCAACCTTAAAAAAAAAAAGAAAGGTGAGTTGCTGAATGCAACACTTCAGAGGCTGTGACTGCAGGCAAGCAGCATACTCGCTTCCAGCCACCACTGAAAATGCTTTCTGAAAGCAATTCTTAAACCAATTGCAACAGATAGTGTTCCTCATACAAATAATTAGCACAGAATTAGGATTTATTAACATTTTAAGCATTTTTTTTGGCAGCTTCTTCAACATTCTGATGTTTTTAACAACACAGGATTTATTGGAGGACGCTAGGTAGCTTTTCATTGAACTATACACACTAAATCTTTCAAACTGAGGCAGAATGTTTCTTACAGGTAAATAAGACTCATGTTTTATTGGTGAAGGTGCCTATCAGTGCTACAGGGCAAAGCCAGAAGAGTGAATTTGAAGACTGAATGGCCCTTAGACCAGGGTAGGCTCCAGCTAGTCTTGTGCTGAACGCATGTGTGGAGTGCATTTGTGTGGAGTTGAAGGCTGAGATCAAAGACCGGTAAAACGCAGCTAGGAAACTATTTTTCCATTGTCTGAATGTTCTGTGTACTGTACTGAGGTCAAACAGACCGAAGGTTGCATCCACTGCTCATTCAATTCAGGCTTTTTCCAATGAGTTCAGTGGGATTGGAATCAAGGTCTTTCGAAAGTTGTGATAATAGATCAGGCAAGGGAAAAAAAAAGCTTCTATTGTACTTCTGGAACATGCTTCTTTATCCTTAAATTAAGATTGATTAAGCATAACTGATTTCTAAAGAAACAGTGAGCCACAGCAGTGCAGCTAAGTGGAAGGAGGTCAGAAGTTTCACATCCTCCCTTTCTTGCTGTGTGATGATTACAGGTTTCTCAATACAGTGTTTTTCTCTCCTGATTTGTGTTGGTAACTGCAGTGAATTTGAAGCATGTGGAGCTAGAATAGAATAGAATAGAATAGAATAGAATAGAATAGAATAGAATAGACCAGACCAGACCAGACCAGGTTGGAAGATACCTTCAAGATCATCGGGTTCCAACCTATTATCCAACCCACCTAATCAACTAAACCATGCAGCCAAGCACCCCATCAAGTCTCTTCCTAAACACCTCCAGTGATGGTGACTCCACCACCTCCTCGGGCAGCCCATTGCAATGGGCAATGACTCTCTCTGTATAGAACTTCTTCCTAACATCCAGGCTAAACTTCCCCTGGCGCAGCCTGAGACTGTGTCCTCTTGTTCTGGTGCTGGTTGCCTGGGAGAAGAGACCAACCTCTACCTGTCTACAACCTCCCTTCAGGTAGTTGTAGAGAGCAATAAGGTCTCCCTGAGCCTCCTCTTCTCCAGGCTAAGCAACCCCAGCTCCCTCAGCCTTTCCTCATAGGGCTTGTGTTCCAAACCCCTCCCCAGCTTTGTTGCCCTTCTCTGGACACGTTCCAGCAAGTCAGCATCCTTCCTAAACTGAAGGGCCCAGAACTGGACACAGGCCTCAAGGTGTGGCCTAACCAGTACAGTGTACAGGGGCAGAATGTACATCTTAGGTTTCCAAAGAGAAATTATTCTATACCCATTAAAAAAAACCCACCAACCAACCAACCAACCAAACAAACAAACAAAGAAAAGAGAACAGAAGCATAATAAGCAGATGGATGCGACGCAAAGTAAAGCTCCAGTAATATGATGTGTCATGTCATTTCTCAAAGTAAATGTGGTTTGGTTTTACAGTTGTAACTGTTGGCATGAATTTTGAGTGATGAATGTTCCGTTGGCTTTCGGAAGGAGCGTTCTGCCCTGTTTTGTCACGCTCAGTATCAGGTTACCTAGGCAGGCAGCTGCGGCTGACTTAAAAACGGTGCACTGAAAATATTGCAGAGCCTAGCCTTGAGGAAGCAGGGCAGTAAAATGGCAACAGGAATATTTAGAGCAGATTCATCTGGGGATGGGGGAAGAGATGCTTTCAAAAGTGTAATAGGTCACAGGGCAAGTTTTATTATATTACTTTTGTCTCTTAGTGCCTCTATTGATCTTTTTCATACGCATCTTAGAAAATTGTCACATATCTGTCCTCAGAGCTATAAAATAAGCTTGACATCAGCAAGTGTTTCATATATGTCTTTTTACCAATAAAGCAGAATGGGCAGATTCTGTCCATACAGTGTCTTCTGAATTAAAGTAATGAAATATAGCTTGTTTGTACACGAGGTAAGATTTTTGAGGTGAAAAATGTATCGATCGAGGTGCATAGCTTATGCATTCAAAAGTAAGCCCCACTATTGGGGCAATACAAAGGAAATGATTAGTGTTTATCACTCTGATTCATTGTGCTAATTTCAAGGAGCTGATGGTTCATTTTTCAAAAAAAAAAAAAAAGAAGTCAACATTTCCAGCCAAAGAGCATTTTGAGCCCACCCTGAAACACCCAGATGAATAGCCTACTCCTTGACTACAAATGGCCACAACCTGATTACGTGTCAGTCAAGCAAATCACCAAGAGAATTTAATATCATTATAACAGCAAAGAAAGGGCCCAGTGCTAGGGAGGGAACTAGGACTTCAGTGTCTTATGAGACATGATGGAATCATAGAATGGTTTGGGCTGGAAGAGACCTCCAAAGGTCCTCTAGTCCAATCCCCTCTAATCAGCAGGGACATCCTCCACTAGATCAGGTTGCTCAGGGGCTTGTTCAACCTGACCTTGAATATCTCCAGAGGTGGAGCCTCAGCTACCTCCCTGGGCAACCTGTTGCAGTGTTCTAGCACCCTCGTGGGTGAAGAAATTGTTCCTAACATCCAATCTAAATCTTCTCTAATGTCAAACCATTACCCCTCATCCTATCATTCCAGGTCTTTGGAAACAGTCCCTCTTCAACCTTCTTGTAGGCCCTCTTCAGGTACTGTCAGGCCACTCTTAGGTCTCCCTTCCCTCCCTCTCAGCCTTCTCCAGACTGAACAACCCCAGCTCCCTCAGTCTGCACTCATAGCAGAGGCTCTTCAGCCTCTGGTCATTTTTGTGGCCCTCCATGGGGCAGCATTAGGTCCATGTCCTTCCTATGTTGAGGGCTCCAGAGCTGGATGCAATACCCCAGGTGAGATCTCACCAGAGCAGAGTAAAGTGGCAGAATCACTTCTCCTCATCTGCTGGCCACACTGCTTTCATTGCAGCCTAGGATGCCCTGGACCTTCTGGACTCATGTCTTTTGTAAGCTCAGCCTTCCAAATTCACCTTAATTCTGTAAGTGTTATGTGACAGAACACTGGATACTTGAACAGATTTGCTACCACAGCAGCTAAAATTGCCTACTGCTCAATTACAATATAGGTTCATCACTTGGATGAATGGATAGCACACAAATACATACAAACACACATACTGGATCTATGACCGTGTCTGATCTCTTTAACATCATTAATCCTGATGTATTAATTATTCTTTATCATCCTTCCAGGTACTTTTCTGCCTTGCTTTTTTTCCCCTTCTTTGCTCTCACGTTGCACTGCCTCCCAAATCTGAAATAATTCCTTCATGCTATCCTGAGTGCTTTGGGAAAAAAAACCCATCTCCAAACCTTAATTCTGAGTTCATTGATCTTTGCTCAGACTGATCTCTAAGCAGTAGTTTTGTACTACCAGGATTTGGAATTGTCACTACACTAGACAGCCATTATGTTAATTACATTCATAAAGTACTTTTTATGTGCAAAATCTCTAGAAATGTAAATTGGGGATAGTACTTTACAATCTCTTGTTAGGAAACCGGAGACTTTTATAGGCTCTTCCTGGATGGAACTAACCCTCACATGTGCCATACATAAAATCCAAAGTATAAATCAGGTTGGAAGTCGCTCACAAAAGTGATCAACTGCCCAGCTAAGAGTTTATCTTCCAGTCTCAGATGTGTTTGCATCCTCATTACCGGTCTGACCCGTGTTCCCCTACAATACAATGCAATACAATACAATACACCAGGTTGAAAGAGACCTTCAAGATCATCGCGTCCAACCCATCCACCAATCCAACCCATCTAAACAACTACACCATGGCACCAAGCACCCCAACAAGTCTCCTCCTGAACACCTCCAATGAAGGTGACTCCACCATCTCCACGGGCAGCCCATTCCAATGGGCAATCACTCTCTCTGTAGAGAACTTCTTCTTCCTAACATCCAGCCTAAACCTCCCCAGGTGCAGCCTGAGACTGTGTCCTCTTGTTCTGGTGCTGGCTGCCTTGGAGAAGAGACCAACCTCTGCCTGTCTACAACCTCCCTTCACGTAGTTGTAGAGAGCAATAACGTCACCCCGAGTCTCCTCCTCTCCAGGCTAAGCAACCCCAGCTCCCTCAGCTTTTCCTCATAGGGCTTGTGCTGCAACCCCCTCACCAGCTTCGTTGCCCTTCTCTGGACATGTTCCAGCAAGTCAACATCCTTCCTAAACTGAAGGTCCCAGAACTGGACACAGTACGCGAGGTGTGGCCTTACCAGTGCTGAGTACAGGGCAGAATGACCTCCCTGCTCCTGCTGGCCACACTGTTCCTGATGCAGGCCAGGATGCCATTGGCCTTCTTGGCTGCCTGGGCACACTGCAGGCTCATGTTCAGCCTACTATCGACCAGTACCCCCAGGTCCCTCTCTGCCTGGCCACTCTCCAACCACTCTGCCCCCAGCCTGTTGCACTGCCTGGGGTTGTTGTGGCCAATGTGCAGAACCTGGCCCCTGGATGTGTTCAATCTCCTGCCCTTGGCCTCTGTCCAGCCTGTCGAGGTCCCTCTGCAAAGCCTCTCTACCCTCCAGCAGATCAACTCCTGCCCCCAACTTGGTGTCACCTGCAAATTTATGATGATGGACTCAATCTCCTCCTCCAGATCATCAATAAAGATGTTGAAGAGCATGGGGCCCAGCACTGATCCTGGGGCACACCACTAGTGCCTGGCCGCCAGCTGGCTGTGGCACCATTCACCACCACTCTCCTGCTCTGACATGTGGGATGAAAATTTTCCAGGACAATTCTTTTGTCCAAAGTTCACTCCTGACAGATTTGTCCTTCTCTGACTCCGGCCAGCTGTAAAAGGACTGCGGTGGCATTTGGCAGACTTTGTATTAAATAAGTTGCAGCCTGTATCCAAGGGATGTAGCTCACTGAACCAAGAAGGGTTTTGTATTCTTATAGATGATAGCGTCACACTTGAGTACGGAGAATAAAAGAGCAAAACCTCTGCTGCTCCCTTATTTTGTTTGTGTTCTTTCTCCTTACTTTCTCAGCCGTCCTCTAAACCTGTTTCAGCAACTGGTATCATCTGATTATTCTGGTAGTTGGCTCACATAGTTGGATGGTTATCAACTGCGACCTTGTGCGTACTTGGCTGAGTAAATTCAATCAGCTAATGAAATTGTGGTCTTTCCATCAATTGATTATCAAATTGCTCGTGTAGATCAGCTAGCCTATCTCTTTCCAAAGCTGCACAGTTTTGTTTACCCAGGCAGTCTGTGCCTTACACCCTCCTTGCCTTTTGGAATGTCTCTTTTTTTTCATTTGACATGTGCATAGTCTGTTGAGTTTGGCCAAATACCGGCGGGCTTCATGGTCGTTCTGCTGACCACCCTGTTGAAAAGAAATCAGTAAAAAGGCATTCCAAAACTATAAGAGAAGCTAGTATGATTTAGTCTCTTATGCTGCCCCATGTAGCAGTCTCTGCTGGCTTAGAAGGTGAACAGAAGTGATGTCAAGAGGGGAAGGTACTTGATGAGGCAGTGGCCAGGAGAAGCTGTGGTTTGCCTTTTGGATAGGGAACCTACCTGCAGAGATGTATTTAGTGTATTTAGAAAAGGTCTTTATATGATAAAGCCTTTAATTTTGGAAGAAGAAATCTGTTAGCATTACAGAGATCTGTTCACTTTGGCAGAAGCCTCCTGAAATCAATTGATTCTATTTCTTTTACATATAGAGTAAGACTCTTAACAATGGAGGTTTGCCCTCATAGACTTCACCCTAATGGTATCTTCACTTAATTTTCCTGACAAAACTTTTATTGCAAATTCAGTAACCATTCTCCTTTTTAACAAGGCTGCCAGCCTGCAAATCATTCCAGGGACAGTATCTCTTTATGGGAAGACATTAGCAAAATATGATCCAGCCATGATTTATCTTTCCTGTGTTAGCTTTCTCTGAGCAGGAGGGAGTCTGCAGTCGAGGTTTACAACTTCTTAGTCCTGTGGTACTGGTGGGTCTCTATGTGCCCCCTCGCCCACCAAACAGAGGTTTGATTTTTTAAGGGTCTAAACCACAGTGGAAGTCTAGACCCCCACAGCCCCTAAGATGTATAACAAAGCATAAGCAGCAAAGCAGGCATTTTCCTCAGCTCATGGGCACTCCAGTTGATTTGCTATTCAGTCACTGAGCTGCTCCCTGTTGGGTGCTCTTGTCCAGAAGGCATAGGTACAGAAGTGATGTAAAGATTTTTTTTTCCTTAATTAATCTCTTCTGCTAAGGGTGTAAAGGAAAAGCCTCATTGTTGGAAATGAATGAATTTTGACAAAATGTACTAAAGGACTTCAGCCAGAGGCAGAACTGTTAGATAAAATAGTTCCAGTGAGTGAAATTTGGTAAAATTGCTGGCAGTTGAAACTGAGTTCCTATTATTAGGTGTATTGAGCATTCTTAAAATTCAGAGTGGTGCTATCAGTACTGCATATAATAGAGTGAGCTCTTTTTCTAGCAGTTAAGGACAGTATTAAGCCTTTAGACAAACAGTTTTGATTTTGTAGCTGTATTCTGAGGTTTGTGGCTTTGATGTTCCTGCTTCCTACAAGACTACTTTGCAGGAACTGGAGGGTTTGTAGAAGGACCATCTGAGGAACAGCAGGATAATTCTGGCACTCTTCCTTGGGGTTTACTTGTCTTCCATGAAAATGTAAGAATGAACCACCTCCCTCAAAAACCTGAGCAACAAAGGCAAGCACAGCTGGTCTGCATTGCAGAGGACTTTTAAGCTTCTGCAAAACTTTAGAAGGAGAGTTCTTTCCTTCTGCACCTATTGTCCAGCCTCTTCCTCTCCTTTATTCTCCAACATCCATATAACAAGCTAGTGCCTGGGTGACTCCTCATGCCCTGGGCAGTACAGAGTCCCTTCTCACAGGAGCCTCCTCAGGCTGTCCCTGCACTGATAATGTTGGGGGTTTTAAGTTGCTAAGATGTGACACACAAGGGACAGAGGAATTTCCAAATGCTCAATAAGGAAGTGCTAGCACATTAGGGTACACCTGTAGGAGGTGTATTTTGATACAGATCTGAGGAAGGAATAGAAAGATTGAGAGTTTTGAGCCATGGCAGGCATGCCAGTCTTTCTCTCCCAGATGTGAATGCTGTGCTTGGCTGTCCCTGTAGATGTCAAGACCTGGCTTCTGTGCTGGCACAACACAGTTTTTGCACAAATGGGAAAATCTTTTACGTGGCCAGCCCTGTCTCATAAACCTTTCTCTGTTAGTAATCTTAAACCAGAAGAAAACACCACCTTGTTGTGCAGATCCAGAAATAGGATTTGTTGTTTGAAGCAGGTATTTCGCAGCAGTAAGCTGCTAGCACTGATTTCAGTGCCAAAGAAAGTGAGAGCTTTAACTGAGGGTGTCTTGTCTGCTGGTCCCTATCACCCCTACCAGCTTGCAGTGCACGTGCACGATTGCTGTAGACAATAAAGACTTTAAGAGCCCCATGCATTTCTTTTCCAAAGCAATATGGCATATATTGTGGATAAGCTATTTGCCTTTTAGTCAAGAATTTCCTTTTCATGCCCTGTGTACTCTACTATAAACTCTAGCCCTTCTGATATCGTGCAGCAGTGTATTACTACTTCACAAAAGTCTCTGCTTACTCTCAGTTTCAAACCAGAAGAAACAGAGCTGAAGAATTTAACTTGCACCTTCAAGTTCTTCCCCATGAGAGTGGTGAAGCCCTGGAATGGGTTGTCCAGGGAGGTGGTTGAGGCCCCGTCCCTGGAGGTGTTTAAGCCCAGGCTGGATGAGGCTCTGGCCAGCCTGATCTAGTGTGAGGTGTCCGTACCCATGGCAGGGAGGTTGGAATTCCCTTCCAACCTGACTGATTCTATGACAATGCTGAGACTAGACATAAGCAAAGATTCTTTCAGGAGCTCTAGAGGACATCTTTTGAGTCTCATCATAGTTTTCATGCATTTTCCAGCTTTGTCTCAGACTAGTACTTTCAGCTTGCTGCACAGATATCCCATTGTACAAAGTTATGCAAAATACTGCAAAATGCTACTCTTAACCGTATTTCTGTTTTTCACAGTGGAGAGTGGTTTCAAAATAGCAATATTTCAGAAGGCTCCTATATGAAGTGTGTGCATTGATGAGCAGGGACTAGTCCTGGGTGTGCTTTCTCCACACCGCTGCTTTGCACTAGATGCAGGAGCATTTATGATCTGCTGCTGTCTTTAAAGCACTTACAATAGAATAAACCAGGTTGAAAGAGACCTTCAAGATCATCGCGTCCAACCCATCGACCAATCCAACCCACCTAAACAACTAAACCATGGCACCAAGCACCCCATCAAGTCTCCTCCTGAACGCCTCCAATGAAGGTGACTCCACCACCTCCCGGGCAGCCCATTCCAATGGGCAATCACTCTCTCTGTATAGAACTTCTTCCTAACATCCAGCCTAAACCTCCCCAGGTGCAGCCTGAGACTTTGTCCTCTTGTTCTGGTGCTGGCTGCCTGGGAGAAGAGACCAACCTCTGCCTGGCTACAACCTCCCTTCAGGTAGTTGTAGAGAGCAATAACGTCACCCCGAGTCTCCTCCTCTCCAGGCTAAGCAACCCCAGCTCCCTCAGCCTCTCCTCATAGGGCCTGTATTCCAAACCCCTCACCAACTTCATTGCCCTTCTCTGGACATGTTCCAGCAAGACAACATCCTTCCTAAACTGAGGGGCCCAGAACTGGACACAGTACTCGAGGTGTGGCCTAACCAGTGCAGTGTACAGGGGCAGAATGACCTCCCTGCTCCTGCTGGCCACACTGTTCCTGATGTAGGCCAGGATGCCATTGGCTCTCTTGGCTGCCTGGGCACACTGCAGGCTCATGTTCAGCCTACCATTGACCAGTCCCAGGTCCCTCTGCCTGGCCACTCTCCAGCCACTCTGACCCCAGCCTGTAGCACTGCCTGGGGTTGTTGTGGCCAGTGTGCAGAACCTGGCACTTGGATGTGTTCAATCTCCTGCCCTTGGCCTCTGCCCATCTGTCCAGCCTGTCGAGGTCCCTCTGCAAAGCCTCTCCTACCCTCCAGCAGATCAACTCCTGCCCCCAGCTTGGTGTCACCTGCAAATTGACTGCTGATGGACTCAATGCCCTCATCCAGATCATCAATAAAGATGTTGAAGAGCATGGGGCCCAGCACTGATCCTTGGGGCACACCACTAGTGCCTGGCCGCCATTCAGCACCACTCTCTGGGCTCGGCCCTCCAGCCAGTTCCTAACCCAATGCAGTGTGCTCCCATCCAAGCCATGGGCTGATACCTTGGCCAAGAGTCTGCTGTGGGATGCTTCAGTATGCTTCTCCCCGTGGTCCCCCACATAAACAGCACATTGTGCTACGAAGGATATATTTAGGGTGAGGCAGATCCATCTATCAATGCAGTCAAAGATCCGATGTGCTTTTTTTGCCTCTAAGTGGTTAACAATTGCAAAAGATTTTTTTTTTTTTTTTAATGCTTAGCACTTTATTCACTTTATTTTTCTTTTTAGTGGATTGGAAAATAAATCTTAAACATTTCTTCTGTTCTCTAGCACTTTAAGCCTTTTCATAGCATTTGTAACATCTCTTTGCCAACACTCCATCTGTGATTTTAGCTCGCAGGAAACACTTTGCAGTTCTGTTATTAGTTTAGATGCAGAGAGCTGCTGTTTAAATATTAATTGTAACTTCCCTCATAAGTGCAGTCAGATCCACTGAGTAACTTGTGAAGCTCAACAAATATCTAGGAGAGGGTGGGAAGGGAGTGTGTAGTGGTTTGGGGGCTGCTCTTATCGTAGCAAAGGTCTGATTTAACAGTACTGAATGGACCATGTCCTGATGCTTGCAGTTTCCTTTCCTCTTCTTACCTCAGTTCCACTACCTGTATGCGCACAACCAAAAGACAGAAAAAAGAGTATAATTCAAGTGCAAGGACACTTCTTGCACAGTTAGTTGGCTTCCTGCTAAACCTGCTAGTAGCAAGAGGAACACCACAACGTGCCTGCAGGAAAAGATATGACCTGTATCAGTTGTTTCAAAACTCAGTCACTGGACAAATACACCTCTAAACGACTTGTGTATGGCTCTGTCAGAGCGACACCTGAGGAGGGGCATTGTCTTGTTGGAGAAGAACAGGCTCAGGGAAGACCTTATTGCTGTCAACAGCTACCTGAGGGGAGGTTGTAGCCAGGTGGGACTTGGTCTCTTCTCCCAGGCAACCAGCACCAGAACAAGAGGACACAGTCTCCAGCTGTGCCAGGGGAGGTTTAGGCTGGAGGTGAAGAAGAAGTTCTTCCCAGAAAAGAGATTGGCCATTGGAATGTGCTGCCCAGGGAGGTGGTGGAGTCACCATCACTGGAAGTGTTTAGGAAGAGACTGGCTGAGTCATTTAGTGCCATGGTTTAGTTGATTAGATGGTGTTGGGTGATAGGTAGGACTCGATGACCTCAAAGGTCTTTTCCAACCTGGTTTGGTTTGGTTCGGTTCTGTTCGGTTCTATTCTATTCTATTCTATTCTATTCTATTCTATTCTATTCTATTCTATTCTATTCTATTCTATTCTATTCTATTCTATTCTATTCTATTCTATTCTATAGCTCTTCTCTGTTTTCATCCATATTTCATTCACCCTGTTTCATTTCTCTTCTCTTCTCTTCTCTTCTCTTCTCTTCTCTTCTCTTCTCTTCTCTTCTCTTCTCTTCTCTTCTCTTCTCTTCTCTTCTCTTCTCTTCTCTTCTCTTCTCTTCTCTTCTCTTCTCTTCTCTTCTCTTCTCTTCTCTTCTCTTCATCTTGGCTGTTTTGCTTTGCTTGGGAGAGAGATAATGAGCTTCTGTCTGGTCTTGGATAAGTCTAACCCACTGTTTTCTCTCTCGGGTACAGAGGGGCTTGGGGGGGGGGGGGCAGTGGAGCAGCTTCCCTGGTCTTTTGACCAGGAGGGTTCTTGTGTTGTTTGCTAATAGTAAATAACTGTATAATATTGTAATTCCTGTATATTTTGTACATATTCATTGCATTCTGTTGTAGAGTGTAGTTTTTGCTTATAAATACACCTTCATTTGCTTCTAACTGAGTTGGTCTGGCTAAAAGTTAGTGCTGGGGGAGACTTCCACCCACCACATTACACAGTACCTGAAACAGGCTACAGGAGAGCCAGGAAGGAACATTTCAGAAGGGCTTGTAGTGATAGGATGAGAGGGAATGGATTGAAGCTTGAGGAGGGCAGATTTAGACTGGCTATCAGGATAAATTCTTAACAGTGAGCATGGGGAGACACTGGAACAGGTTGCCTAGGGAGGTTGTGGATGCCCCTTCCCTGGAGATATTCAAGGCCAGATTGGATGAGAGCTTGAGCAACGTGGTCCAGTGGAAGGTGTCCCTGCCCAGAGCAGGGGGGTTGGAAGTGGATGATCTTTTAAGGTCCCTTCCATGAATCTGTGAATCTGAGCAGCCTGTTTTCTGGGGATCACCAGAGCATTGTAATTGAAATACTCCTATGGAATATAATGGGGACACCATCCCCATTAAAGCTGTACCTTGTGCTTTCCCTCTCTTGCTCCAGATGGTTATTAATCTTTTATGGGTGAGGTGCTTTGCCTACGGTGTAATCTGAGATATTTTTTTCTCTCCTGTCATTTAAGAGAGTTACAGCTCTTTTTGTTTGCAGGGGGACTGGATTTCAAGATGCTGGATCCTGTTAACTGCTCAGAATTTAGATGCTTTCTAGTATCTTGCAAATGGATAATACATGAAAAAAAATGAAAGACAAAAAAAGTAGTACCCACACATTTCTTTTATTTTCCAGCATTCTGTGAAGAAGGATGCAGATATGGTGGAACTTGCATAGCCCCCAACAAATGTGTCTGCCCTTCTGGATTCACAGGAAGCCATTGTGAGAAAGGTAAAGCTTTACTGAAACACATCTTCTTTGGTCATGAGAAATAGGCCATGCTGAATTAAGAACTTGTTACTTTGCATTCATTCAGGCTGCTTGATGTTTTCTCTTCCTTGAAGATAGGACTGTTCCACAGCTGCTTTTTGCTAACTGAAAGCTAGTCTGGAAAGTTTTAGGCAGGGGTCTGTTTGCTTCCAATGGACACTTTTAGTCAGTCAGATGGGATGGCAAATGAAAAATACTTACTCCAGTGGTGGAAGCTCAAGGTTACCTTCTCCTTTTTCTGAATCTGTTGTGCAGATTAGACTGGAATTTGGATCCTTGCTTTTCAATTGAAGTGCCTGCATTCTTTAAACTTGATATGTTTTTAAGTCACTGAGGCCACCAGTTCTCACAGCATCACCTGTGCAAATTTATCTCACTACTGATGATGTCATTCTGCCTTTTCCCAGGTTTTTTTTTTTCTCTTTCAAGATTTGCTTCTCTCAGCCTCATAGCCTCAGCTGTCTGTTTGTTTCACAAAGGTCTGGTTCCTTGTCTGCCTTAAATGAGAATGATGGGATCCATGGGAGACTCTGATTAGGTTCTTTGTGCAGCAGATGCAGGGTTTCATTTTGATTGGTAGTTATTTATTGTTGGTTATTGCTTGGTATGTATTTGTTTTATTTTCATTGGTATTTATTTATTTCCTTTAAATAATGACAGAGTTGGTTTTGCATTACTTGTTTGTTAAACATTTTACCCTTTAGTGGTGGAAATGAAGGGGTTGTTAATGCAGATTGTGTGATGCTACTATGGGTAACATAACAACTGATGAAGGGTTTAAAGAATTAAAAGAAACAAACCAGAAACCCAAGAAATAGCTGTGAAAGGCTGAGCTGAACCACTGGAACCACTTGTTACAGGAGATTGTTCACTGCTTTGTCTGTAGCAGTGTCTGTTTAATACATGGCTGTTCTGCTGTAAAACAGTATCACAGTATCACTAAGGTTGGAAGAGACCTCAAAGATCATCAAGTCCAACCTGTCACCACAGTCCTCACGACTAGACCATGGCACCAAGTGCCACATCCAGTCCCCTCTTGAACACCTCCAGGGACGGAGACTCCATCACCTCCCTGGGCAGCACATTCCAATGGCGAACGACTCTCTCAGTGAAGAACTTTCTCCTCACCTCCAGCCTAAACTTCCCCTGGTGCAGCTTGAGACTGTGTCCTCTTGTTCTGGTGCTGGTTGCTAGAGAGAAGAGGCCAACCCCTTCCTGGCTACAACCACCTTTCAGGTAGTTGTAGAGAGCAATGAGGTCTCCCCTGAGCCTCCTCTTCTCCAGGCTAAACAACCCCTGCTCCCTCAGCCTCTCCTCTTAGTGCTTGTGCTCAAGGCCTCTCACCAGCCTTGTTGCCCTTCTCTGGACACGTTCAAGTGTCTCAATGTCCTTCTTAAACTGAGGGGCCCAGAACTGGACACAGTACTCAAGGTGTGGCCTAACCAAAGCAGAGTAGAGGGGCACAATGACTTCCCTGCTCCTGCTGGCCACGCTATTCCTGATGCAGGCCAGGATGCGGTTGGCCCTCTTGGCCACCTGGGCACAGTGCTGGCTCATGTTTAGGTGGCTGTCAATCAGCACCCCCAGGTCCCTCTCTGTTTGGCAGCTCTCCAGCCACTCTGACCCCAGCCTATAGCTTTGCATGGGGTTGTTGTGGCCAAAGTGCAGCACCCGGCACTTGGACTTGTTGAATGCCATCCTGTTGGACTCTGCCCATCTGTCCAGTTGGTCGAGGTCCCTCTGCAGGGCCCTTCCACCCTCTAACTGACCAACATCTGCCCCCAACTTGGTGTCATCTGCAAATTTGCTGATGACTGTCTCAATCCCCTCATCCAGATCATCAGTGAAGACATTGAAGAGGATGGGGCCCAGCACTGATCCCTGGGGGATGCCACTGGTGACTGGCCTCCAGCTGGAGGTGGCACCATTCACCACCACTCTCTGGGCCCGGCCAAACCAAGTTAACTTAAGCCCAGCTGTCAGCAAATCTTCTTTGAGCAGCTTCTGAAAACTCTTGATGCTTTTTGTGGATGTGCTCAGATGACTGCATGCTAACATCCCCCAGTTTGTAATTCTCAACATTGTTTCTAATTGTTCAAGAATGAACTAGGATGTTAACATTTTCATATAATCTTTGATAAATTTGAGTACTGCATCATTGTATTTAATTTTTTCTTTTGCCTGTAGCCCTTGGGTTATTTGTTTTTAGCAGGAAAAAAGCTCCCAAGCCTCCTGACATTCAGCAGCAAGTATTAGCAATATACACGGGGAACTAAAACAACAAGTTCCTGCCTCAGAGCCCCATCTACCAGAGCTCCCCAGCCTCTACTCCTTCCTGCTAGTTACCCTCTTCTATGTAGAATTTGCTCATTCCTTTGGAAAAGATCTGTAATTCAGAGGGGGAAAATACACTCAAAGGGATGCAGGATGCCAGCGATGTGTTTTGTGTGTGTGTGAAAAATGGTGCTGCAAAACCAGCAGCTGCCTTGCCCAAAGGGGCACTGCCTACCCAGGGAATCAGAGGCTTTAGGCCACCGCTCAGCTCTACTGCAAATGTTTCTTTCACCCCACAATCTTTTTTCTCCTTATAACTGTAAGGGGACTTTCATAACTAGACCAAAGTCTATAAACTGTTAAAGTGATGGTTTAAAATTGATAAATGGACAACATAACTGTTGCTGGCTCCTATGTTTTTCATGTCTCTTGCATTGTTGTGATCTAAAAAATGAGTTAGCACAGCAAGTAAAGGAAACATGGCAGGCATGGGGCTCTCATTATATCAAGAAATTTAGAGGTAGATAGCAGAAGGAGCTAGCTTCTCTGTATAAAATCTCTATGACTTGAACCAGAAAGAAGTTGTGGTGTTTTTTTTTCCCTCTGAAGATGTGCAGGGTTTACCAATATGCTACAAATCAAGGTAGTGAAGGTAATACTGAGGAATTGTGCAAACTGGTTTGAGAATGAATGGGGCTTTGAATATGAGAAGTTGTCACATTTCAGTGGTTAGAGGTTTTGAACACTTCAGCAGGTATACATTATGTCATGTGCATATTTCAGTGGCCAAGGGGATTATCAAATCTGTATGAGAACAGCTTCAGCCTTCTGAGGGTGAATGTCCTGGAAAAACTAAATATTCAGAGTAGAAAGGGGATGAACTGCATTTGAAGCAGGCTTCCCATTGCCTCTCTGCTTGCTCACAGGATCACAGAATGATACAGTTTGGAAGTGACCTCTGAAGATCATCTAGTCCAAGCCCTCTACCAAAGCAGGTTTACCTAGAGCAGGTTGCACAGGACAGCATCCAGGCAGGTTTTCAATGTCTCCAGAGATGGAGACTTTACCACCTCCAGCCTGTTCCAGTGCTCTGTCACCCTCAAAGAAGTTCCTTCACATGTTTTAGATGGAACTTCCCATGTTTCATTGAAATCTCTGCTCCTTGCAGATGTAGCACTGTCAGCATCAGTAAAGATTTCCTTTACAGTGTCCCTGCAGTTTGCTGCAGTGTATTTAGAGAACATCTCAAGTATTCAAAACCCAGGCTTGCTTGGGTGGGGTTTTGCCCCCCCTGTTGTCTGTAATGTTAATGTAAGCATTTTGTTCTCTTTAACATGTGGTAACACTCCCTCAGTCATTTTCACAGTATCACAGTATCACTAAGGTTGGAAGAGGCCTCAAAGATCATTGAGTCCAACCTGACACCACAGACCCCACGACTAGCCCATGGCACCAAGTGCCATGTCCAATCCCCTCTTCAACACCTCCAGGGACAGTGACTCCACCACCTCCCTGGGCAGCACATTCCAATGGCGAATGACTCTCTCAGTGAAGAACTTTCTCCTTACCTCCAGCCTAAACTTCCCCTGGTGCAGCTTGAGACTGTGTCCTCTTGTTCTGGTGCTGGTTGCTAGGGAGAAGAGGCCAACCCCTTCCTGGCTACAACCACCCTTTCAGGTAGTTGTAGAGAGCAATGAGGTCACCCCTGAGCCTCCTCTTCTCCAGGCTAAGCAACCCCAGCTCCCTCAGCCTCTCCTCACAGGGCTGTGCTCGAGGCCTCTCACCAGCCTTGTTGCCCTTCTCTGGACACATTCAAGTGTCTCAATGTCCTTCTTAAACTGAGGGGCCCAGAACTGGACACAGGACTCAAGGTGTGGCCTAACCAATGCAGAGTACAGGGGCACAATGACCTTGCTGCTCCTGCTGGTCACACTATTTCTGATGCAGGCCAGGATGCCATTGGCCTTCTTGTCCACCTGGGCACACTGCTGGCTCATGTTCAGGTGGCTGTCGATCAGCACCCCCAGGTCCCTCTCTGTTTGGCAGCTCTCAGCCACTCTGACCCCAGCCTGTAGCTCTGCATGGGGTTGCTGTGGCCAAAGTGCAGCACCTGGCACTTGGATGTGTTGAATTCCATCCCATTGGACTCTGCCCATCTGTCCAGTCAGTTGAGGTCCCTCTGAATTATGCCACAGACCAAAGACGGTGCAATGCTGGGACATCACTTTAAATCAGGGCTTCAGTGTCCCTGGTAAACTCTGGTCTGATGGAAGCTGATGGTGAACTGATGCATATCAGAAAGAAAATGATGTGTTTTGGTAATGCATTCTATTTGCCACGCTGCATTTCAAAATGTCCTTCAAACCCACCAGCCAGCAATTCCTCATACATTATTTGTGAGCTGAAAGGACTCCTCACTGGCTCAAACCATTATGACCCAAAGTGGCTTCAGCGTGGTGTAAAGGGTGAAATGAAGCAGTAATTAGAAACGTTGCTGAAGAGCAGGTGTGTTTACTCCTGAATGTGAATCATATGTTACCCATTGTTTCTGACTGCCTGGTTGAAATGATGTTATTAGGCTAATTACAAATTCAGAGCTGTTTGAGAAAGGTAGGGATTTATGGTGGCAATTTACTCAGGTGAAATTAAAATACACATTTAAGGTTTATGTACAAATACATAATTCAACAGGCTGCTAAGAAGAATTATCTCTTGCCAGTTGCTCTGCTTGAAATGTGGAATCATCATAGCAGTTATGGGTTGCCTTTTCTTTGTGAAGATGAACTGCCAATTGATATCCAGTGATACTGTTGAGTAATTCCTCCTTCCACCCATTCTTGCTGATGCTGTTTCTTTAAGCTTAGGGCTTCTTACAGAATTTTTCTCTTTTTCTCTTTAGGATCTGGTTCTATCTTCTAATCAATTTTTTTTTGTTTGTTTTGTGTTTAGCTGGCCAGGGCTGAAATCAATCTTCTCTGTGATCATTACCATTTGTGATCATATTTAATACAATTGGGATACCTGGGCTTGAAAGATTTATGTTGCACTTTCTGCTGACGTTGCTGTATGGTTCCAGCATGTACGTGCCTGACAGCTGAGCTGGAGATACTCATCCTTAACTGGAGGGAACACTGCTGGCTTAAGCCCAGGTGCATTCTTGGCAGGGATCCGTGTTAAAGGCTTCTGAGAGACGCTTAGGTGTGCAGAGAGGGATGCAAACACAGTATTCTGTGAGAGCTGCTGGCAAGACGGACTCAGATGCCCTAATTTTCCGTCCAGTTATGTGTCCTCCATCTTGTATCTCTGCAACATTCTTTGAGCTGCTTTTTCCCCTCTCTGTGGAAGAGCCACAGGTCAGTGGAGTTTTAATGCTAGTTTTGCAGACAGGGTTTGCCCTTTTTGTCTGTGTTTTTGTGGAATGTCAGTCACTACTGCCACTGGTGAAGTGGTGAGGATGAGACAGGACAGTCTGTGTGAACAAGTGGCTACAAACTGCAGCATTCCTTCAACACCTACCTGCATGTGAGGGAGTCCTTTGCATGGGCTAAAGAAACAAATGCCAACCTTTGTACAGCTCTGGGATGGTGGCCAACAGTGGCAGAAACTTCAGCTAAAGGAGTTCCTTACTGTGTCTGTCTGTACAAATGATAACTTGGGCGATGAGCAGGGAAAGACAGAAGGGTTTGAAGCAGGAAAAGGGGGAGGGTTTGAAGCAGTGTGTTCCCAACTAGAGGCAGCTCAAGGCAAGTGCAGTGTTTTCCCAAGAGCTGCAGGAGGGCTTTTGGCAGTGATGGAGCACACTCCAAAAGGAGTGTGAAGTGGTTGCACCACATCTTTGCTCCCCTGGCTCATGGCAGCTCCTGTCTCAGTGATACAAAGCCATAGAATCCTAGCATGGTTTGGGTTGGAAGGGACCTGCGAAGGTCTAGTCCAACCTCCCTGCAGTCAGAGGTGACATCCTCCACTAGATCAGGTTACTCAGAGCCTTGTCAACCCTGACCTTGAATATGTCCAGGCAGGGCAACCTGTTGCAGTGTCCTGCCACCCTCATGGTGCAGAACTTGCTTCTCACATCCAGTCTAGGGATGCCCCCTCACTGGAGGTGTTCAAGGCCAGGTAGGATGAGCCCTTGAGCAGCCAGGCCTAGTAGAAGGTGCCTCTGCCCATGGCAGGGGTGTTGGAACTGGATGATATTTAAGGCTCCTTCCAACCTCAACCCTTCTATGAATTGCATGAAACAAGCTGCATGCTGCTTCATGTGCTTCTCTCTTCAATTGCTGCTTTGGGAATATATTGTCTTCTGCAGTCTTTGGAGTGAAACTCCTTACAGTCTGTATTCCTTTAGACCCTAGAGAGTGAGAAAAAATATGAGACTTGTATTTCCACATGCTAATTCTTTGCTTCCTGAGCTGGATCAGTCTTTAGGTGTGTAGCTATCAAAGACATTTCAGTTGAGGGGCATGGCTTTTAAAAAAATGAGCAAATAAAACTGAAAGCAGAGAAAGAGATTTTTCAGTGAGTACAGTAAGCTAAATGTCAAAACTCCTTACCTTTCTCTGGCTAAGGTCTTTTGTAAAATACAAAGCAAGGTTTATTTTGGGGAACAAACCAGCTGTGCAGCTGTGGGCATAAGGCTTTGCATGAGATTCTCTCTAAAGCCTCCCATTTCGAGGTGAGGCAAAGCCAGTGTAGTGTGAGATAGGAGGGGTGAAGTGAATGATGCCTGGCTGATTACAGAAAAGGGTGGTTGTGGTTGATATGACACTCCTGAGGGTGTGACAGACCCAGCTGCTCCAGGTGGCTGAGGTTACCCTGCTCCATTTGCTGCCAAGCTGTTTACAGCACTTGCCCCAGTGGTGCCTCCTGCAGAATGGCAAGGGGTGATATCTTAATGTGATAGAAGAAACCAAGCTGTCATTTGTAAAGATATCAGGGAATAGATCAAAGAAGATCTACTCGAAGAATCTGATTAAATTGTCTCTGAGGATCCACGGGACATCTGTCTGCAAATCAACAAGTAGCTCTGAGGGAAAGAAAAAAAGTTGTTCTGTCTTGCATTGCCAAACACAAAACCAAGTCAAATCTCCCCATCCAGGAACACCGCTCATCCTCACAGCTGACCATAGCAGAAGGAGACTGGACTCATTCTTGTACTGCTTACCCTGTTTCCAGGAACCTTGGAGATTAATAGCTCACCTAGACCTCCATTGATAAAGAAGCAGTTAAGAGAAGGAGAAACACCAAACATAATGATCCCATCTCCTTTAGCTTCAGGTACCCTGCCAGAGTGTTGGGTAATAACCTGTGTTCAATCTCTTAAAAAGCTACTCAGCAGTTGTTCTGAAATTAGAGATGAGTGGTTCTTGTAGCAGTATGGGGTGAACTGACTGAATATATATGTTAAAAATTGACATTTTGATGTGGTGAGGACTAAAACCCATGGCTTTCGTAAAGCAAAATGGCTCTTTAGCACATCAGAATGTAATGATTCAATCAGTCAAGTTCTACATGAGCGACATCTCATGCCACAGTTGAGTTGAGTTTTGAAAAGGCCCTTCACAGAACAAGGCTACGTAAGCTGTGAAGCCTAGGATAAGGCAGGAGTATAAGCACCCTTCAGCTGAGTGCTTACAAGAGCTGTACCAGATGGAGCACCTCTGGGAGCATCCTTCCCCTCAACACCTTCTGTGAGCTCCCTGGTTTCTCTGATCCAGTCCAGTCCAGTCACTTTCTGTGTGTGGCAATCAGAGAGTACAGCCAGTCACTGTCTGCCTTGGAGTAACCTCCAGCACAAAGTGAGGGGGAAAGTAAAGTGAGAGTCCTTGTCTTTCCTTGGGGCTGGGCTTCCTGTGTGCCCTGCTCCTTAGGGTGCCTGTTGGCAAAGACAACATTTCTGCAGTCACACCCTGTGCTTCTTGGGTGCTGTCACTCCGTGGCATGGCTTTGTGAAGGAGAGTTGGTCTTCTGCTGGTAGAGATGCACGTCTACAGGACACGGTGCTTTTGCCCAGGTTGGATGTAACTGTACAGATACAGGGATGCTGCTGGGCTTTGTAAGATGCAGAGCATGGTGCAGGGGTGAAGGCAGGCAAAACAAGATGTCTGTCTTTCCCAGGTGAGAGAAGGGCATGCCGTGAGGAATATAGGCTGTCCTAGCTAAAGAGCTCAAAAATGGCAAGGGCTCTCTGCCTTCTGCTGAACACCTGGAAAGCACTGTGGGAAAGGGAGGGAGGTTTGCTCCTGGTTTCTTTGTTTCAGCTGCTTCTACACATAGTGTTAGAGTTTATTCATCCATACATCCTAATTATGTACTACAGGAGGAACATCATGCCTGGAAAGAGACAGGTAAACTAAGCAGTTGCAAACTCTGAAGCTCTAAACAGACATCCCTGTATTCCCTGTCAAGTTCTGACAGCCCGCAACCTGCAGAGCTGAATTTTGTGCCACTTGTTCAAACTGAGGTGCTGGAATTTGTTCCATGCTGGAGGCCAGGCTGCTTTAGCCCTTTCGTGAAGTGCTCAGTCCCTGACTTAGCTTTCGTCCAGTTTATCACCAGGGACATCTCCCACACCTCCTATGCAGTCACACAATTGCAGAGCATTAGGGCTTGAAAGGGAGCTCGAAAGATCATCCAGTTCAACCCCTCTGCCAGAGCAGGATCACCTGGAGTAGGTCACACAGGAACGTATCCAGGTGGGTTTTGAATATCTCCAGGGAAGGAGACTCCACAACCTCTCTGGGCAGCCTGCTCCAGGGCTCTAGCACCCTTGCAGAGAAGAAGTTTTCCCTTCTGTTCCCATGGCATCTCCTCTGCTCCAGCTTGCACCCACTGCCCCTTGTCCTATCAGTGGATATCACTGAGCGGAGCCTGGCTCAGTCCTCCAAAGTCTGCCCTTTACATCTTTATCAACATGACTGAGGGCACCCCTCAGGCTCCTCTTCTTCAAGCTCAAGAGCCCCAGCTCCCTCAGCCCGTCCTCACAGGGAGATGTTCCACTGCCTTCAGCAGCTTTGTGGCTCTGCACAGGACTCCTTCAAGCACTTCCCTGAGGTCCTTCCTCGAACTGAGGAGCCCAGAACTGGACTGGGATTCTGAGGACTCAGGCAAGACGATTTGTTTCAAGTGGCAAAATCACCCCCGAATGTGTTAAAGAAAACAGAACTACAAAGCACTCCAAAATGTGAGCAAATATTTGTATCTGAGCAAACAGATCTGTCCATGTATTAACGACATTTCCATTTTGCAGCTAAGACATTTCCATATATGAAGCATTTCTTGTGCTGTGAGCTGTGCAGAAAAGACAGTTGCTTTAAAATGCCTACTTCATCACGAGTTAACCGCAAACCACGTCTCGTTCTGCTGCGGGTAATTAAAACCCCCCAACAAGTCTGCTTTGGGTGCAGTGCAGCAATGCTAATTTTATAACCTAGCTTGTCAGGGCATTCTGACCCCCTTTTTAGGTTCTCCCAGGCAGATGCCTACATCACTGAAAAACAGGAAAATTTGAAGAAGAAACACCAGACTAGACAGTGAGCTAAATATTGAATCAAAGTGACCTCAGTCTGTCCAACTACAGGCAGTGTTTAGGGGACATTATGAGTTTAATAAGCTCTTTGCCACCTTACTTTTTCTTATTAATAGCCTGCTGCAGACTGGAGAGTCAACCATGAATATTTAAGCTTGCTGATAACCTAGAAATATAACCCAAGATGTGCAGAGCACTTAACATTTTTGAAGGCAGAAATCCTCTTGGCTTCAATGGGAATTTCACCTGAGTTGGAAGCCTTAGGATCTGGTGCAGTTGAATTAGGTGGAATGAAAAATAAATGGCTCTAGTGAAATGAAAGAGCATTTAGAGTGGGGTTTCTATCTGTAACAGGCTGTGTTGGTTGCAGTTACCTATGATAAATTTGCCATTTCCAACTCCTTGATCTGTGGTGCAAACCTACCTAGCAAATCTGGGAGTAAGATCCTATTCGAACCGGGTGGAGAATTCAGTCTCCTCAGAGCATGTGTACAACTGAGAATCTGACTCTACAGAGCCACATTTCTGCCGCAGTTCAGTACAGTGAATGCTAACACGTTTCATGAGCAATCTCATTGAAGTTAATCAAGGTGTAGGGAGAGCAAATGTGCCTCAGTCATCAGAACCACCATCAGAAAACAATTTCTTTGGAGAAATAATGTGACAAGTGAAAGTACCGGAGCAAAACAACTTGCTGTAGAGGTGATTGTGTATTTCATTGTGGGAGGGGAGAAAAAAAAAAAGGGTCATTTTTGCTGCATTCTGTCTTTTTTATTTTTTTTTTCCCCCCACCTGAAAAATTATGGTATGGAAAGAGCACTTTAAGCTGATGGAAGTAATGCAATAGGAGAAATAAAGAAAGGGGGAGGGGAAATAAGTATAATAAGCAGGCTCTTTTCCCATGTTGATAGGAATTCATCACAAAGGCAATAGCCACCTCCAGTTGCTTTCACTGGGCTGACATTCAGAGGGAGGAAGCGTGTCCCTGTTCATTTAATCCTTGGATGGCAACTCAAAAGGCACAAATCACTTTCTTGCATAACTTACGGTGATGGGTTACACCCATCCCAGTTAAGGCTCAGACCACCACACTTACCTAGATGACAATTAGTGTGCAATGTGGATAACTAATCCAGGAGTCAGGGTGAAAGTGTGAGTAAAACTCTGGCTGAAGAGAGCATCCTCCTGTAGCAGTTTCGGCCAGGTGCCCCCTGCTGTGCCCACATGAGAAACATCTCCTGTATCCCGAAGGGTCCAGCCCAGTGGGTGGACACAGGAAACTGCATATTTCATCCCATAATCTCCTGCTCCCTACAAAAGCCACATGTGGGGTCTTGCACTTCCTCTTTCTTCCCTCCCTGCTACCTGGTAGTGGGGGAAGCTGTCTCGTGGCATTTTGGGCCTGGCTAAGCCCAAGGCCAGGGGGAAGGGCAGTCTCAGATCTGGCCAGCTGAGATTAGCCTAACGGGGGGGAGGAGAAGAAAGAGCTCTGGGGGTTTTGGGTGGAGATCCCTTAGGTGGGGATGGGATGCTTTTGGATATGTTTTGGGATACAATACAATACAATACACCAGGTTGAAAGAGACCTTCAAGATCATTGCGTCCAACTCATCAACCAATCCAACCCACCTAAACAACTAACCCATAGCACCCCATGATGCACCAAGCACCCCATCAAGTCTCCTCCTGAACACCTCCAATGAAGGTGACTCCACCACCTCCATGGGCAGCTGATTCCAATGGGCAGTCACTCTCTCTGTGAAGAACTTCTTCCTAACATCCAGCCTAAACCTGCCCTGGCACAGCCTGAGACTTTGTCCTCTTGTTCTGGTACTGGCTGCCTGGGAGAAGAGACCAACCTCTGTCTGTCTACAACCTCCCTTCAGGTAGTTGTCTCTTTTGTCACTGTGCTTGTGGTTCTCTGTAAAACATTCACTGCTTTTCCATTTAAACTTTCTACCACTTTTTGCAATCCATTTGCCTGAGTTTCATTTTTGCCCATGATGGGGGAGGGAGGGTCAGCCTCAACCCATCACACCCCCTTTGCTAACTGAGAGAGCCTCTGTAAAATCTACAATTTCACTGAATTTTGGGTTGTGGCTCTTTTTTCTTTTTTTAAGGTATCTATTTTTGTCAGAGTAGCACTTAGGGCTTTCAGGTCTGCTCCAGGAAGGCTACAGAATTGGGTTGCTGTTTTGCCACACCCCGGTGAAGAAACAGCCAGAGGGAGATGGCTCTGAAAAATCTGCCGAATTAAAATCAGAGGGTGTGCTCAAGAAAACAAGTTTGTCTTTAGCATTATGCTCAAGTATGTAGACAGAGAAGAAATGATACAAAATATTTTGCCAGTGTAGAACCTTGCAAACTTTCTTTTTGCCTTCTAAGACTTCTTCTGCATCAGGTGAAACGTTTGTATTGTCTGTTTGATAGCAATGTGTCTGCTCTGCTGCAGAAAGTACATCATGTCCCTGGAGGTGTTCCAAAGCAGAAAGAGTTACTGACCATTGGAATGTGCTGCCCAGGGAGGTGGTGGAGTCACCATTCCTGGAGAGGTTCAAAAAAGGATTGGACGTGGCACTTGGTGCCATGGTTTAGTAGTCATGAGGTGTTGGGTGATAGGTTGGACTTGATGATTTTTGAGGTCTCTTCCAACCTTAGGGATTCTATGATTCTATGTACCTAAAGTCCCCTCTTCATAGTGGACATTTTTATGAATTAGCCAGCATGTCATGCCTGGAGAAATGCTTAAAAATCAGCAGAGTAGAACCTGTTGGGTGTGGGAAAGGCCTATGTGTCTGTCTACTATACAGTGTGGCATTAAAGCCTAATTCCAGATCCAGAGCTCACTTAACTCATTGTGCAGGTTCCTGTTGCTTTTGTTAGACTTTTGCTCATGTCTGTAGTCACCAGGGGGAAAAAATAGGCAAGATATTAAAATCATACTGTGCTTAATAGTAAAATCATACTGTGCTTAATAGTAGGGGTGAAGCATCAAAGTAACTTGGACTGTTCTGTTTTGAATGTTTGCTTTGCTAGTTCCCTTAGGATTGAAGTAGACATACTCAGCCTCAAGGACCTGTGTGTTGAAGTGATTTTCAACCATTTTATAATGTTATGATAAAAATCTGTTCAGTCCTTCACATTTGCAGAAATAGAGTTCTTCCCAAATACATCAAATAAATCAAATACATTCCCCCCCCCCTTTCAAAAAGAGAAGCTCTGATTTAGAAACTCAGAGAGTTCAATACACTTATGCTGTGTAACATCTGAATTATTTCTTCCAACATGCAGTATCTACTTAGTAGATCAGTCATTTCAGAGACAAACAGAAATGGGGAAGTTTTAATAGGAAAGAGTGAAATCCTCTTTCTTAGTTGATTTTTTTGAAGGGACATTTTCTCATATGCTGGCAATCTAATCTTTGGAATGGTACTCATTTATCTTTGGAATGTAGCATGAAATGAAAGCCCTAAACACTTCTGGTCATTAAAGATCCCGTTGAACCAGTATCCTCTTTCAGCTCAGGTAACTACATTCTGCCTTCTTTAGCAATGTCACTCAGGAAATTACTCATTTAAAATAGCTGTCTCGTGGCACCCATGCCTCAACTTCCATGGATGGCTACATAGACCTTACTGCTCTCTACAACTACCTGAAGAGAGGTTGTACACAGGTGGGGGTTGGTCTTTTCTCCCAGGCAACCAGCACCAGAACAAGAGGGCACAGTCTCAAGCTGTGCCAGGGGAGGTTTAGGCTCGAGGTGAGGAGAAAGTTCTTCACAGAAGGAGTAATTGGCCATTGGAATGTGCTACCCAGGGAGGTGGTGGAGTCACCATCCCTGGAGGTGTTCAAAAAAGGACTGGATGTGGCACTTGAAGCCATGGCTCAGTTAGTTGTGAGGTGTTAGGTAATAGGTTGGACTTGATGATCTCTGAGGTCTTTTCCAACCTCACTGATTCTATGATCTGTGTGATAGGTTACAGCTTTGGATGGTAATTACATGGGTTTAAATGCAAGTGACTCTTAGGTGCACTGCAAGCATGCAAGTGTGTGAGAGTGAGCTCAGCGCATCCACTGTCCTTATTGCACTGCCTTCAAAGTAGTGATATTGATGATATGCACAGAAAAGTTCACCAGGGCCAGTTAGAACTTCTTGCACACTTACTGCATCTTCTTACTGTAAGCTGCTAGGCATTGGGGCTCTTTGAGGTAAGAAAAGTGGAGGGGCACTCAAACTCTGATTAGGATCCCATGCATCACCCTCACATGTGCCGCAGCCACCCAGCCTCTTTATAACAGCCTGCTAGTTTGTCACTAGCGTGGGCTGTAGATACTCCTCAGTGGAAGGAAGATTAAGTAGATTGTTCTCATTACCAAGACATTATTTTAACAAGTAGCCAGGATGGATCTGTCCTGCCTCTTGCAGTTCAGCCACTGAGCTTGAAAATCAGTGTAATTTTTCAGGCTCAGAAGTAGCTTTGTAGCCATGAGGAGAACGTTGGTTCTTCTCTTGAGTGTCGTCAAAATCTCGAAGCTGGTCAGAAGGTGTGGCCAGTGCATGTGTTTTACTTGCTTAGATGACCACTTGTGGTGACTGAATTCCAATGAAGAGATATTTTGCAAAGGTTATTCTAGGTTCTAGGTGGTACTGCAGTGTGGGAGAGATGTTTGTATATTGGTAATGGTTTATGCAGGGGAAAAAAATCTGGAAGTTCTTTGTGGTTATGAGACTGAGTACTTGCTCTGGCTTGCTTTTGTTTTTCTCTTCACCAAAGACTGAGTAAAGACTGTGCCAGTCCCCATGGAAAGTAAGTTGAGCAGTGTGGCAGGATAGCTTTTTTTTTTTCCCCTGCCAAATATTCTTCTATCCCTTTCTACAACAGCTGTCCTGTCCACCTCTTGTGACAGCCCTAGCTCAGGAATGCCTATCAATCTGTCCAGGATGAATTAGATGCAAGGAAAAAGCCCTGTGCCTGCCACAAGAGACTTTTGGTTTGTGTCTGTTACAACCCAGGCAGAATGTGAATCCCACAGTTAATGGAAGCTGCTTTTTGGGATTAGGCTTTCATTGCCAGCTAAGGCCTTCCTTTGTCCTCCCCCTTTGCTTGTTTTGTTTTGCACCCTGGGCATGGCCAGCGCAGAGTTTTTCAATTCTTTGTGTAAAACTGTGTGGGGAAAGCAGAGATTTAATTTGGGCCTCAGAATTCTTCTTCGATTTTCTCATCAAAAATCCTGTTTCTCCTCCCAACTTTTATAGAGTTCAAAGCTGATGTGGTTTGTGAGACCTGTGCTGGTAGCAGCAATGACTCCCTCAACAGTGCCATTAATCATATATAGGCTGGGCAGTCAGATACAGCATGGTAATGCCTAGCTGTTCCTGAGGCCTCCATTTGGAGATGACTGAGCCATCTGTTTTGATTTGAAGAGAGCTTTGATTTACCTTTCAATCTCCTTCCCCCCCCATCTTTCCTCAGCAGACTTTGTGAGGTTGTAGTCATTACTGAACAAGATGAAAGAAAGTTGCATATGTAGATGGAGGGTGGTAGGTGACAGAGAATATAAGAATCTGATCAATAAGGCCAAGAAGGCAAATGGCATCCTGGCCTGGATCAGGAATAGTGTGGCCAGCAGGAGCAGGGAAGTCATTGTGCCCCTGTACTCAGCACTGGTTAGGCCACACCTTGAGTACTGTGTCCAGTTCTGGGGCCCTCAGTTTAAGAAGGACATTGAGACACTTGAATGTGTCCAGAGAAGAGTAACCAAGCTGGGGAAGAGTTTGGAGCACAGCCCTGTGAGGAGAGGCTAAGGGAGCTGGGGTTGCTTAGCCTGGAGAAGAGGAGGTTCAGAGGAGACCTTCTTGCTCTCTACAACTACCTGAAGGGAGGTTGTAGCCAGGTGGGGGTTGGTCTCTTCTCCCAGGCAACCAGCACCAGAACAAGAGGACACAGTCCCAAGCTTCACCAGGGGAGGTTTAGGCTGCATGTTAGGAAGAAGTTCTTCACAGAAAGAGAGATTGGCCATTGGAATTAACTGCCAGGAAGAGGTGGAGTCACCATCACTGAAGGTATTTAGGAAGAGACTGGATGAGGTGCTTGGTGCCATGGTTTAGTTGATTAGATGGCGTTGAATGATAGGTTGGACTCGGTGATCTCAAAGGTCTATTCTATTCTATTCTATTCTATTCTATTCTATTCTATTCTATTCTATTCTATTCTATTCTATTCTATTCTGTCCTGTCCTGTCCTGTCCTGTCCTGTCCTGTCCTGTCCTGTCCTGTCCTGTCCTGTCCTATCCTATCCTATCCTATCCTATCCTATCCTATCCTATCCTATCCTATCCTATCCTATCCTATCCTATCCTATCTAGAATTTCCTGATAAACTAATGTCTGTCTCACTGGTTTGACTGCATGTGGGGGGGGATCTTTTTAGATCCCCAGGTGATCTATAGCTTGCAAATGTAAACAGAATTAAACACAAAATTAGTTAAGAAGGAAGCAATCCACTACTGGCTTGTCCAGCTGCTACAAAAAGACATTATCTCTGTTAATGCAGTAGGTTGTCCTGGAACTAGTAACAGCTTCGTTACGGGATGTTAAATAAACGAACTGCTGTGTTAAATCCATTATTATATCTTCTTGCTCCAATCAGCCAAGTGAAATTGGTCACTTGTTAGTCCATTTGCTGAATAAGTTTCAACACTGAACTGCCTCACTGTAAGAAAAAATAAATTGCAGTAGCTCCATCGGAGGAAATTCTTCCAGGGATAAAGAACATCCAGCCTGGGAAATGTAATTCAGTTGACATTGCTGCTCTGTTGACTCTCGTGGAGTAGTGGAAGACACCACACTTCATTGCATTGGATGTGATTTTTCATGAGTGCTGAATTGAATCTAGCTGAAGAGAGTTATCTATAGTATAATCACATTTCCAGAGTTCCTGTTTCTCTCTTGTCTACATTACTCTGTATTAAATGCCAGGCTAAAGGCTATAGACAGGGGTTTTTTAAGCCAAATGGAGACATGAAATTAGGAAAGAATTAGGGGAATAATTCTGTGTCAATCAAAGCTTGTATGAGCAAAACCTACTTTCAGTTTTCCACTGAAGGAGAGAGAGTGTTTTTGAGACATGAAGAAAAGGGTCTGGCCAATCTGAGAGGTAACTCCTTAATTTTGTCTTTCTTTTCCCTATTAGAATGCATCCCTTTAGAATATAGATCAAACAGGCAGCTGAAAGGCTGACCATAACTGAGCCACAATGTACAATCCAAAATACACTGTAAACATTATACAGAGTGCCTTACAGGCTTCCTGCTTTCCATCACCTTTTTGTTTACACTGTCAGCTGTATTGAAACAGATGAGAATCTTGACCTACTAAATGTGGTGAAAAGTGATTTTATAAACACCTAATTTATCTGATGGAGTCATAAAAGGCTTTGTCAGTCTTTACCCCACTGTGTTGTCTTACACTGTGAGCAGTCATATTGATTTCAATTGCCTAGTAATGATGAAGAGTAAAGCTCAGTGTAGGAGCAGGTGGCTGAAAACACCAGCCAAGGATAAATTAATCCATAAAACATCATTAATAGAAGGAATATAGAGTGGTCATATGTATTCATAACACCAGTTTGAAAGGAACATTTTATTCAGAACAGATGAGTAATTTAACTGGCACTCAGAGATTCATAGAATTATTTGGGTTGGAAGGGATCTTAAAGATCATCTATTTCCAAGCCCCACGCCACAGGCACAGGCACCTACTAGCCCAGGTTGCTCAAGGCCTCATCCAACCTGGCCTTAACACTTCCAGGGAGGGAGCATCCACAACCTCCCTGGACAACCTGTTCTGTAAAGAATTTCTTCCTAATCTCCAGTCCAAATCTGCCCACATCAAGCTTCAATCCATTCCCCCTCATCCCTATCACTACAAGAACTTCTAAAAAGTCCCTTCCCAGCTTTTTTGTAGTACTTTCTTCAGTTACTGGCAAGCCACTCTAAGGTCTCCCCAGAGCATTCTTTTCTCCAGGCTGAACAACCCCACTTCTCTCAGCCTGTCCCTATAGAGGAGGCACTCCAGCTTTCTGATCATCTTAGTGGCCCTCCTTTGGACCTGCTCCAGCAGCTCAATGTCCTTCTTATACTTGGGGGCCCCAGAGCTGGACACAGTACTCCAGGTCGGGTCTCAGCAGAGACAACCTGTTGCAGTGTTCCACCACCCTCATGGTAAAGAACTTATTCTTGACATCCAATCTATATCTGCTATAATTTAAAACCATTTAAAATAAATTATGCTTGTTGAGGAACTTAAGCACAGAAGCAAAACCAGGAATACAAAGTCTAATTCCAGTCTTTCTGTCCTGTGCTTATCAAAGAGAAGGGCAACGAGGCTGGGGAGAGGCCTTGAGCACAATCCCTATGAAGAGAAGCTGAGGGATCTGGAGTTGCTTAGCCTAGAGAAGAGGAGGCTCAGGGGAGAGCTTATTGCTGTCTACAACTACCTGAAGGGAGGTTGTAGCCAGGTGGGGATTGGTCCCTTCTCCCAGGCAAGCAGCACCAGAACAAGAGGACACAGTCTCGAGCTGTGCCAGGGGAAGTTTAGGCTGGAGGTGAGGAGGAAGTTCTTCATAGACAGAGTTGTTAGCCACTGGAATGTGCCGCCCAGGGAGGTGGTGGAGTCACCATCCCTGGAGCTGTTCAAGGGGTGCTGGACATGGCACTTGGTGCCATGGTTTAGTAGTCATGAGGTGTTGGGTGACAGGTTGGACTTGATGAACTTTGAGGTCTCTTCCAACCTTATTGATTCTGTGATTCTATGAAGCATCTTGGCTCATTATGTGAATATTGGGAATGCTGCCACAAGGTAGGTGGCAGAAGCTTGCATAGCACAGAGCTTCTTTACTCTAGAGTACATAGAAAAGCATAAGCTTTAAATATGTTTGGAGTGTTGTTAGTTTGTTTTTACAGTATAGAGGCGGATAGAAGAAGGATAAAATAAACCCCCAAACTGACATTGCTGGAAGTTGATTGAGGAGGGAACATGGAATGTATTTTATAATGTGCATTGCATCAGCCAGGACTAGATGGTCTCTTTCTAATCCCATTTAGGGACTATAAACAAGAAGCATACACTGATAAATTGCTTTTTTCAAGCATTGAAATAAGCAGAAGATTTCAGTTTTGAGCCAGGCAGCCAACAATGTGACTTGGTTGTCATGTTGTTAAATTAAAACCTCATCTTTTTTGTTGTACCATATAAAATAGCACTAATAGGAGGAACCATGGTGATTTATGGACATAGACGTTATTTCCTCTTCAGAATCAGCTGCTAATGAATGTGTCATCTAAAAAGGATGGAGATTAGGGATGTTTATTGATCTTAATAATCAGCTGTTTCATGAAATTCCCTGCGACTGTTCCAAGGTGCCGCTGTGAGGCACGGGATGTTCAAAGAGCTGGTATAAAGCCATCCCAAGTCATTCATTCCCTTCCATGAGTAAAGATCCTGAGAGTTTGGCGAGATCATCTCTGAGGACACAGCTGTCTTGAGACATCCAGACGGACCTGGGGGTGCTGGTCGATGGTAGGCTGAACATGAGCCTGCAGTGTGAGCTGCAGCGTGCAGTGGGAACATGAGCCGGCAGCCAAGAGGGCCAGTGGCATCCTGGTGTGCATCAGGAGCAGTGTGGCCAGCAGGAGCAGGGAAATCATTGTGCCCCTGTACTGGTTAGGCCACACCTTGAGTCCTGTGTCCAGTTCTGGGCCCCTCAGTTGAGGAAAGATGTTGAGTTGCTGGAAGGTGTCCAGAGAAGGGCAACAAAGCTGGTGAGGGGTTTGGAGCACAGCCCTGTGAGGAGAGACTGAGGGAGCTGGGGTTGCTTAGCCTGGAGAAGAGGAGGCTCAGGGAGACCTCATTGCTCTCTACAACTACCTGAAGGGAGGTTGTAGCCGGGTGGGGGCTGGTCTCTTCTCCCAGGCAGCCAACACCAGAACAAGAGGACATAGTCTCAAGCTGTGCCAGGGGAGGTTTAGACTGGATGTTAGGAAGAAATTCTTCATAGAGTGATTGCCCATTGGAATGTGCTGCCCAGGGAGGTGTTGTAGTCGCCATCATTGGAGGTGTTTAGGAGGAGACTTGATGGTGTGCTTGGTTGCATGGTTTAATTGATTAGATTATTTAATTGATGGTGTTGGATGATGGGTTGGACTCGATGATCTCTAAGGTCTCTTCCAACCTGGTCTATTCTATTCTATTCTATTCTATTCTATTCTATTCTATTCTATTCTATTCTATTCTATTCTATTCCATCCCATCCCATCCCATCCCATCCCATCCCATCCCATTCCATTCCATCCCATCCCATTCCTTTCTCTGTTTCTTTGGGTTTTTAAAGCCAAGGTAAAGCCTCCTTAAAAAAAAAAAGCTTGAAGTGGGAAGAGGAATTGATTTCTCTGTTGTTAAGGACTGACTTGGCTGCACATGATTCCTCCTACTTTCAGAAAGAGAATCACAAGCAAGCCCTTTAGCTGACCCCATCTATTCTGTGGCTGTGTGATGTATGTATAATCCAGCTCGTATTCGACTGAGGTGATGCGTCTGTTAGAACTCCCGAGAAAGGAGTGCAAACATTGCTTGCAAGTGTTGGCAGATAGTCACAGTATTCATGAATTCTCGTTTATTTTATTCCTACTTCCTTCTCAAAAACACCCAGTGTTGTTGTGAACATTCTGTTACTTCCAGAAATTAATTTGGAAGTGAGATAATCTAATCCAAATTCAGCGTAAATAGAAATGCTGCTAAAATATGCTTTCAAGACTAACGTAGGATTCTGTGTGTACTGTGGGGTGTAGGTCACTGCTTGTTTTCAGCAAACAAGGATTTCTGTGTCCAAGTTGTGCATTACTAATTCCAAACCATAATTGGTGATTTTTGCATACATCTACTCTGGGGAGATCGGTACGAAGAAAACACTACAGTTACCCACTTGTGTTTTCTAGCAGTGGATACCTGTGCTGAAACCGATCCCACATTAGTCACATTACACAACTGAGTCTGAGTAGCCCACATGGGGAGAGATTCTTAGATAGTAGTGAAGAAGTGGAATAAAATCCATATTTTCATCCTTGTAATTCTGGGGTTTATCTGTGGCATGGGTTTGTGCATCTATATACATTTAGTGTGACTTAGGTAGGGGAGGGTGGCTGACAAAGGACATTAGGGCTGCATCGTTGAGTAAAAATGAGTGAGCACGAGAGAACTCCTGGTGTTTTTCATCTGGTCATTCTGTCTGCATTGATTTCAGAGGCAGCACCGTGAGTGGCACATTCAGCATCACATTTTTTTCCAAGACCTGTTGGATTTTGCCAAAATATTGTTTCTCTGATAGCACTTTCATAGCTGTTAACGTCTGCTGCAGAAGAAAACAATGCGCTGATGTGGTGCATAATGGTTTGTAGTTACCTGTTTAACCTTCTCTCCATGATTTATGATGTTACCCAGATGTGGATAGCGAGAATGTAAAATCCCTTTAGATGATTGCATGAATGGCTAAATAGGCACGTTGGGCAGGCTGGCATTAGGAAGATCTGTGAATTCCTCCTCTTTGGAGCTGTGGAGGGTGTCAGCAGTGCTTGAAGAATAATAACTAAGAGGTGAAAAGAATTAAGATGCTCTTGAATTGTGACATCTTGTTTTACTTTGTCTCTTTGGTTAGATGGATTACTTGGTCCTGTGGGTAGATAATGTAGCACAGATAATTCTATCCTTGTGATGCTTCGTAGATCAAGCTTTTGCTTTCATCATTCGTTTGCTCTGAGCAGTAACACTGAGAGTAGTGCAGCACTGAATGTGAGGAGTTCCAAAATGATGTACTGCAAACTTGGGTGCAGGCTGTAAACATGTATTGCAAACATGTAAGAAATACCAAGTGAATAATGCCATAAAAATCCTCTGCATTTGGAAAAACACAACTCATATATTTGACTTCTTGCTGTAATTTAGAATTCAGTATAAAACATAGCTTATTACTGTTTAAAAGGAGAGTCTTTGCTCTCAAAATCAATGAGTAGATGTAATTATTTGTTTTACCAAGAGGTTTAAAAATGAGCAATTGTCTGCTGGTGTGGAACTGTCCTAATGCTGCTGGCTATGAATATATTATGGAGCTATACCTTTGCAGAAAATGTTTCTGCCCTGTCATCTTTATTTAATGCAGTCATCTCACCTGGGTTAAATTTTGTTTACTCTGTAATGCAATTTATGTTATTGAATATGATTCTCATAGGTCCCTCACTCAGAGACAGTTATAGCGCTAGCCTGCAACCTGCCTTTGCTTTTGGTGTCTTTATTGCTGCAATCTGCTTACATCAGAAGTATATAAATAATGAAGCTGGCAGGACTTGAGCGTCATAGAAAAGACTCTCAGAACAAAAGCCACTAATTTCAGGTGTGCATGTCTTGGTGTGACATTTTAGGCTTGCACTGAAACCAAGAGAGAAATATGTTGCTGAAGATAGTTCAGGGTTTGAAAAATCAAAAGATGTGTACTTCCTATGATTAGCCTTTTCACAGTATCACAGTATCGCTAAGGTTGGAAGAGACCTCGAAGATCATCGAGTCCAACCTGTCACCACAGACCCCACGACTAGCCCATGGCACCAAGTGCCACGTCCAATCCCCTCTTGAACACCTCCAGGGATGGTGACTCCACCACCTCCCTGGGCAGCACATTCCAATGGCAAATCACTCTCTCGGTGAAGAACTTTCTCCTCACCTCCAGCCTAAACTTCCCCTGGTGCAGCTTGAGACTGTGTCCTCTTGTTCTGGTGCTGGCTGCTAGGGAGAAGAGGCCAACCTCTGCCTGGCTACAACCTCCCTTCAGGTAGTTGTAGAGAGCAATGAGGTCACCCCTGAGCCTCCTCTTCTCCAGGCTAAACAATCCCAGCTCCCTCAGCCTCTCCTCATAGTGCTTGTGCTCAAGATCTCTCCCCAGCCTTGTTGCCCTTCTCTGGACACCTTCAAGTGTCTCAATGTCCTTCTTAAACTGAGGGGCCCAGAACTGGACACAGAACTCAAGGTGTGGCCTAACCAATGCAGAGTACAGGGGCACAATGACCTTGCTGCTCCTGCTGGCCACACTATTCCTAATGCAGGCCAGGATGCCATTGGCCTTCTTGTCCACCTGGGCACACTGCTGGCTCATGTTCAGGCGGCTGTTGATCAGCACCCCCGCGTCCCTCTCTGTTTGGCCTCTCTCCAGCCACTCTGACCCCAGCCTGTAGCTCTGTATGGGGTTGCTGTGGCCAAAGTGCAGCACCTGGCACTTGGATGTGTTGAATGCCATCCTGTTGGACTCTGCCCATCTGTCCAGTCGGTCGAGGTCCCTCTGCAGAGCCCTTCCACCCTCTAACTGACCAACATCTGCTCCCAGCTTGGTGTCATCTCCAAATTTGCTGATGACTGTCTCAATCCCCTCATCCAGATCATCAATGAAGGCATTGAAGAGGATGGGGCCCAGTACTGATCCCTGGGGATGCCACTGGTGACAGGCCGCCAGCTGGATGTGGCACCATTCACCACCACTCTCTGGGCTCGGCCCTCCATCCAGTTCCTAACCCAGCACAGAGTGCTGTCGTCCAAGCCACAAGCTGACAGCTTAGCCAGCAGTTTGCTGTGGGGGACGGTGTCAAAGGCCTTGCTGAAGTCCAGGTAGACCACATCCACAGGCCTCCCCACATCCACCAGGCTGGTCACCTGATCATAGAAGGAGATCAGGTTGGAGAGGCAGGACCTGCCCTTCCTAAACTTCAAGCTGTTTTGGCAGGCTTTCTTGCTCAACGTAATTTGCTCTTGACATGTTTTAGGATGCTTTCAAACGCTGTGTATTGTTTTTAATATTAAATTGTAATCTAAAAGTGATTTTCCATGCTTCTGGAAGCAGTACACTTTTGCCCAGGAAACACTCTAGTCTTGTGACCCCAAATTTTTGTGAGGGAAAACCCCAACTTCGTTTAAGATCTCTTATTTAAGAGAGTGTGGACAGATGCCTGGTTTTATTTCCTTTATTCTTCAGTATTCTGGAGACTTCGTAGCATATTGAGCATTTGAAGGAGATTAGGTCTCTCTAGTTTGGAGAAGAGGAGATGAAGGGGTGACTTCATTGATGTTTATAAATATGTAAAGGGTGAGGGCCAAGAGGATGGAGCCAGGCTCTACTTAGTGATGCCTAATGACAGCACAAAGGGCAATGGGTGAAGTTGATGTGTTGGAAGTTCCAGGTAAACATGAGGAAAATTTTTTTCACTCTGAGGGTGACAGAACCCTGGAACAAGCTGCTCAGGGGGTTGTGGAGTCTCCCTTTCTGGAGATACTCAAAACCCACCTGGATGTGTTCCTGTGTGGTCTGGCATAGGTGGCCCTGCTCTGGCAGGGGGGCTGGACTGGATGATCTTTGGAGGTCCCTTCCAGCCCCTAACATTCTGTGATTCTGTGAGTAGAACTGATGTTTCTGACAGCTGAGTCCACACAGAAATTGTAAGGACTCAGTAGAATGCAGACAAGTAGCAGGTGAACACCTTGCACGTGGCTTTTGTTACTTGAGCCATCACACTTCCTTGACACATTTTCATGCCACATCTGGTTGCTTTTGTCCACTGAGGGCAAAGGCTGGCTGCAGCTCACTCAGAACACTCCTTGCTGTGACCTGTCTGAAGCAAGGCTGGAATGTACATCTGTGCTCAAAAGGGGAAGAAGTTTGAATCACCAGTCCACAGACAGAGTGGGGAGCAAGCTGTTGGATTATGAATGCAGTGATTTTTGACTTTTCTCCAAAGGGAAACTCTTCAGATGATCTTGTAACCTCTTGTTTCCACCATGCTGATAGGGAAGTGTCTTCAGTGGTTACTTTGTCAAACAGGTAGATGAGAAATACTGTGTTAAGGGCAGCAAAATTCAGGTGCATGCATTGTCATTCCTTGTGTTTTTTGAGGCCCATTTTTATCTGGTCTGTGTGCCCATGAGAGAGAATGGAGATAGGCCTAGAGAAGCCTCCTCATGCAGAGTAACAGTGAGAGTGGAAATTGTAACTGTGGGGCATATTTCTTTAACGTGCGCTGCTTTCTGTCCCCCGTTTGATTGTGTGACAGATAGGTGTTCGTATCTGGTCCTAATTTAGAACAGGATGCCTTGAGGAAGGAAGTTTAGGAGATATTTCAGTGGATTGACTGCTGGAAGTCTGGGCAGGAACTGTTTGAAACAGTTCTTTGACACAAGATTGTTCACCTCCACGAGTACTGTGGCAGCTACTCCTCTGAAATCATCATTTGTCTGCTACTAAAGCAATGAAAAAGGAAGCAATGTTGCACCCTTCATGTGATGCTTCTTTTCCTGGCTTCCAATTAAACTCACTCAACTTCATATATTTAGCTGCTTTATTGATTTTGAAATTTTTTTTCCCTCTATTTTTTTCCCTCTTTTTTTTTTCTCCTAGAAGATTGAAAGAACAACCATGCTGAAACATTGGTTATACAAACCCCTTTGATACGAACTATAAACTGCAATTGTTCTTTCTTTGCCTCCTCCTCCTTTCTTCTGCGAGTGGAAGATGAAAAATGGTCCCATAATTACAAAGAGACTGAGTGATTTGCTTTGTCAACAAAGGTCTCTTAACTCCTATCCCTGTTTCTTCCTGCAACTGTGTTAGATTTTGCAGGGCGTATCTGGAAATAGAGCATCTCATAAATCCAATGGCAGTCAGCTTCTGTGTGAGTTCGTGGCACTGAAAATGGTGAATTTTGTGGCTGTTGTCTGTTCTGTTTACTGAGAGGAGGCTGTTAGACATGGCTCTTCAAGGTACTGATGAAAATGTGATCTCCATTGTGGCTCACTCTTCTGCAGATGAGAAAGGGCTGATGTGCCCGGAGCAAAAAGAAGAGAGATGCTTTCTCCTCGTTTGGAAAGAGGATTGAATGTATTGGTATGTAACCAATAAAAGGAAGCAGCCTCATCAGTTTTAAGCACTCTGGGGTTGACAAGTTTCAGCCATGGTGGAGCCTGCTTGGGTCTGGATGAAGAATGTTGCAATGATGGTTCTTATTTACTGATCTTTTTGTTTGATTTCTTGCTTCCTTCTGGGTGAGCCAGGGCATTTGAGTTATTTTTGCTTCTCTTACCTGTCTCCTCTGTCCTTGACTGTTGTTAATCTCTGCAGCTCAACAGTGGATTTCTTTGTCTTATCTTACAGAATTTGTCTTATCTCTAAGAATCAGCATAGGAGAAAGAGAGGGAGACCTTAACTTAGATATTTTTAACTTTGATGGACAGCTGAACTCGAGCCTTAGATTGTTTCAAATCCATAGGATGCTCAGGGAATGCTCCATGCACTTCAACAAATACTAATTAGATAAGTGCTTTTGTGTGGCTGTTTTTAAACTGCAGTGAGTAGTCTGTCTGTGGAAGGGTGGGAACAGGCTGCTTTGGAAGAAATCTTCTCGTGCTCTGTGACTGAAATAAGTTATGGCTCTTTTGGGCTTGAGGTACACGTTATTTTGGTTGCTCATAGATCTCCTGCTGCTCAAGCACGCTGGGAAACAAATGCATTTCTTCTGTAAGAAAATAAAACCCAGAGTTAGTTTTCTCAAAGCTTGTTTTGATCCTTTGCAGAAAACAAGATTATTGTCTGTTTCCCTGGCTGCCCCAGGTTGTCTGTTCATCTCCCCTCATCTGGTCTGAGACCATGTAACAGAGAAATAATGAAAAAGGATAGGCATATCAAGGAGATTTGTAGGTCCTGAGTTTCAGAAAGCACTCTTCTCCGTGTTGATTAGCATTCCAGATGAATCCCTTTCTTTCCAAAGAGAAGGCAGGATTTTGCCATACCAAAATACTGTATCATTGTCACCTACGTACGTATCTTTTTCAGGAAGGAGAATAATCTCAGATATATGGAAGGACTGAACTTGAATCTCTATATATAGAATCATAGAATCAATAGGGTTGGAAGAGGCTTCAAAGATCATCAAGTCCAACACTTCACCCAACACCAGAGGAGAGCAACAAAGCTGGTGAGGGGTTTTGGAACACAAGCCCTATGAGGAAAGGCTGAGGGAGCTGGGGTTGCTTAGCCTGGAGAAGAGGAGGCTGAGGGGTGACCTTCTTGCTCTCTACAACTACCTGAAGGGAGGTTGTAGCCAGGCAGAGGTTGGCCTCTTCTCCCAGGCAGCCAGCACCAGAACAAGAGGACACAGTCTCAGGCTGCGCCAGGGCAGCCTCTTCTGTACACGGAGAGAGTGATTGCCCATTGGAATTGGCTGCCCGTGGAGGTGGTGGAGTCACCTTCATTGGAGGTGTTCAGGAGAAGACTGGATGGGGTGTTTGGCTGCATGGCTTAGTTGTTGGGTGGGTTGGATTGGTTGATGGGTTGGACGCGATGATCTTGAAGGTCTCTTCCAACCTGGTGTATTGTATTGTATTGTATTGTATTGTACCTCATGACTACTAAACCATGGCACCAAGTGCCACATCCAGTCCCCTCTTGAACACCTCCAGGAATGGTGACTCCACCACCTCCCTGGGCAGCACATTCCACTGGCTAATGACTCTCTCTGTGAAGAACTTTCTCCTCACCTTGAGCCTAAACTCCCCTGGCACAGCTTGAGACTGTGTCCTCTTGTTCTGGTGCTGGTTGCCTGGGAGAAGAGACCAACCCCCTCCTGGCTACAATCTCCCTTCAGGTAGCTGTAGAGAGCAACAAGATGTCCCCTGAGCCTCCTCTTCTCCAGGCTAAACAATCCCAGCTCCCTCAGCCTCTCCTCATAAGGCTTGTGTTCGAGGCCTCTCACCAGCCTTGTTGCCCAGAGAATGTGTCCAGAGAAGGGCAACAAAGCTGGGGAGAGGTCTGGAGCATAGCCCTATGAGGAGAGGCTAAGGGAGCTGGGGTTGTTTAGCTTACAGAAGAGGAAGCTCAGAGGAGACCTTATTGCTCTCTACAACTACCAGAAGAGAGGTTGTAGCCAGGTGGGGGTTGGTCTCTTCTCCCAGGCAATCAGCACCAGAACAAGAGGACACAGTCTCAAGCTGCACCAGGGGAGGTTTAGACTCAAGGTGAGGAGAAAGTTCTGCACAGAGAGTTGTTAGCCATTGAAATGTGCTGCCCAGCGAGGTGGTGGAATCACCATCCCTGGAGGTGTTCAAGAGGGGACTGGATGTGGCACTTGGTGCCATGGTTTAGTTGTCATGAGGTGTTGGGTGACAGGTTGGACTTGATGATCTTTGAGGTCTTTTCAAACCTTATTGATTCTGTGATTTTATGATTCTACATTCTGTATCTTCTAACTGCCTGATCTGCAGATCTGAAAGAAAGCCAACTGTGGTGGCAGCTCAGAATGGATGAGCTGCTGAAGAAGTAGTCTGGAGGGTCATGTGTGGAGTGAGCAAATCACTCTGGTCAAACTTCATCTACTTCAGTGCTAGAGAACTGACACAAAAATCACAGTCGGCACAGGAAGTTGGGCTGGGTGGTAGGGTATTAAGTATTCTAATAATAGTAGAGACTTGGCAAGTACATTTTGTCACTGTTTAGCTATGCTATCTGCGTATTTTTAACTTGAAAATTTTACAGAAATGTCACTTTGTGCAGCATGTACAGCCACTGACTAGCCAAAGTTTTGTTCCCAAGCCTGCCCTGGTTCTGCTGCATGCAGGCTGTGTGTCAGCAAGCTGGCAGTCCCTGGGTGGGTTTGGCAGAAATTCAGTCCCAGAGCAAGCTATGAGGAAGGGCAGAGCTGCTTCCTGGGCTGGCTGCAAAGCTTGCAGATTCCACAGGTCTGGCTAGGCCTGAGGCTTGGAAACAGTGTGGTCTTGGACAATGTTTTTCTTTCATTGTTTATAAGAATTTGGGTCACTACTGATTTTTTTGTGTGGTTCAAACCCATGTGCAGTAGTATCACAGTATCACTAAGGTTGGAAGAGACCTCAAGGATCATCAAGTCCAACCTGTCACCACAGACCCCATGACTAGACCATGGCACCAAGTGCCACATCCAATCCCCTCTTGAACACCTCCAGGGACGGTGACTCCACCACCTCCCCGGGCAGCCCATTCCAATGGCGAATGACTCTCTCAGTGAAGAACTTTCTCCTCACCTCGAGGCCAAACTTCCCCTGGCGCAGCTTGAGACTGTGTCCCCTTGTTCTGGTGCTGGTTGCTAGGGAGAAGTGACCACCCCCTCCTGGCTACAACCACCCTTCAGGTAGTTGCAGACAGCAATGTCAACACTGTAAACCTTACCACCACTTTATAATTTTCTGTTTTCTTCTATGATCTTCCCAATGCAAAGCGCCCCCAGGGTGACACCAGGGCTGCATGGCTGTGCGGGCTAGCTGCAGCTTTAAATGTGTTTCACAAGTGGACCTAAACATGTGCCATTTTCAGACCAGCTCAAATTACTTTTGTTAAAAATTCATATCTCCACAAAGTACCCTGCCTCCCATTTTGCTACTGCAAAATTTACTATGACCATGGAAACAATTTGTGGCAGCTGACCTTCACGGGCCTTTGATCTTCCCAGAGTTCTGGGGAAAATCAGGGGGTTTTGTAGCAGTCACACGGGCTTATATATGGGCCGGGGCAAAATGTAATTCCCTTGGCAAAATGAACATGGAGCAATGTGATAGAAGTCCATTGATGAATTCATCTGAGAGCTTTGTTCTTTCACATAAAGAAATTTCTTCGAAAATGCCTTGTAATTAAAAGACAATGATTATTTTTCAGTTGAAAGGACTGACCCCCCAGCATGTTCATTTGGACGAGGTTTATGAGTTATTAATCTTATTTCTGAAAGGACTCTAATGACTGACCTTCACAGGTGATTTGTCATGCTTTTTGAGGAGATTAGGTAATACTGTGCAAGTGCAAGGTGAAGATAGAACCACATCCAGTTTAGAAGGGATTAAAGTAAGTCCATACACCGCCATAGTTTGCAGCGAAGACTTGTAGGATGGGTTGGGTTGGAAGGGACCTCCAAAAGTCATCCAGTCCAACTCCTCTGCAGTCAGCAGGGACATCCTCCACTAGATCAGGTTGCTCAGAGCCTTGTTCATCCTGACCTTGAGTATCTTCAGGGATGGGGCCTCAACTACCTCCCTGGGCTACCTGTTGCAGCATTTCACCACCCTCATGGTGTTCCTAACATTGAATCTAAATCTTCTCTTCTCTAATTTCAAGCCATTGCCCCTCATCATATCACTGCAGGCCTTTGGAAAAAGGCTCTCAGCTGCTTTTTCATAGGCCCCTTCAGGTACTGGAAGGCTGCTAGGTCTCCCTGGAGCCTTCTTTTCTCCAGGCTGAACAGCCCCAACTCTCAACCTGTCCCTATAGAAAAGGTGCTCCAGCCTTCTGATCATCTTCATGACCCTCCTCTCAACCCACTCTGTCAAGTCCATGTCCTCCCTGTGTTGAGGGCTGCTCCAAAGATGGACAAAGTACCCCAGGTGAGGTCTCACCAGAGCAGAGGTGCAGAATCACCTCTCTCCATCTCTGGTCACGCTGCTTTTGATGAAACCCAGAGTGCCATTGGCTGCAGGTGCTCATTGCAGACTCACGTCCAGCTTCTCATGCACCAGAACTCTCAAGTCCTTTTCCACAGGGCTGCTTTCTGTCACCTCATCCCTCAGGCTGTACTGATATCTAGGATTGCCCTGATGTAGTAAGTTCAGTTGACTTCATGAGCAGTAGGAGGAATGAATGCTGGGAATGTTGGAAGGTCCTGAAGGGAAGTTCTTGGTCCTGGTAGCCTGCTGATTAGCTGCCTGCTACTGTTGCATATTTTGCTTTAAAAGAATCCAATGTCATAATTTTGCATGGAAGTAGTTACAGACTGTGACTGACACTTCTATTAAAAGCCTCTGTTTTTCAGGGTCCATTACATAGCCATAAAAATCACTTGACATTCAAGGTCTCTCCCTGAGAGCCTTTTTTTTCTTTCCCTAATATAAAAGTTCAAAAGATATACTTTACTATTTTTTAACCTCTATAATAAAAGAAGAAAATATATTGATTTTTGAGACATCACCTTCTCATATCCCAACCACTGCTAAGTTTGATGGTTGGAACAAAGTAGTGTTTCTTCTTTTATAGGTGCAGCCCAAATGACTGGTTCTGCTTCAGGCGAGGTTTATACTGCTCTAGTGGAGGATGTCCCTGCTGACAGCAGGGGAGTTGGACTGGATGACCTTTGGAGGACCCTTCTAAACCAAACCATTCTATGGTTCTATGAATCTAGGATCTTCTAGATCTGTCAGATCTGTCCTAAAATTTAATTTGCATAATAAAGTAAATATCTTGCTACTCGGTCTGCAAAATTGTTCCAGACATTGCTGATTTCACAGCTAGGAGCCTCCTGCTGATTTTCAGCCTAGACTTACTCATGCTGGTGAGAGGCCTCGAGCACAAGCCCTATGAGGAGAGGCTGAGGGAGCTGGGATTGTTTAGCTTGGAGAAGAGGAGGCTCAGGAGAGACCTTATTGCTCTCTACAACTCTCTGAAGGGTGGTTGTAGCCAGGAGGGAGTTGGTCTCTTCTCCCAGGCAACCAGCACCAGAACAAGAGGACGCAGTCTCAAGCTGCACCAGGGGAAGTTTAAGCTCGAGGTGAGGAGAAAGTTCTTCACTGAGAGAGTTGTTAGCCATTGGAATGTGCTGCCCAGGGCAGTGGTGGAGTCACCATCCCTGGAGGTGTTCAAGAGGTGACTGGACATGGCACTTGGTGCCATGGTCTAGTGGGGATGAGATGTTGGGTGACAGGTTGGACTTGATGATCTCTGAGGTCTTTTCCAACCTTATTGATTCTGTGATTCTATGACAGTTAATACTCAACTTGCATTGGTGTTCAGCCACTTGTCATTCTTTATACTGAATAAAAAGAAATAATAATTTAGTATTTGCTTCTAATGGGCTTACACAAAGGAACAATATCTCCTCTTGACTGAATGTCCTGGGTGAAATGAGCGAGAAACACTCCATTTCATAGATGAGGGATTCAGTCATGCGTCCTAGCAGCTCTCTTTGGTTGTTTCTCTCAGACTCTTGTGAGGTCAGTCCATCTAGGAGGTGATATCTCAAAAGACTGGACTTGCTTAATATGCAGAGAGGCAGTCTGTGGGTTTGCTGCTCATGGAGCTGCTCCAGGGAGGTTGGGAGCACTCTTCCTATTTTGCTCCCAGGAGCAGTGCCTGGGGCCCCTCAGCAGCCAGCCTCCATGGAGGTGTGCTGCTGCTGTGGGACCCCACCACATTAGGAAAAATGTCTTCACCCAAAGGACTGGCAAGCCCTGGAACAGGCTGCCTGAGGAGGTATTTAACAGCCACGTAGATATAATGCTGAGGGGAATGATTTAGTGGTGGGTTATTGGTTGGACTTGATATGAAAGGTCTCTTCCAGCCAAAATCATAGAATCATAGAATCAATAAGGTTGGAAAAGACCTCAGAGATCATCAAGTCCAACCTATCACCCAACACCTCATGACTAACTAAACCATGGCTTCAAGTACCACATCCAATCCTTTTTTGAACACCTCCAGGGATGGTGACTCCACCACCTCCCTGGGCAGCACATTCCAATGGCCAATTACTCTTTCTGTGAAGAACTTGCTCCTTACCTCAAGCCTAAACTTCTCCCGGTGCAGTTTGAGATGTGTCCTCTTCTTCTGGTGCTGATTGCCTGGGAGAAGAGATCAACCCCCACCTGGCTACAACCCCCCTTCAGGTAGTTGTAGAGAGCAATAAGGTCTCCCCTGAGCCTCCTCTTCTGCAGGCTAAACAACCCCAGCTCCCTCATAGGGCCTGTGCTTGAGACCTCTCCCCAGCTTTGTTGCCCTTCTCTGGACACGTTCAAATGTCTCAATATCCTTCTTAAATTGAGGGGCCCAGAACTGGTCACAGGACTCAAGGTGTGGCCTAACCAGTGCTGAGTACAGGGACACAATGACTTCCCTGCTCCTGCTGGCCGCACTATTCCTGATGCAGGCCAGGATGCCATTGGCCTTCATGGCCACCTGGGCACACTGCTGGGTCATATTCAGCCAGCTGTCAACCAGTACCCCCAGGTCCCTTTCTGCCTGGCCACTCTCCAACCACTCCAACCCCAGCCTGTAGCTCTGCATGGGGTTGTTGTGGCCAAAGTTATCACAGTATCACAGTATCACTAAGGTTGGAAGAGACCTTGAAGATCATCGAGTCCAACCTGTCACCACAGACCCCATGACTAGACCATGGCACCAAGTGCCACGTCCAGTGCAGCACCTGGCACTTGGGCTTGTTGAATGTCATCCCATTGGACTCTGCCCATCTGTCCAGCCAGTCAAGGTCCCTCTGCAGAGCCCTTCAACCCTCTAACAGATCAACACCTGCCCCCAGTTTGATGTCATCTACAAGCTTACTTATGTTGGACTCAATCCCCTCATCCAGATCATCAATAAAGATCTTGAATAGGATTGGGCGCAACACTGATCCCTAGAGGACACCACTAGTGACTGGCTGCCAGCTGGATGTGGCACCATTCACCATCACCAAATGACTATGTTTCTAGAAACTCAGACTTAGAATCATAAAATCATAGAATCAGTCAGGGTTGGAAGGGACCACAAGGATCATCTAGTTCCAACCCCCCTGCCATGGGCACGGACACCCCACACTAGATCAGGCTGGCCAGAGCCTCATCCAGCCTGGGCTTAAACACCTCCAGGGATGGGGCCTCAACCACCTCCCTGCACAACCCATTCCAGGGCTTCTCCACTCCCACAGTGAAGAACTTCCTCCTCATGTCCAGGCTGTATCTCCCCACCTCCAGCTTCATTCCATTCCCCCTAGTCCTATCACTACCTGAGAGCCTGAGAAGTCCCTCCCCAGCCTTCCTGTAGCCCCCTTCAGATACTGGAAGGCCACAATGAGGTCACCTCGGAGCCTTTTCTTCTCCAGACTGAACAGCCCCAACTCCTTCAGTCTGTCCTCATAGGAGAGGTGCTCCAGCCCTCTGATCATCCTCGTGGCCCTTCTCTGGACACGCTCCAGCACGTCCACATCTCTCCTGTAATAGGGGCTCCAGAACTGGACGCAGTACTCCAGGTGGGGTCTCACCAGAGCTGAGTAGAGGGGAAGAAGCACCTGCCTTGACCTGCTGGCCACACTTCTCCTGATGCAGCCCAGGATCTGATTGGCTTTCCGGGCTGCAAGCGCACATTGAGAGCTCATGTTGAGCTCCTCATCCACCAGCACCCCCAAGTCTCTCTCCTCAGGGCTGCTCTCCAGCCAGTCCCTTCCCAGCCTGTATTTGTGCCTGGGATTGCCTCGACCCAGCTGCAGGACCCTGCCCTTGGTCTTGTTGAAGCTCATGAGGTTGGCTTGTGCCCACCTCTCCAGCCTGTCAAGGTCCCTCTGGATGGCATCCCTTCCCTCCAGCGTGTCCACTGCACCACACAGCTTGGTGTCATCAGCAAACTTGCTGAGGGTGCACTCAATGCCACTGTCCATGGCACCCACAAAGATGTTGAACAAGACAGGTCCCAGGACTGATCCCTGAGGGACTCCGCTCGTCACTGGCCTCCGTTGGGACATGGACCCGTTGACAGCCACTCTTTTGGTGCAGCCATCAAGCCAGTTCTGTATCCATCTAGTGATCCATCCATCAAACCCATGTGTCCCCAGCTTGGAGACCAGGAGGTGGTGCGGGACAGTGTCGAAGGCTTTGCTCAAGTCCAGGTAAACGACATCACTTAACACCACCTTTACATTATCACTCTATTCCAAAACCCAAGGTGCTTTCTAGCACTTGAGAAATGTGTGTCACGGAGTGGGGGTGGGTTTGTTCCTTGTTCTTTTTCCCACACCGTGCCTATGTGTTGGCTAGGCTTATGGTTAAACTTTCCTCTTTTCAGGTTCTGAAATGCAAGAGCTTGTGTTACTTTCCACCCACAATCTTGCCTTGCTAAGCTAAAGTCCAGAGTATTTTTGGAAAGTCATTAAAAAAAATGTAACTGGAATACGCTTGTGTTATTTTAATTAAGAATCAGATGTTAGCTAGGAGTTACCAGACACCATTCTAGACAATAACAGAGCTGTCGATTTCTTCAGTGAAAATGTCATGGTGATATCCTCCAATATCTTCTAATGTGATTTATGTATGCATGGCTTGTGGCATTTGGCACCTAACACTCTTAAGATTGATATTTACCAGGTAAAAAATGCAGATAATTGCCTTAAAATATGGTCAAATACATTGCTGTCTTTGAGGAATAGAGTTTGCAAATAGAAATAGAAATAGAAATAGAAATAGAAATAGAAATAGAAATAGAAATAGAAATAGAAACAGAATTAACCAGGTTGGAAAAGACCTTTGAGATCATCAAGTCCAACCTATCACCCAACACCATCTAATCAACTAAACCATGGCACTGAGCACCCCATCCAGTCTCTTCCTAAACACCTCCAGTGATGGCAACTCCCGCACCTCCCTGGGCAGCACATTCCAATGGCCAATCTTTCTTTCTATGAAGAACTTCTTCCTAACATCCAGTGTAAACCTCCCCTGGCACAGCTTGAGACTGTGTCCTCTTGTTCTGGTGCTGTCTGCCTGGGAGAAGAGACCAACCCACCTAGCTGCAACCTCCCTTGAGGCAGTTGTAGAGAGCAATAAGATCTCCCCTGAGCCTCCTCTTCTCCAGGCTAAGCAACCCCAACTCGCTCAGCCTCTCCTCATAAGGCTTGTGCTCCAAACCCCTGAACAACTTTGTTACCCTTCTCTGGACACATTCCAGCAAATCAACATCTTTCCTAACCTGAGGGGCCCAGAACTCTGCCTTCATCTGGTTTTTATACTACTGTAACTTTTGTTGGGTTAGTTGGCAGTAACAAATTATAGTGGAGTAATTTTCCTTGGAAACTGTGACTTCATCTCCCCCCATCCTTCTTGGTTGTTTCTCCTTGAACCTGTGTGTAATTTTTCATCTGTGGACCTGGCTGAACAGAAATGTCATCGTCTGCGCTCAAGAGGTTGTTTGATCCCAGTTCTAGGGAGCTGGCAAGCTCTAGTTCTCTGAGGTAAAACTCTCTAACAGGAGTGTTCTTCAGAAAAACCCCAGAGACTTTGTGATCTATGAGATGCTGTGGGAAAATCTAGGTAAAATCCTGGAAAAAGAAAATAATCCTGCTAAGTTAGATCTTCTTGGCTGATAACAAAGCAAGCCGCTGAGTTTCTGCCAGGAGGAAGAGGATTAGGAGGCCTTTCACAAATGCCAGACTGTGCTTAATCATAGAATCATAGAATTGTTAGGGTTGGAAGGGGACCTGAAGGATCATCTAGTTCCAACCCCTCTGCCATGGGCAGGGACACCTCACACTAGAGCAGTTTGCTCAGAGCCACATCCAGCCTGACCTTAAAAACTTCCAGGGATGAGGCTTCTACCACCTCTCTGGGCAACCTGTTCCAGTGTCTTAGCGCCCTCATGGTGAAGACCTTCCTGACATCCACTCTGAATCTACCCATTGCTAGTTTTGTTCCATATCCCCATGACCTATCATTACCTGACACCCTAAAAAGTCCCTCCCCAGCATTCTCGTAGGCCCCATTAAGATATTGGAAGGACCACAATAAGGTCTCCTTGGTTGGTTGGTGGGTTTCTCGGTTGTATCTTTCAAAGGGCAAAGGGCCAGAAAGAATTTTAAACAATGTCTGTGACATCTGTCTCCTCCTTTCCTTCAGTGCCATGATCTGAAGTCAGGAATCTGTGTTGCCTCTTCTTCCTCCCCAGTTAGCTGAGTTTAACAGAACTCTGAAGTGATAAGAGAGGCATAAGGAAATGAATATTGTTTTGGTCCCTGTTTCTGATTTTGCTAAGTCAGTAACTGAGGAAGGGGAACCTGAGGATCAAGTATGCTGAGCAAAAGATACAATTAGACTGATAGAAAATAAACTTAGATGCTGTCTGAGATCTTTTTGGCCTGCTGCAGGGTGAGCTGTCCCTGTTCTTCACACATCTATGTAACATGTTAAAAAATCTTTGTGGATAGTGGTTACACAGCTGCCCTAGGTAGCCTGTTCATGTGCCTCTCTGTCTTCACTAATATCTTCTTAATGTCCAACCTCTATTTTCTTATAATTTAAGCAGAGTCCCCTGCAGAACCAAGACCTGGTTTTGTATCTATAATTCATACAAACCTGTGGATAAATTTAACCTCCCTCCCTATGCAGCGTTCCCTTGAAATGGTGTTTTCTAGACCTCTCATTATTCTTGTTATCCTCTCTCCCTCCTGGATCTTCAGTTGGTCCAGATCTGCAATTAAGTTCATTGCCTGCTCTTTGGTGGACATACTACTGCAGCTAAGGCCCTGTCAGGAGTGCTGAGCAGAAGGGAAGGGTACACAACACTTTTCTCCATTCCATCCAAGGTGACAATGGCTTTGATTTCATACTGGTATAGCGTTGTATTCAGCTCATGATCTGCTCCAGGTCTTGTTCTGCTGCATAGTTCCCCTTGTGAGGGTCCAGTAGCAGCAGTGAAGGTAGAACAGCCTGAGCAGAATGACTCACCTCTGTCATCTCTATTAATTTCCTGAAAATTGGCCTGCATTATTTACCCATTTTCTGCTAGGTAAATCAGAACATTTCCGTATGACACTGCTGCTTAGCAGGACTCTTAATGAGCGTTACAAGACGATCATTTGTAACCCTGAGCCTTTAACTTCCACTTATTTCCAGTAGTCAGAGGGACCTATGCTTGGGTAAATGAAGTGTTGAGCTTTGCCAGCAGAATTATCTTTATTCTCTCTGCACACATACAGAGCTTAATTAACACCACACTGAGATTACCGGTATGGCTCTTCCAGGGGGAAAGGTCCTGTGTCTGTAAGCTTATGAGCAGCGCCAACACCCACCCCTGTAAACATTTCCAATGTTAAATGTGAAATGGCTCTTACCAACCTTTGCAAACATTGAAATCATGCTAGAAAAACCCAAATGAAACATTATTTGACCCGAAGCAGGACTGGTTTGCATTCCAGTGTTGCAAGCAAGTAAAAAGCCTCGTTATTCTGACCCGCTCCACTTAAAATGTTAATTGTGTAATATAAAGTTTAGAGATCTTCTGCCATTGCTAATCTCAATCTTCATTCCTCTTCTTAATTGCACATTTGAGCAAGAAATTGCAATGTTTTTAAATTAGCTCTTGCGATCTATTGGGTCTTATTGTGAAGGGGAAAAGAGTTACTTGGAAGCTCTGTGGTTTATATATACACAGCCAGGCCTGCCTGATTCCCAGGGACATTGTAGGAGAAGTTGCAAATCTAACAAGCATTCTTGAGCAGTACACATTGGAAGATCAATAGCTTTCCTTTCCCCAGTCCTTCCTGCCTTTTCCTGTCTCAGAGAAACCCATGCTTTGTATGCAATGCTGTTAGGCTAGTCTAGGAATAAATGAGAGTTCTTAGTGTGTGTGGTGGGTAATCCTTGATTGCTAACAGAACAAAATTGTAATGGAAATTGGGCAAGCTCTGTTTACACAGAGAAGGGAAAGTGGGTCCCAGGGTTTGCCCTGCAGTATCTGACGGAAGCACTGCAGTCTTCTTTAGAATTTTACAATGTATTAATTGTTGTTATTAACAAAATAATAAAGACTGTAGCATTTTAAGCTGCATGTCACAATTGGTGAATATGGCACATCACCCTGGACATCAGTCTGGAGAAGAGGAGGCTCTGAGGAGACCTAATAGTTGCCTTCCAGTACCTGAAGGGGCCTACAAGAAGGCTGCAGAGGGACTGTTTTCAAAGGCCTGCAGTGACAGGACGAGGAGATTAGAAAACAGCAGATTGAGATTGGATGTTAGGAACAAGTTCTGCACCATGAGGATGGTGGAACACTGCAACAGGTTGCCCAGGGAGGTAGTTGAGGTCCCATCCCTGGAGATATTCAAGGTCAGGCTGGACAAGGCTCTAAGTAACCAGCTCTAGTGAAGGATGTCCCTGCTGACAGTAGGGGAGTTGGACTGGATGACTTTTGGAAGTCCCTTCTAAACCAAACCATTCTACGGTTCTATGATTCTAGGATCTTCTGGATCTGTCAGATCTGTCTTAAAATCTATTTTAAATAATAAAGTAAACATCTTGCTACTCAGCCTGCAGAGTTATTCCAGACATTGCTGATCTCACAGCTGGGAACCTTCTGCTGGTTTGCAGCCTCGACTTGTTCGTGGCAGTCAATACTCACTTGCATTGGTGTTCAGCCACTTGTCATTCCTTATATTGAATGAAAAGAAATAATAATTTAGTATTTGCTTCTAAAGGGCTTACACAGAGGAACAATATCTCCTCTTGGCTGTGAATGTGCTGGGTGAAATGAGCGAGGAGCACTTCATTTCATAGATGAAGGATTCAGTCGTGTGTCCTAGCAGCTCTCTTTGGCTGTTTTTCTTTCTTTCTTTTTTTGTGTGGTTTTGTTTCATTTTGAGCAGAATTGGAAAAGATTGTATTGAGATAAGTGTCACTGTGCCTTGTTTTATGGCATTAATACTTTTGTGTTTCTGTTACAAATGCTTCTGTTGAGAGATTCTAGATAGGAGCTAATCCTCCTTATCCAGGGATCCTCTGATTGATTTATGTGGTCTTTATCCTCCCCAGTCATTTCTCACTGATAATTTCCCATCTTTTAGCAGAAATGCTTATTACTAGGCTCTTCAGGCAGAATCACAAGACACTTCATATTGTTACTTTCCATTCTGTTTCCATTATGCAAGTCTTATGGCCCCTCTTTTCAGATAGGAAATTACAGTATTCCTTGGCATTGGCTGTGCTCTCCTAAGCTGTAGCATTTGTAGCAACCAAAATTGTGCCCCTTTTTTTTTCTGTGTGTGTGTGTGTCTTTGGCAGAAAATATAAGATGAACTCCAAAACAAATGTTTTAAGAAATTACCATCTCCAGCTCTCTTTCATTTTCAGTCAGTTAGACTCCCAGGAACTGTAAGGATGCAGTTAATGCATTTCCGTTGGTGAATATGCTATGGGTGGAAAAGCCTGGATCTCCCAGGTAATTTAGTCACTCGTAATGGGGCTGTGACAAGGTAAAATTAGATGTCCTACTGTGCAGCACCCCATAAAATTATGTAAATAGACGTCTGTAAACACCCGTCTTCACAGGTAAAATGTCCTAAAGGCTGGAAGTTCTACTTCTGTATGTAAGTGGTTTGACAAGGACGCCCAGCCCTGCTGTTACTCAGTGCCAAAGCCTTTGTAATTAAAACCCCAAAATAAGCTTTATTGAAGCCAAACACACTAAGCCAGAGTGCTCCAGGAATCCAGCCCTGGGCATGGGCTCTTGGCCAGCAGTCGCTGCTGCTTTTGGTTGCAGACATTAGGTAGAGCATTTCTGTTGGTGGGTGTACACAGCTTACAGAGTGGCTAATGATGTTTTTTCACCCCAAATTTTTGAGATAGGATGGCTTCCTGGGCTTGAGGCACATCTGTCTCCTCCCAGGGAAGGGTCTGCAAGAGGGCCTGTTGTAAGGTCTCTTGATGCTGGTGTTCCACACTGCAGAAACCAATAAAGATTGATTTGCAAGGTTAATTGTCACGGACATAGTTTCCTAGGGCAGTGGTTAGGTGACTCTGCTGGCCTCCAGGAGCAATAACTGTTTAATCCAGGGATAATTGCATGTCTGTGTTTCTCTCACTGCTCATCTCTCCCTATCCTTCATGTGCTGCCTGAGAACTGAGAACGATGCTCCTATTTCACCCAGGTTCAACCTCTCCCCATCCCCAAATAGTCTTTGGGGGATATAAATGCAAATAGGTGAATAAGCCCATCATCACCCAGCAGATGAGTGGCACAGCCAGCAGCTAGGGCTCAAGCTCTGCAGTGCTTTCCTCTTTGCCTTTCCATTTTTTTTTAATAAGTTGGCAAAATCCCAGCTGGATAGGGAGGGAGGGAAGAAGTGCAAGAATGCTCCTTGTTATTTCTTGCTTTGTAGATGAATTAGCTTGCTGCTGTTGGAGCTGAGGGAGGGAGCAGTCTTTAAGCAAATGTTTACTATTAGGCTCACTTCAGAGCAAGAATTTCTTTCTTTGGAGTATCGGTACATGGAAATATATCTTGGTAATGATAAGCTATTTGGGGCTGGTCTGAACTGTGATCATTTCACACATACTTTCTGTAATTTCACCTAGTGTTTTCCTTGTCTTCTGTTTTCCTGCCCTGCCCACCTTGCTCCAATCTATTTTCTTCTCCAAAGATTAAAGGGCCAAAAAGCTGCACCCTAAAGTGCTTCCATTATTCATGGAAAGTGTCATGTAGCCTAATTATAATGCAAATAGGAAATGATTTATATCTGGAAAAGACAAGACATTTCATTTAGTACCAAATAGCAGGAATGAAAATTACTCTATTTTCTCTCTGTGAAATTGTCCAGTCTTTGCTGGATTGCATATTTTGTTCAGGCTGCTTAATACACTTTAAAGTTCCATATTAAATATTAAGTGGGATCCAAACTGCCACATTTACAAAGTGTTGCTGCATGCAGGGGTGTAATTTAATGTCTACTGTCAGGAAATAAATTCATAGACTATAGATTTTAGTCCTGACTAGGCCACTAACTTAAGTGCCTGGGAGTGCTTCCCTCATTTCTCCAGGCTCGTTTTTCTCTGTCTCTATGGAGCATATATCATGACAAGCACCTAAAGCACGTTGAGTGAATGACTTAACTTCAGTTCTTGATGCACCTAAGAAGCTGGTATTTGCCTTTAGAGAAAATGGCAATGTGTTAATAACTAAGTTTTGATACAATTTGAGGTATATTGTGAATCTGAAGACCTTTTTGGAAACACTTCAGGAGTGGGAGTATTAAAATTTTGGGTTTCCATATTGCTGTTTGCATTTGGTGTCTCCTTCTTTCTTGTTGGCTTTTTGGGGCTTGCCAGTGCTACCAGTGTGTGGGTTGGTATTAAGCCATTTAATCATAGTGTTAAGGCATTTAATTATCGTACAAATGGGAGAAGAAGAGGCTCAGGGGAGACCTTATTGCTCTCTACAACTACCTCAAGGGAGGCTGTAGACAGATGGGGGCTGGTCTCTTCTCCCAGGCAACCAGCACCAGAACAAGAGGACACAGTCTCAAGCTGCTCCAGGGGAGGTTTAGACTGGATGTTAGGAAGAAATTCTTCATAGAGAGAGTGATTGCCCATTGGAATGGGCTGCCCGGGAGGTGGTGGAGTCACCATCATTGGGAGTGTTTAGGAGGAGACTGGATGGGGTGCTTGGTGCCATGGTTTAGTTGATTAGATGGTGTTGGATAATGGGTTGGATGTGATGATCTGGAAGGTCTCTTCCAACCTGGTTTATTTATTATTATTATTATTAAGTGCAACTGCCCAAATTCTTTTAAAAGCCCATAACTGATTAAAATACTGTATGTGAGCACTAGGATTGCAAACTGTGCTGTGAAGTAATGTGAACCAAGAAAAACACAGCAGTTGAAAGTCCTCATGCAATAAAATTTCAAATGGCTTATCGAAAGGCAGTGATGGACTATGTGATTTATTGAAGCTTTTTGATGTAAGAGAAAGCAGCATTTGAGAGTCAATGCTGCAGAGTATTAATTAGGCCTTTGCTGATCTTATCCCTCCTGTGAAGAAAGACTGAGAGACCTGGGGCTGTTTAGTCTGGAGCAGAGTAGGCTGAGAGGGGAGTAAATCAGTGTCTATGTATATTTGAGGGGTGGGTGTCAAGATGAAGGTGCCAGGCTCTTTTGGGTGGTGCCCTGTGATGGGGCAAGGAACAATGAATGCAAGTTGGAACAAAGGAGGTTCTACCTCAACATGAGGAGACACTTCTTTATGGTGAAGGTGACAGAGCTGTGGAACAGGCTGCCCAGAGTGGTTGTGGAGTCTCCTTCTCTGGAGACTTTCAAACCCCATCTGGATGCATTCCTGTGCATCTTGCCCTAGGTGATCCTGCTTTGGTGAGGAGGTTGGGCTCAATGATCTCTGGCGGCCCCTTCCAACCCTGACCATTCTGTGATACTCTTCAGATATATTTTCAATACACTATTGAAACAGACAATTGTTTTGCTGCCCTCTGGCTAATACATATCAGTAAATCATCCCTCATTATCAATATAACAATTGGTAGGCAATTATATAAATGAAGACCTCTGCAGGGGTAGAGGAAAAAAAAGAAAATGCTAACATTTTGCTGTTCAAGAGGTAGAATGTTCTGATCTGTATTGCTGAAGGGGACTTTTAAAATCAAAAGCAGAATATGTGGTGTTCTGCTAAAAAGAGCAGTGTAGACAAATAAGCTGGTGACTAATAATAAGGATAATTAACGTGAATCTGAGCAATCCAACTGGCTAATTGCACAGGGAAGTTTTCTTCAGTCATCTTGGAAATGACAAAAAGCTGTTCTGAGTTAAAATGAGCAACTAGCAGCATGATCTGTGTTTCTCCACTGTTTCTGAGCTGCCTCCTCTGTAGAGCTAAAACAATGAGGGGCTCTGCTCCCCTTCCTTGTAGCTATTGTATTGGAACTATGGAGCAGTAGTAAAAAATTAGGACAATTATTATGAGATTTGATTTATTTTTTAATTACATTTTCAAGACTGCTAGTGTGCAGCCTGAGATTGACTTCCTAATATTTTGCAGACACACACAAAAGAGATTGCAATGCTACCTGGCTGAACGGGTTTGATAATTGTTCTCCCGAGACGTGAGGCTGACTGGTGTTCAGGTGAATGCTTCGATTTCCTTTTCTGCATCCCGCTGGAGTCAAATACATGTGCTGTCCTTGAGTGCAGTGGGAAGCCTAATTGCCTTCCAGAGCTGGGAAGGGCTGGGAAAAAGTCCAGTGCTCCAGGAGGGGTGTGCTCTTCTCCCTTATTAGATGCAGGAGCTGTTTCTGTGCTGGGGAGTAGAGGTTGTGCCAAGAGGCGGGTGTCTGCTATCCAGTGAGGCAGTAGCGATCCACAGGTGTTTTGTGAGCTTTTGTAAGTACATATTTTGAAATAGTATCAGGCATGAGCAGCCTGATCTAGTTAAAGATGTCCCTGCTCACTGCAGGGAAGTCGGACAAGGTGACCTTTAAAGGTCTCTTCCAACCCAAACCATTCTATGATTTGATGGTAACCGGTGGAGACACTGTTTACCAAGGGTAGAAGATCTTACTGATGGTCGTATCTGGGGACAGGCTCTAGGCCAATTCTTTATATGCTTTTCCCTGTGTTCACTGGTGTTTGGCTCAAGATGTACATGTCCTTTGTCTCTAATTTAATCAGAGGGTACCTGAGTGATATTCTTTAGGCCTGTCGTTGTTCTCTTGCATGGCGTTCTCTGATGGATGCACCAAATACCTTTCCATGGGAAATGCCTGCATTTCCAAAGGTTGCTGTGGTGTTCATTTCCATCTTGCCTAATAACATGTCAAGAACAGTAGTGTAATGAAAGGGGTTACTTCCAGTGGCATTTCATAATGTGAACTTACAGTTTGTCTAATCTATTTCTAAAATATTATGGGTAGCTACTAAGTAATGACTAAAGTGCTTTACACACACATATGTACATCAAAGCATGTCTCATATTACTGTTGTAGTGAACCAGTTTGACTCTTCAGTTTCAGTACAACACAGCCCGGAGGTGCTTTGATCTAAGTGCTGATCTGCTCCTTTGCAACAAACGGGACAGGCTTTGTTGTAGTTAAAGAAGAGAAAGAATTAAAAGATGATGGAAGTTTCATTCATAGTTAAGTTTTCCATCTTGTTTTTTCAATGTATTTTTTATGTCACAAAGTATTTGGCAGCTTGTGCTCCAGCTATGGCATCATGTCTCCTTCCTGAAAGCTTCATGGAAAGCAGTCCATGAAGGGCACGTGTGAGGGGACGCAGCCCCTTGGCAGTTGCTCTGCTAAGGTGGAAGCACAGCAGATTTGAGATGGGAAGCTGAACTATTTTTCACTGCAGTATGGCCTACAATATTGACACAGGCAGGGCTGGGGTCTTGAAAAATTCCTCTCTGGAAAATTACACTTCACAAAGTAAATCTAATGCCTGTGGTCAAGGACACTTTCTCTTTGTCCTTGCCTGCATAACTATATGCCATGAAATAGCTGCTGTAGACAGCTCGGGGCTGGCAGCAATTGGTAAAGTGATTTCTTTGTATACTGTTTACTATCTTTAAGGCTTTTAATGGAGGAAGCAATTTTTATGTGTATATTTTTATATATTTTGTAATTAAGAGTCACACTTAACCTGAAAAATAAATACAGCAATATTCTGTTCTTCCCAGGAAGCCCAATTCTTAGCTTGTGCCTTTGGCATAATTCTAATACCTTTAAAAGAGGCATTTTTGACTAAAAGCAATATAAATGAAGGCAAAAATTTAAACTTTGATGAGAAAGCTTATAAAATATGAAAGCTACTAAAGCAGTTCAGAAGATTCTAGTCCCATCTCAGAAATGCAGAAACGTTCTAGGAGTGCTTAGGCCAAAAACTCTGTTGTAGAGGTGCTTTAAAAGAAGAAATCAAACAAGGAACAAACGGTCACTGGCAAGTGCAGGAAGGCATGGAGCTTGTTCACACATTTGCCAGCAGAACATGTGCAGCTTGTTCTGACTTTGAAAGAATCACAGAATGGTTTGGATTGGAAGGGACCTCCAAAGGTCATCTAGTGCAACCCCCATTCAGTCAGCGGGGACGTCCTCTACTAGATCAGTTTGCTCTTAGCCTTGTTAAGGCTGACCTGGAATATCTCCAGGGATGGGGCCTCAACTACCTCCCTGGGCAACCTATTCCAGCTGATGCACTCTCATGGTGCTGAACTTGTTCTTCAACGTTCAATCTAAATCTCCTCTTTTCTAATTTCAAACAATTGCCCCTTGTCCTATCACTGCAGGCCTTTGGGAACAGTCCCTCTGCAGTCATCTTGTAGGCCCGCTTCAGGTACTGGAAGGCTGCTCTTAGGTTCTCCCTGGAGCCTTCTCTTCTTCAGGTTTGACAACCCTGGATCCCTCTGCCTGTCCCCATGGGAGTGCTGTTCTGGAATAGAGCAACCAAAGAACAGTCAGCATGACAGTTTTAGGCTGTGCCTTTAAGGAAAAGGACAGCTACTGAAACACTCTAGCTAAGTATTTTGGTGTAAAACGGAAAACAAAGGTAATTATAAGCAAATTTCGTTGGTAGATCAGTGGGAAGGTAACTTTTAGGTCTTGCTCTGTGCCGTCAGGGTCAGTCTGTCTGTTTCAGTCTGCCTGGACAGCTGTTTTTCTTTCTGTGCTTGGCGCCCACCTTGGACTAATGAGATAAGAAACTAATTCTTTTTCTTCCCTTAGCATATGCTTTTAGCTAACAAAATTTCCCTTAATAGCCTTTCTCTCTCTGACCCTTTATGGGGAAAACAGGGAGGAAGGGGGAAAATAGGATAGAATAGGTTAGAATAGGTTAGAATAGAATAGAATAGAATAGAATAGAATAGAATAGAATAGAATAGAATAGAATAGAATAGAATAGAATAGAATAGAATAGAATAGACCAGACCAGACCAGACCAGGTTGGAAGAGACCTTCAAGATCATCACGTCCAACCTATCAACCAACACCACCTAATCAACTAAACCATGCAACCAAGCACCCCATCCAGTCTCCTCCTGAACACCTCCAGTGATGGTGACTCCACCACCTCCTCGGGCAGCCCATTCCAATGGGCAATCACTCTCTCTGTGTAGCACTTCCTCCTAACCTCCAGCCTGAACCTCTCCTGGTGCAGCTTGAGACTGTATCCTCTAAAAAAGGGGGTTTTAGGGGGAAGGCCCTCCTCTATCGAGGGGAGGGGCAGGTTTTCTGTGGTATGTTCTTCCCTGTCTATTTTTGTATGTAATGTAAATACTGTATATTGTGTATATATTCATCACATTTCATCCTGCTTGTAAAATGTAGCTCTTTTCCATTTTGCTTCTCCGACTGAGCTAGCCGTGGTTTCTGTGTGTGTGTGGGGAGAACTGAACTTCTCTCACTACCACAGTCAGCCTGGGAGAAATCTTGGAATTGTGTCCAACAAAAAGGAAGCTGTTGTGCAGCTCAGTTATCAAATGCCGCTTTGTGCTAAGACAGGCAGCGCTTTAAAGTTTTCTTTGTACTATCACCCAGAAAAACAACGGAGATGGGGGGAGGGGTGGGAGGGGAGGAAGAAAAAGAAAGCAGGAAGGTATAAAAATGTATAAAAGAGCAATAAAAGCAGGCAAGAGCTTATTGTAAAATATATCTCCCTTAAAGCACTGTTTTCATATCTTTCAAACGGTTTCCTCCATCTGATGTCTCCCACTGGACCATTAAAGCAGCTAAAATAGCCCCAGTAGCTTACTTGCCTACATGCCAGCCAAACAGCACTGCCCTGAAGATGATCTTTTCTAATTCATCTTCAGCTTGCTGAGCAAATGACCTCACATCGGTCCTGTGGAGCCCTTCCACATAGCTGATGCGGTCTGATGCAGTTATTATTGCTGCTAGTGCGAAAGTGTCTCAAGAGGGCCCATCTAAACAGGGGGCCAGTGTCCATGGAGCAACAAGCAGACAGAAAGGAGAAGAAAGCATGAAACGGGGCTTTAAAATACCTGCTGGACAGAGAGGGGATAGCTGCTTGGAGAATACCCGAGGGAGACAGCCAGCCCCATGGTCAACTGTAGCTGACCCAAGATGAAGAACTCCTCCACCCAAGGCTGTATTGATAGAAGTACAGCCAAGTGATTGAGGCTGGTGGTTATCCTCCTTAACTCACTACTTGTGAGGTCACATCTGGAATATTTGGTTCTGTTCTGTGCCCCCTAAAGTAAGAAAAGTCTCAGTAACCCATAGCTTGATCAACACATAGCCATCTGGATGATCAGAGCTGGAACACTTGCAGGGGGATTGAGGAGTGCTCAGCCTGGAGAAAGTGGCTATGATGTGGTTTGAACTGAAATTATTTTAGTGACTGAAAATCCTTGAGGCCAGAGGCAGAAATTTCAGAAAAAAAAGAGAGTTTTACTGAGAAAATGTCCCTAGGAGCATAATAAATGACCTCCTCTTAAGAAAAGTAGTAGATCTTTTGACTTTAGGTTAAAGCAAATAGGATTTGCATCTAAAAGACAGGTAAATTTTGGGGTGCTCTGTTATGTAACTGATGTAAGAGCAATGAAAGCATCTTTTTTTTTTTTTTTGCTATGTTGAATAAATCAGAAGTTTAGACTGTAGGGATTTCTAAGTTGACATAGGTTAAGAACCCAATGAAACGTGCTTCTCACAATTTGTGTCCCCCTTTTTTTTTTTTTCCCCCTGCTGTATTTCACAAGCAGTGTATCTGTGAAAACCTTCTTCTGGAAAGCCAGATATTTTACATTCTGTTTTGGTGGCCCCAGGTTCTGTGGCTGTGGTGTGTGGCGTGCGTTACTAGCTCTCTGTGTTTGTCTGTTGTAGAGCAGCCATCAGCCTCAGTCACTGTCAAGCAGTAAGCATTTTTCTTACTGACTCTCAAGTGATTTAAATCTCACAGGCTGTGACATATTAGGTGCTTTCATAGGGCCTTAAGAATAATTCCCACTGCCTGTTACTATTTTTTGGTCATATGTCCTACTTTGGAAAAGTTTCCCCTACAACCCTTCCCTCGCTCGCATCGTCCGCTGATTGTGGCAACCCCACCACTGCCTTTCTCCTTGGTTATAGCATGAGTCACAGTTGTCATATTGTCTGAGCCTCATCCAGTCTTTAATCTGGATCTAAATGTGCATGATGGGGAGCATAGTCTTCATAGAAAGATTATGTGGTCCTTGGGTGAGAGTGCAGTGAAGATAAGGGAGAAGGGCAACGAAGTTGGTGAGGGGTTTGGAACACAAGCCTTATGAGGAAAGGCTGAGGGAGCTGGGGTCCCTTAGCCTGGAGAAGAGGAGACTGAAGGGTGACCTTATTGCTGTCTTCAACTACCTGAAGAGAGGTTGTAGCCAGGCAGAGGTTGGTCTCTTCTCCCAGGCAGCCAGTACCAGAACAAGAGGACACAGTCTCAGGCTGCGCCAGGGCAGGTTTAGGCTGGATATTAGGAAGAAGTTCTATACAGAGAGAGCCCATTGGAATCGGCTACCCATGGAGGTGGTGGAGTCACCTTCATTGGAGGTGTTTAGGAGGAGACTTGATGGGGTGCTTGGTGCCATGGTTTAGTTGTTTAGGTGGGCTGGATTGGTTGATGGGTTGGACGTGATGATCTTGAAGGTCTATTTCAACCTGGTGTATTGTATTGTATAAATATCTAAAGGGACAGTGCAGTGCTCTGTTTTCAGTCATCTACATTTTATTCCCCCTCCCCCTTCCTCCAAGAAGTAGCCTTCCTCTTAGGTGCATAAATACACACAGGATGGAATTTTTTTAGAGCTGCTCACTTTTTTGGGGGTCTGTGCTGTTCTGGTATGCTGTGTGCCATAGCTCAGCTTCCCTTTCACTGCTAATGAAGCTCTGAAATGGAGAGAGCATACACGTGTGTAGATACATAAAACCTCTTTGTAAAAGGACTGCATTCTGCATGTTCACTCATTCATCTGCATGCTCTCTGAGATATATGCTGAATAGCTTCCAAAGGTTTCTGGAGACTCGAATCTTCCCTTGCATGTAAATGGGAATGCACAGAAACTTTTCCATAGCAAATGCAGGGGCAATAGCAACACCAGCATTAAACTCCTGGTAGCCGTTGCTTCTAATCCTCAATTTACTCATCTAGAGAGATTTACTGAGTCTTTGGAACCGCCCAGAAACCCCAAGCACTAATATGTAGATCCTGTAGCTGTCTGAGATTCTACAAAGCTCAAAATGCTCCTTCTAGTGCAATAAAATCCAGCTTTATGTGCCAGCTTCTGCAGGTCTGTTTTTGCAGAGCAGTTGTATTAGGTTAGTGCATTTTAAGGGAGCAAATTACCTCATGATATTCAACAGGAGAATCATCTGTTATGAGAAACTCCTAATTTTGAGACTGCTGATGAAAAAAAATTACATTCATCTTCTCTATAAAACTGAATTAATTCATTGATATGAGAGGCACGAGACCAGTTTGGTTACTGGAGTACTGAGTCCAGCACAGGAAGGATATGGACATTTAAGGGCAACAAGGCTGGTGAGAGGCCTTGAGCACAACCCCTATGAGGAGAGGCTGAGGGAGCTGGGGGTGTTTAGCCTGGAGAAGAGGAGGCTCAGGGGAGACCTCATTGCTCTCTACAACTACCTGAAAGGTGGTTGTGGCCAGGAAGGGGTTGGTCTCTTATCTCTAGCAACCAGCACCAGAACAAGGGGACACAGTCTCAAGCTGCACCAGGGGAAGTTTAGGCTTGAGGTCAGGAGGAAGTTCTTCACTGAGAGAGTCATTCGCCATTGGAATGGGCTGCCCAGGGAGGTGGTTGAGTCACTGTCCCTGGAGGTGTTCAAGAGGGGATTGGGCATGGCACTTGGTGCCATGGTCTAGTCATGAGGTCTGTGGTGACAGGTTGGACTCAATGATTTTGAGGTCCCTTCCAACCTTGGCGATACTGTGAATCTGTGATACTGATAGAGAGGGTCCAGAGGAGGGCCATGAAAATGATCAGGGAGGTGAAGCACCTCTGCTACGAGGATGAGCTGAAGGAGCTGGGGATATTCAGCATGGAGAAGAGAAGACTCCAGGGAGACCTGAGAGCAGTCTCCCAATACCTGAAGGGGTCTACAAAAAGGCTGCAGCACTGTTTGCAAAGGCCTGCAGTGATAGGATGAGAGGCAATGGCTTGAGATTAGAGAAGAGGAAATTTAGAATGGATGTTAGGAACAAGTTCTGCACCATGAGGATGGTGGAACACTGCAACAGGTTGCCTAGGGAAGTAGTTGAGTTTCCATGCCTGGAGATACTCAAGGTAAGCCTTGGCAAGGCTCTGAGCAACCTGAACTAGTAGAGAATGTTCCGCTGACTGCAGGGCAAGTTGGACTGGATGGCCTTTGGAGGTCCCTTCCAGCCCAAACCATTCTGTGGATTCTATGATTCAATGAAATGTGTTTTTTTTAAATTAGTGGAGGTTTTATTTATGCAATCAGCATAAACTTCAATCTTCATCCTGACTAACTAGGGTTGCTTAGCCTGGAGAAGAGGAGGCTCAGGGGAGACCTTCTTGCTCTCTACAACTCCCTGAAGGGAGGTTGTAGCCAGGTGGGGGCTGGTCTCTTCTCCCAGGCAACCAGCACCAGAACAAGAGGACACAGTCTCAAGCTGCACCAGGGGAGGTTCAGACTGGATGCTAGGAGGAAATTCTACACAGAGAGAGTGATTGGCCATTGGAATGGGATGCCTGAGGAGGTGGTGGAGTCACCATCATTGGAGGTGTTTAGGAGGAGACTGGATGGGGTGCTTGGTTGCATGGTTTAGTTGATTAGGTGGCGTTGGATGATAGGTTGGATGCGATGATCTTGAAGGTCTCTTCCAAGCTGGTCTGGTCTGGTCTGGTCTATTCTATTCTATTCTATTCTATTCTATTCTATTCTATTCTATTCTATTCTAGTCCAGTCCATTCTAGTCCAGTCCAGTCCAGTCCAATCAAACCTCTTTCAGATAACCATATGAACAAAGTAGGGTGGGATTTTTTGGGAGGCATTTTTACTGCTATTTTTACCAAGTATTGTAATATTACATAATGCTTATAGGAGTATTTTGAGATCACAGGATGAAAGAGGGTATAGAAGTGCAATGTATTTATTATTATTATTCTCACTATTAACGTTTGATGAGTCCCCTGGCTTTTCTTTCAGGATTTTCTACTTATTTCAGTTGCACATTTTTAATTGCTTAGTGAAATTGATGTAGTCATATCTCAGAGTTGGTTTAATTGGAATTATTGATGTCTGAAGCAGCACCCAGGCTGGGAAAACTTGGGGTCTGATCAAAGTCTGCTGCTAATGGTTTAGTGAAGTTAAAAATTCAGTCTTAATTAAAAAATGAAAGCGAGAGCATGTGCTTTCAAAGTGCACATTTTGTGCTAAAAGGGAAGAGTCACTGCTTGGTTATATGGAAGTGCTCATTGTAGTATTTAAGAAGAAGGGTGACAATAATGACTGAAGATTTTAGTCCTCAATATTTGTTGAGTTTTTCACCTGGTAGTGTTTACTGGGTGCCACACTGTGCTTGCCTACCTGCTGGTATGCTTTATTCCCTTTAGTCCTGTTTGGAACTGCCTGTAAAATGGGAAGTTGATTTTAAGAGGGGCTTTAAGATTTGTGATTTTTTTTTTGTCTGGTTGGTTTGGTTTTAATGAATGTAGACCAAGGATTTTGAATTTGGGGGGGGGGGGGGGGGGGGGGATTTTTTAACTTGATTGAAAATGCATAGAAATGTTTACAGTTCAAAAATGTGTTCTGCAGCCCAGCAGGCAAATCGTACCCTAGGCTGCATCAAGAGGAGTGTGGCCAGCAGGGCAAGAGAGGTTTCTTCCCCTTTACTGTGCTCTTCTGAGACCCCACCTCAAATACTGTCTCTGGTTCTGGTGTCCCCATGATAAGAAGGGCATGGACCTGATGGAGTGGGTCCAGAGGAGGGCCACAAAGATCACAGAATCACAGAAGCAAGGTTGGAAAAGACTTTTGAGATCATCAAGTCCAGCCTATTACCCAACACTATCTAATCAGCTAAACCATGGGACTAAGTGCCTCATCCAGATCTTTCCCTACTCATCCAGATCTTTCCCTACTCAAATTTGGATCTGCTGTCCATGTACTAGGACCAGAGAACTGCTCATGGTAGACCAGTGCAGCTCTCCTTCTGGAAGAACTCTCTCTTCTCTTTACTGTTCTTTGTAACTCATGCACTTGTGCCTGTAGAACAAGAGGTTTCCATCTCATACTCATATTGTCTCCATACTCACACAGGGGAGACCACAGGGTTCATTGTGGCATGGACTGTTCCTGTTTAGCTGTAGGAGAGTTCAACTCTGCCAGCTAAACCCATTGGCTCCTCTTCAGCCCAGCAGTGTCCTGGCTTCAGACAGCCTGCTCTCAGAAGTAAGCCCCATCCCACACACACAGATGGGTGGGAAAACAACCCAAAAAAACCCCTCTGGGCTGAGATAAAGTTTGCTGAGATGGTAATACTGTACAATTACCTTAGCATAAGGTGTGTGTGGGGGGGTTATTTATTGAACTTAATACTAGCCTATCAAAATCACATTTGGTTTGTCAATAAATTATCTAGTATCCCAGAGTAGTGGAACATCCTGAAAGGAGCCATATTAAGCATCTAGCAATTACTAAAAGTCAGTAATTCCTTTTTGAATATTATTTTAAGATCCATCCTTTCTCAGCAGCAATGGTTTTACTGTCTGCCCCTTTTCCACCCCATTTTCCCCCCTTTTTACCATTAAATTTCAGAGCAGCTGGGCTCTGTTAGAGTCTCCTCCCACCCCAGGTGTGGCCACTTTGCCCTCTCCACCCACTCCCCTTCTTAACCCCACCCAGGAAAGGCAGAAGCCCTAAGCTGAGCCCATCTGGGCTGAGGGATCCTCCTCTCATCCCTGGTAAGTGCCCATGGTGTGCACTGGGTGATGGTGGTGGTGACAACAAAGGCCGGGGGGCCTGGTGGCCCCCCGGTTAGGTAGGAAGAGTATTGATATCCACTCCAATATCATTCATGGGTGCTGGCTGGGCCTCCTTACTGGGGCTATGATGATCCAAGTGGTGGTGGAACACCTCTGCTGTGAGGATAGGCTGAGGGAGCTGGGGTTGCTCAGCCTAGAGAAGACTCTGGGGAGACCACAGAGCTCCCTTCCAATACCTGAAGGTATCTACAGGAAGGCTGGAGAGGAACTTTTCATGAGGGTGTCTGGAGACAGGACAAGGGGGAATGGTTTGAAGATGAGGGAGAATAGATTTAGATTGGACCTTAGGAAGAAGTTCTTCAGTATGAGGGTAGTGGGACTCTGGAATAGGTTGTCCAGGGAGGCTGTGGATGCCTCCTCCCTGGGGGTGTCAAGGCGAGGTTGGATGAGGACTTGAGCAGCCAAGTCTAGTCGAGAGGCATCCCTACCCATGGTGGGGAGGTTGGAGTAGATGATCTCTAAGGTCCCTTCCAACCTAAGCCATTCTGTGATGATGATGATTTCACTTCTTGAACAGCCCTTACAGTCTTTTGTTATTTGACAGGTGGAGGGTCACTTGCACACCCTTCTTATTTTTCCACAGTTTCCTTCATTGAATGAAAGCCATTGCAACCCATGTAATGCTGTGGGGAGACCCCCCCAATGCCACCATCTTTATGAAACATTGTTCATGTATTCTCCAGAAGCATACATTCTATTTTGGTGGGTTTGATGGATGGACCACTAGATGGATACAGAACTGGCTTGATGGCCGCACCCAAAGAGTGGCTGTCAAAGGGTCCATGTCCCAGTGGAGGCCAGGGACAAGCGGAGTCCCTCAGGGATCAGTCCTGGGACCTGTCTTGTTCAACATCTTTGTGGGTGCCATGGACAGTGGCATCGAGTGCACCCTCAGCAAGGTTGCTGATGACACCAAGCTGTGTGGTGCAGCAGACACGCTGGAGGGAAGGGATGCCATCCAGAGGGACCTTGACAGGCTGGAGAGGTGGGCACAAGCCAACCTCATGAGCTTCAACAAGACCAAGTGCAGGGTCCTGCATCTGGGTCGAGGCAACCCCAGGCACAAATCCAGGCTGGGCAGGGACTGGCTGGAGAGCAGCTCTGAGGAGAGAGACTTGGGGGTGCTGGTGGACGAGAAGCTCAACATGAGCTCTCAGTGTGCACTTGGAGCCCGGAAAGCCAATCAGATCCTGGGCTTCATCAGGAGCAGTGTGACCAGCAGGTCAAGGGAGGTGATTCTTCCCCTCTACTCAGCTCTGGTGAGACCCCACCTGGAGTACTGCCTCCAGTTCTGGAGCCCCTATTACAAGAGAGATGTGGACGTACTGGAAGGTGTCCAGAGAAGGGCCACGAGGATGAGCAGAGGGCTGGAGCACCTGTCCTGTGAGGACAGACTGAAAGAGTTGGGGCTGTTCAGTCTGGAGAAGAGAAGGCTCCGAGGTGACCTCATTGTGGCCTTCCAGTATCTGAAGGGGGCTACAGGAAGGCTGGGGAGGGACTTCTCAGGCTCTCAGGTAGTGATAGGACTAGGGGGAATGGAATGAAGCTGGAGGTGGGGAGATTCAGGCTGGAGGTGAGGAGGAAGTTCTTCCCCATGAGAGTGGTGAAGCCCTGGAATGGGTTGTCCAGGGAGGTTGAGGCCCTGTCCCTGGAGGTGTTTAAGCCCAGGCTGGATGAGGCTCTGGCCAGCCTGATCTAGTGTGGGGTGTCTCTGCCCATGGCAGGAGGGCTGGAACTAGATGATCCTTGTGGTCCCTTCCAACCCTGACTGATACTATGATACTGTTTTCACAGTATTGATCAGACCTTCCTGAACTATTTTCTTGCCTAATTGGGGATGCAAAGAGGTTTATGTTACTCTGCTTACCATCTCGAGAGCTGTTTTTACACTGCTTGTTTAGAGGTTTGCTTCCTTGGGAGAGTTTATTACTGTATGAATGAAAATGCCTTTCTGAAGCTATTAATCATTTCAAGATTTAGAAAAAAAAAGCCACAAAAAAAACCCCCAAACCTAATTGAGAACATTTCCCATTATTATTAAACTCTCAGGGGTGCTGCAGGGCGTGCACATTATTATACATTAAACCTACAATTTCTCAATGCTTCTTGTGCCTTTTGGCACAGTGCTGTACTTGGGAATTTTCAGGAGCATGACCAGCGCTCACCCACCCCAGCCACAGTGAAGAACATGTACTTTTTATCATTTTCTCATCAGCTGCTGCCTCCTGTTTGCAGTGAAATTGTTCTGGCCGGTGTTCTTGTGTCTGAACTGCATGCAAAGGCTCAAACTAATGAAAAGGACTTCTTAACATTGTTGGGCTGTGTTGTGATCTTCCCAACGAAGTGGAAGGGGGCTCATCATGTGGGTCATTTGAAAATTGATTGAAGCAGATCGCTGAGGAATGCACGGCAGTGAGCATTTATTCTCTGTCACAGGACATTCTAGATAAGATAATAGGCTATTGCTGGGACTTTTTGATGTTGAACTTGAGCTTTTCAAGTGGTAGTCAGAGTGATACATTGGGTATGCATTGTACCTAAAGGCTGTGCGTGAAGTAGGCTGCTAGCAGTGGATAATAATGCTGAGGCTCATCAGTGAAGCTTTTATACAATGAGCCAGTGTCACCTGAATGATTCTTTTTGTGCAGTGCACTGGACTGCAGACAATTGGTGAGTTGGGTAGAGATTGCTGTTAGTCGGTGTCCCGTTTTGTAAGAGGTTGTGTTCATCCTTTGTAGCTCCGGTGAACCAATTTGCAGCCTGCACACAGTTTACTTTAGCAGTTTTTGTGGGAGTGACAATTCCTACTGAGACAGGGTCACAGAGTGACAGGATGGTTGTGGTTGGAAGGGACCTCTGGACGTCCTCTTGTCCAACCCTGCTGCTCAGGCAAGGTCACGTAGAGCCAGGTGCCCAGAGCATGTCCAGATGGCTTTTGAATATCTCTGAGAATGGAGACTCCACAATGTCCCTGGGCAACCAGTGCAGTGCTCAGTCACCCTCATGCTGAAAAAATGCTTCCTGGTGTTGAGACAGTACATTCCGTCTCTCAGTTTATGCCCACTGCTTGTGGTCCTGTCACTGGGCACTACTGGAAAGAGCCTGGCTTTGTCCTCTTTACAGCTTCCCTTCAGATATTTATATGTGTTGGTAACATTCTGAGCCCTCTCCTCTCTAGGCTAGTTGGTTCCAGCTCTCTCAACCTATCCTCATATGTGACATACTTCAGACCCTCATCCTTGAGGGCCTTTGTTGCACTCTTTTCAGTATGGCCATGTGTCTCGTGTATTGGGGAGGTAGGAACTGGACCCAGCACTCCAGTTGCACCTCACCAGCACCAAGTAGAAGGAAAGGATCACTTGACAGTACTTTGCTGGGACTTTTTGATGTTGAACTTGAGCTTTTCAAGTGGTAGTCAGAGTGATACATTGGGTATGCATTGTACCTAAAGGCTGTGCATGAAGTAGGCTGCTAGCAGTGTCCTGTTTTGTAAGAGCTTGTGTTCATCCTTTGTAGCTCTGGTGAACCAATTTTCAGCCTGCATACAGTTTACTTTAGCAGTTTTTGTGGGAGTGACAGTTCCTGCTGAGGATGGTTGAGGTTGGAAGGGACCTCTTGTCTCTTGAAGGGACCATGTGTCTCTTGTATTGGGGAGGTAGGAACTGGACCCAGCACTCCAGTTGCACCTCACCAGCACCAAGTAGAAGGAAATGATCACTTGACAGTAGTTTTCCTAATGCAGACAGAGATATCAATTGCCTTCAACTTGGTGTCCACCAGGACCCCCACCTCCTTTTCTGCCAAGCTGTTTTCCAGCTTGTTGGCCCCCATCAACTAGTTAATACATTAACCTTTACATCAGATATTGCAGATATTGACTGTATTTTGGCACAGGGATTTTTCTGACATGTAACTCTGGAAGCTGTAATATGTTTTTTAGTGTGCTCTTGCCAGTGATTATAAATTAAATGGATCCGAACTTGGAGCAGTTATTCTTTGAATGACTTAAAGCTTTGTGCACAAGAATACTGTGCTGCTAAAGATGGATTTGAAATATTGGGGTTTTTTAACCTACACAATTCTAGCTGTATAAAATTATACCTGTGTGTGCTGAGGGCTTCACTGATTACAGTCTGTTGACACCACAGACCTCTCCTGTTGATCTTGTTCTCTCATTTGGTGCTAGTACTCAGGTCTAATATTCTGAATAGCTGCTCCTGTATAATATATGCAGATACAATTCAATTTTAATTGAATTAGTAATCAAGGATAAAGGTACTGAAGACTCTGAAAAATAAAGCCAGCGTTCATGAGTTATGAGGGGGAAGGAAAGCTTGGCCTTGCCTCATCCTGGTCATTTGAGAGCATATTTAGAGGGAATAGAGAAAGAGTGACCTCAATGGCAGGGCACTAGGCTGGAATTACAAGGCTGAGGAGCTTCTTGAACATTAGCTGTGGGCAACTTTGGGCAATTTGCTTTATCAGTCTGCCTTAGTTATCTCACCTGTAAATTGCACCTGATATGGCTCTGTTCTACTGCAGAAAGTGATATCAACTAATTAAATACCCCATTCCTAGTGGCCTTGCAGTTGAGTTTCTATACATAGCATGGAGATCAGATACAATATTTCTGCCTAAGTAGGTAGAAAAGTAATGAATTCAGGATCTTGATGAAGTGGTCTGGTATCTTTAGGAAGAGCATAATGTCAAGAAAGTATGAGAGGAGCATTCCTGGAGAGCTCTGGGATATTGCCAGCAGGTACAAGATGCTAGCAGGTGATGAGATAAGCTTTTGTGCTCAAGTTGCAAACCCTCTGTCCAGCAGTGGTTGGAGTCTGCAGATAGGCTTGGTGTTCCTGCATCTCCCTCCAAGCCAGTTATATCAAGCCTCATCTTGTCTTCCAAGACATGGGCAGATCCCAAATACAATAACCATTGGGCTAACAGTTCTGCTCATTTCAGAATGATGGAATTTGAGAGACATGCTGAACATAGGCCTCAAATTGGACAGAAAGTCTCTGCCTCAGTTTGAAACTTTACCGGCTCATAAAGTCAGCCTGTTTCTGGCTCAAAGAGTGACAACTAAAATCCTGTTTGTAACAGAAACTTAGATGCAATACTAAATCTGAAATAGTTCTTCACCCTGCCTAGTATATTCCTGACAAGCTTCCACTGAGCAGTCTGGCTATGATTCTTATTTCCTGCAGCACCCAACAATCTTCAAATATGAGAATAAACCTCTCTTATTTCAGCTCCAGTATTCTGAAGTGATGTTTGTGTGGACCATCCATGTCCTTTAGGTTGCTTGCTCCAAGTGGTCTGCATGTTTGGCATACACAGATGAATATGAAGGTGTGAGAGAGACATGCACTAAACTGATAAAGACATCATTCTGGAGCATGTATTAAAAAGGAATTTTAATATATTAGATGTTATGTAATAGAATCATAGAATTGTTAGGGTTGGAAGGGACCTCGAGGATCATCTAGTTCCAACCCCTCTGCCATGGACAGGGACGCCTCACACTAGACCTGGTTGCTCAGAGCCACATCCATAGAATCAACAAGGTTGGAAAAGACCTCAAAGATCATCAAGTCCAACCTGTCACCAAACACCTCATGACTACTAGACCATGGCTTCAAGTGCCACGTCCAATCTCCCCTTGAACACCACCAGGGACAATGACTCCACCACCTCCCTGGGCAGCACATTCCAATGGCTAACAACTCTCTGTGAAGAACTTTCTCCTCCCCTCAAGCCTAAACTTGCCCTGGCACAGCTTGAGACTGTGTCCTCTTGTTCTGGTACTGGTTGCCTGGGAGAAGAGACCAACCCCCTCCTGGCTACAATCACCCTTCAGGTAGTTGTAGAGAGCAATAAGGTCTCCCTTGAGCCTCCTCTTCTCCAGGCTAAACAATCCCAGCTCCCTCAGCCTCTTGTCGTAGGGCTTGTGCTCGAGGCTTCTCTCTTACCCTCGTTGCCCTTCTCTGGACACGTTCAAGAGTCTCAACGTCCTTCTTAAATTGAGGGGCCCAGAACTGGACACAGTACTCAAGGCCAACGTGGCCTTAACAACCTCCAGGGATGAGGCTTCCACCACCTCCCTGGGCAACCTGTTCCAGTGTCTCACCATCCTCATGGTGAAGAACTTCTTCCTAACATCCAATCTGAATCTACCCATTTCTACTTTTTCCTATTCCCCCTATTCCTATCATTACCTGCCACCCTGAAAAGTCCCTCCCCAGCTTTCTTGTAGGCCCCCTTCAGATGCTGGAAGGGCCACAATAAGGTATATGTAAGAAAAACATATTAATCTTTACAACTGCTGGTACAACCAGGCTGTGTTCTTATTCAGATACCAACCGAATTCCATTTGGTATTGTTACACTCCTCATTCAAATTTTGCAGAGGAGTTTCAGATGATTAAAAGACTCCATAGCACCAACCCAGAGTTCCACAGTAAAACATATTACAGCTGTTCTTTAGTTACAATGAGTGGGGGGCACACCTTCATCCCTGAAAGCCATTTAGTGCCGTTCCATGGTTTTGCGTGGGGTTGATTATAAATTGGAGTTGTATTCATCATCTTGACAAACATGAAAGTTTTGTGGGTTTAGTGCTGTGTTCTCCAAATAGAAAAATGCACCAAAGCCTGTACCAGTTATTCCAGCAAAACTATTCCTGCTTGAGAGGGAACTGCAAAGGCCAATATAAATATAATGTCTGTGAAAATAGTCACGACTGCTGAGGAGAGAGAAATATGTTAGTTGGTGCTGATTGTTTGCCCCAAATCTCCTAATGAGTTGAAGTGAAAGTAATTAAAAAAAGAGGCTAAATGTCAAGGAATAATTTCCCAAGCAAGTATTTCAGAGCCTGCTACTGGCTGCAGTCACAGAGAGGGGGAATCTTTATCACCCAAGACACTTCAATCTATAAGACAAGGAATTGATGATTAAAAATGTCAATAGAAGGAGCTCAGGCAGATGTCTTCCCTGGCCTTCCTGATTTTTTTTTTTTTTTTTTAGAGCTCTGTAGTCTTAAGGATGATTTTTTTGTAGCTCTGTAGTCTTAAGGATGAACTGACCTCGTGAGGTTGAGGGGCAGCAGAGAGTCATTATTCAAATCTAACTTAATTTTACAGTTATCTCTGTTCTTCTAAAAGATGTTGAGGGGCTTGATGGAGCAGGTGCAAAGAAGAGGAACTAAGCTGGTGAAAGCCTAGATAATGAATCTGATGGAGAGCAGCTGAGGGAACTGGGACTATCTAGTTTGAGAAAGAGGAGGCTGAGGGGAGACCTTATCACCCTCTGCAACTACCTGAAAGGACAATATGGAGAGGTAGGTGCTGGTCTCTTCTCGGAAGTAATTAGTGATAGGACAAGAGGGAAGAGCCTCAAGCTGCACCATGGGAGGTTTAGGCTGGACATCAGGAAGAAATTTTTCACTGAAAGAGTGGTCAAGCATTGGAACAGGCTGCCCAGGGAGGTGGCTGAGTCACCATCCCTGTATGTGTTTAAAGGTCATTTAGATGTGGTGCTTAGCAATGTGGTTTAGTGGTGAACTTGGTAGAGTAGGGTTAATGGTTGGACCTGATCATCTCAAGGGTCTCTTCCAACCTGAATGATTCCATGATTCTAAGTTATCATTTGCTTAATAGCTAAATAATAATAACAGATTGGATGTTAGGAAGAAATTCTACAGAGAGAGAGTGCCCATTGGAATGTGCTGCCTGGGGAGTCACCATCATTGGAGGTGTTTAGGAGGAGAATTGATAGCATGCTTGGTGCCATGGTTTAGTTGATTAGGTGGTGTTGGATGATGGGCTGGGCACCATGATCTTGAAGGTCCATTCCATTCCATTCCATTCCATTCCATTCCATTCCATTCCATTCCATTCCATTCCATTCCATTCCATTCCATTCCATTCCATTCCATTCCATTCCATTCCATTCCATTCCATTCCATTCCATTCCATTCCATTCCATTCCATTCCATTCCATTCCATTCCATTCCGCTGTACTGGTGCTGTAGAGATTCCAGGCATGTTGGACTGTAACATGGTGGCAGAGTCAGCATCTTGTAGCCTTGTCTACTTTGAACTGGGAAAATCTAGCAGACTTTACTGGGGGCTGTTGTTGATGTATTTCAGCTCTGTATTGCATATGTTCAAAAATAAATGCAAGCCCTTCTAGATAACTGTAGTGTATTGTCAGATCTCATGTAGAGATTTGATGGTGGAGCCAACAGAAGAGTTCATACTAAAGGATAAAATCCAGCCTTTACATAAGTTTATGTAAAACAGCAGAATTATTATTTGCTTGCATCAACTGATTTTGACATAAAGGTAGGCAGGTGGGAGATGGCTTGGTTTTATTTTTTCAGAGAGAATTTTTCATCTCTGCTCCTCCAAAGTAGTTGTCTTTGCTTTCAGGGTTTATTTGAAGTAGTCGAATGAGGCCTTTGCAGCAGGGAAGCTGTTTGCACAGTGCTGTCAGCGGCATCCCTTTCCTGCTCTCTCTGTCTCCTGGAAGTGAGGCTCATGCAAGAGCAGAAGATGAGAAAAGGCTCTATTTTACATAGGACTTAGCCCTTGCTTCTCTGGGTGAATATTTTCCAGTGATTTTATGCTGAAGAAAATTGCTCCAAGGTGGGAAAACAAAGCTGTAATGCTCTGGAGCTAGCAGAGTTAACTGTCAGGGTGCAATTCTAACTGGGGAAACTTGCGACCTCTGCGAGCCTTCCTTGTTAGTATGTGCTATTCCTCTTACAGGTCTCCTGATCAACAGAGAGTTAAAGATAAGGCTCTTATATTTCTTTTTTTTTTTTTTTTCTTCATGGAAAAGAGCACAGTAGGAGTTTGATGAGCAGACACTTTTATAATAAAACCCTTCTGTCTCATTGAAAGTGTAGATTGCTAGCTATTACATGACACTGAACAGTTTCCCTTTCAGTATTATCACACAGTGACTTAAATGTGATGAGGCATTAGAACAGATTGAATTATTTTAATTTTTCCTTTTTCACTGGGTGTCTGAAGCCATTGTGTTTTATTTTGAGGTAAATTATCCTATTTATCTTGTCTGCATAAATACCTTTATGAATAATGCAAGAAGTTGGGATGCTAAAAGTAAAAATTGCAGACCTGTCCTTAAAGGACAGGATTAACATCCTGCAAGATCTTATTCAAAACCAACTGGTGCCTTTATTCTACAGCACAAAAATGTACCATTTTGGAGTTTTTGCAAAGCCATTATGGTGTAGTGTTGCCAGATCCATTAACAATTCTGTACTAATGACAGTTAAATAACTGAGTGGAGTAAAAGCAGGCACTGGAACTGTCTGTACAGACTCTCCTTTTACCATGGACATTGTAAGAGGGCTTGAATGAAAACACTGCAGAAGTAGTTCCACGGGGTCTTATGTTGAATTACAGATAGAAACAAAAAAAACCCCCACCCTCAAAACAAAACAAAACACCCACCACCACCAAACACCCCCCCCCCCCCAATAAAAAAGGGAGGGGGAAGTACATTTAAGTAAGTACATTTTGCAGAGGCAAATTAAGGTTATGGATAATGTTCAGTTCCCAAGGAAATATTAAATTGGCTGTTTCTCACAAGCACTCTGTTTAGGTCTTGCTAGCTATTACAGCAGGCATGCAGAAAGCCCATGCTGATTTGTGAGTTCAGTGAATGTGTGTGCTCTGACTTTTGTGAGCATGGCTTCGTCACATGGGATGATCAGGTGTAGATGTGCTTGTGAAGACACAGGTTCCTCCATCCATGGTTGGATGACGTGATGCTGTGTGAAGGCACAGTCCGGAGCACTGCTGCCAGGAGCCCTGAGCAAGGACAAGACCTAAAGCATGGGAACCCAGTGAAAAACTGTCCACCTGTTATTTCCTCTGGTGCTTGTCATTGCAGAATTTCTGAACAGGCTTTTCTGTGCTCCTTTGCAGAATCATAATTTCTGTGCTGTTCTCCCTCTGAGGTCAGAGATATACACCCTCATTTCAGTTTAGCATAACTTTTATGAAGAAGATATATAGAGAGTGTTCTGGTAAGCATCTGCACACACAAACGACACATAAATATTGCATATAGAGATTGAGTTTTTATAGCAAAATCCCAACCCAGACTGGGATAGAAAGATGGTAATCCTGAGGTGACTATGCAAGTATAGTGCTAGGATCCAAAGATAGGAAAGCAATGATGAGGAAAGGTGAATTGATTCTAATTCCCTGAACTGGCCATTATATATAGCAACAGCTTCCTTGGCAGAAAAAGATCCCCAGAATAAAAGTATTTTCAAAAGCCATAGTACACCCAGATGGAAATGATCTATTACGTGAACTAAGTAATGTCATAGTTTATGACACACCATTTTATAAAGCTGTTATTTGCAGTTTTCTCTTGATATCACAAAGATCTTAAATCATTCTGAAAATCTAAACCAAACCCCTAATATTTGGCTATACCTGCAGAGAGATATTTACATGTGTGGTACAGATAATGCACCGGATCACAGGAGAAGCTTGCAGACCTAATCAGCATATTTTTTCCCCTTTTAGTCTTTTTGTACATGATTTAAAACATGGGAGTAAGAAACTGCCTTATATGGAGAAGCTGCTAATGGTTTTCCCTGTTCCTGCCACTCTTCATACACACTGTGTTGTGTGGTGCTGCTAATGACGTGTTGCCAAAGGAATACACACTTGCAGGAGCAGAAGGGTTGCTTTGCTGTTCTCCCCATACCATTACCCCAGGCCACGTCCAGTATGCACACACACACACATGCAGCAGAAGGCTGGGCTGGGGAGCAAAGAGGGTTGCTGAGCTTAATCTGGAGAGGAGAGGATCAGGGCATCTCCTGTGAGCTAGAGGTAGCTCTGGTAAGGGAGAGGTAGTGACAGGGAGCAGAGCTTGGCAGATATTTTTTACCCCCTCTTAGTTACTTCTGCCTCAGTGATGCTTTTTTTATGGCAGATTTTCCCAAAGCAGCCTATAAAGGATCTCTTTCTTTCTCAATAGCTGGTGTGACTCCATTGAGTTAAGGAGGAGAGCAAAGCAAAAGAAGAAGCTATACAACTGAAAGCAAGTCCCATTCTTCAGGCTCTCCTGGTTGAAGAAGTTGGTTTCTGTCTCCCTAAACATCAGAGGACAGAAGCTATAGCCAGTTAAGGCACTGCCACAATAAAGGCATCCAGTCTTGTGGCAGCTCTGTGTATTGTTTTGCTTTCTGACACAACCTACAGAGTCTCATACACTGACACTCTTCTCTCGTGAAGTAAACTGCTGCTTAGATTTGGTATCCCAGCAGACAGGCTTTCTGAAAAGTGATCTACCAGGCAGTTGTGTCCTATACCCTAAGCTGAAATCAAATACACTTTCCAAAGGGCACAGGTTTAGAAATGAACTTTAGGAAAACTCTATTGATTTTGGTAAGCTAGAAATGTAAAGTGGAATGGATTGAGGTCCAACACAGGTCTGACCCAAGGAAGCAATCTTTAAACAGGAACACTGATTCAACACTGGGAAGAGAAGAAAGCAAGAAGGATTCATTTGCAGTTGACCTGCAATGGCAAAGTCATTCACTTTCCAAATAGGATTAAACTTGTTCCATCAGCCTTGACATGTGAAAAGATCATGGTTATAAATTCCATTTGCTGTAATGAATTGAAAGTGTCTGAGTTTGCAAGCAGCGCTCGTTGTTGATGGACAGCTAGATTTGTTCAGTGTTTTAACACTAAAATTAGCTTCCACAAACTAAAAAGTACAGAAAAGGTGGCAGCAGTGACAGATTTTAAAGCTTTTAAAAATTGACTTTATTGTTAGATGGAAGCTGAATGAATCTAGAAACAAGTAGTGGAAACAAGTAGTGGTTCTAACCCTGTTTATGTAGATAATTTGCTCTGTTCTTAAGTGGGGGTGAACATGAGACTGGGAGAGGGATTTGTTTAAGCTATATTTCAACAAGAATAAATGTTGTTACTTAAATGAGGAAGGCTCGAGCTTTCCTGAGGTATTGCTTGCTAGATGTAAGAAAATGGAATTGTACCGAAGGATGCTTTGTTCAAATCAATTCAGTGTACATCAACAGGACTCCACTGCGGTCCATGAAACCATATTGGTCTGTGTATCCTGTAAATTGAGATAAAAACTACAGTCTGTGGTTACTTAATAACCTTACCTCAGTCTTGCATCAGGATCATGAGATATTTCTTCTTTTCTCCTTGCAGAACTAAATGCTGTTTCAGAACCTGTTTTCCCCACAGTTGTGTGTTTGGCTTACACAATTGGATGCGAAACACTCTGGTTGCCAAGAAAAATGTCTCAATGGGTGAAAAGGGCTAACATGAGTGAATAATTTGAGACTCACTGTAATTGATAAGGTACCCAGCTGAAAACTGTCCAAGATTAAAAATAAATAAATAAATAAATGTATACCAAAAATGTTGTTAAAACAACCTTGAGCCTAATAGAGGAATGAAAACATAATAGCTTCTTAAATTACTGCAAGGTTAACATACAATTAATTTGCTTAATTTTAATTACAACCCTAGAAAATTTGCTGAAAAATGCTCAAAGGGGAGAAGCAGCCAGGTGCCAGCCGTGATTAACCAAGGTTACTGGCAATTATGAGGTCTCTATTAACCATGGCACAGAGATTGTAACAACTCCCGCCTAAAAGGAGCACATCTATTGCAACTCAGCGGGGGTTTCATCTTGCTGTGCCTTGCCATTGCTTCAGACTCGCTGTCACTCTTCTCCAGCTAAATATTTTATTGCAGCTGAAACACGGGCTACTTTTCCCTGTTGTCACACATCGTTATGTCCCTTCGCTAGGTGTTTATTTTGATCGCACAAACAAAAGAGATTAACTATTGTTTGCAGAGTGCTCCGAGCGCCTTAAGTGCCGGAGAGCTGCCGGCGTGGCAGCTGAACACTAGGAACTCAAATCCGGGAGAAAATGTGCTTTCTTTCCAAGGTGTTCTGGGGCCTCCAGTTTGTAAAGCAGAAGGATTGCTGAAATTGCCCCTTCAGAGGAGGACCTGCTGTGCAGTGCTTCATGTGCACAGACAAAATGCAACTTCTGAGTTAAAAGGAAAGACCAAAGAAATGTGCGTGTTTGCTTCGTGTTTTAAACCAATCACGGTACAAATGAATGTCTTGTAAATATCGAATTCCATGATGTATCTTTTCTCTTTTTATTGTTGTTATGTGAGTCATGTTTTAACTGTGTGTTGTTTGGAACCATAATAAGCCTTCATCCATCTCTTAAAGGAAGATTGGGGGGGGGGGGGGAGGGGTGTACAAACAAACCAAACAAACCCAAAACTAAAACAAAACAAAAAAAACCCCAAACAAACCAAACCCCAAACAAACCAAAAAGCAACAACAACAACAAAATGATAACAGCAACAACAACAAAAAAATCAAACCTAAAGCATTGATGTCGAAGGAAATTAATTTCCTGGCTGGCTTGTGTTTTTCTCTGAGGCAGATATTGATGAGTGTGCAGAGGGGATCATTGAGTGTCACAACCATTCACGCTGTGTTAACCTCCCAGGGTGGTACCACTGTGAGTGCAGAAGCGGTTTCCATGACAATGGAAGCTATTCTCTTTCCGGGGAGTCCTGTGTTGGTAAGCAATGATCAGCATAGTGCTTTATTTTTTTTCCTCTTGGTTTGTTTTCCTTCTTCTGCATGGTGTTACAACAATGACTACGGAGACTCTGTCCTGAGCAGTTACCATGCTTAAGGCTAAAATGAGAACGCAAGCCAGCGTGTCTGTGTTTGTCAGCATCCCCAGCCAGGCGGCATGGCTGCTGGTTCAAGACGCGTCACGGTTTTGAATGGTTATTACAGGAGGGAGGCAGCTGGAGATCCAAAAAGTGACTTGTTGTGCTTTGCCATTTATCACTGTAAGTCGCTGTGAAGGCTGAAGGGAAAGTAGGCCTTCTGGGGAGTAAAAGAGGCCACCAAAGGGGAAGAGTTGGTTTTCCATTTTCAGATTGCAGCAGAGTGAGGTGAGGACACATTTGGGGGCTGTCCCTATTGCTTTGCTTGGTTTGTTTTCCATGATTTAGCATCTTCTTTGCCTTTCTTTTTTTTTTTTTTTTTTTTTTTTTTTTTCATTTTAAATTATGCAAATAGGATCAAACTCTTTGTGTACAGTATTTAGAATCATAGAATCAATAAGGTTGGAAAAGACCTCAGAGATCATCAAGTCCAGCCTGTCACCCAACACTTCATGACTACTAAACCATGGCACCAAGTGCCATGTCCAATCCCTTTTTGAACACCTCCAGGGATGGTGACTCCACCACCTCTCTGGGCAGCACATTCCAATGGCTAACAACTCTCTCTGTGAAGAGCTTTCTCCTCACCTCAAGCCTAAACTTCCAGTGGTATAGCTTGAGAGTGTGTTCTCTTGTTCTGGTGCTGGTTGCCTGGGAGAAGAGACCAACCCCTCCTGGCTACAACCTCCTTTCAGGTAGTTGTAGAGAGCAATAAGGTCTCCCCTGAGCCTCCTCTTCTCCAGGCTAAGCAACCCCAACTCCCTCAGCCTCTCCTCACAGGGCTGTGCTCAAGGCCTCTCCCCAGCCTCGCTGCCCTTCTCTGGATATGTTCAAGAGTCTCAATGCCCTTCTTAAACTGAGGGGCCCAGAACTGGACACAGGACTCAGGGTGTGGGCTAAGCGGTGCTGAGTACAGGGGCAGAATTACTCCCTGCTCCTGCTGGCCATGCTATTTCTGATGCAGGCCAGGATGCCACTGGCCTTCTTGGCCACCTGGGCACACTGCTGGCTCATGTTCAAATGCTGTCAACCAGTATGCCTATGTCCCTTTCTGCCTGGCTGCTCTCCAGCCACTCCGACCCCAGCCTATAGCTCTGCATGGGGTTGTTGTGGCCAAAGTGCAGCACCTAGCACTTGGACTTGTTGAATGCCATCATGTTGGACTATGAATGACATCATGTTGTGCTACTTCCCTGGGGGAACCCTGTCCCTTGTCAGGCAGGTTTGGGTCAAGGACCATCAGGGTGGTCTCAGGAAAAGGTAGATGCAGACAAGACTGTGGTTTTGAACACCCCACAGCTAGGCTCAGTTGTTGCAAAGGTCAACATTGCTTGCATTGCATTGCTGTTAAAGAGAAGAGCACTTTGGTTACTGCTTAGCAAAAGGAGCCCAAAATACTCTGTATTTTGTAGAGGTTGAAGGGATGAGCTTTGGTGAAAACAAACTGCCCTCGTTTTGACCCACGCAGCATGCTGGAAGTTCTAAGGTTTACAACTTGCCATATGCAAGTTGTAAACAGAATGTGAGATGAGTGGGGTTGTTTTAACTAAATAGCTTTCCTAAACCATCTGCTGCTGGGGACTAGTGAGGAAGAGAATAAACCAGTTTATCTCATTTTGTTATACTAGCTAACCAATTAACAATTAATTGAGAGATTCTGCTCGCCCATATTGACAAAGGAATCTCAAACCTTGATGTTTGTTTTAGAGTGCAACTAAGAACTGGTTAAGATGACAGGCAGCACTAAGATTCTAGCTAAAACTTGTTTCTTGAGCATTGATTTTCATCACCTTGCTGAGGTTGTTTGCATGGTGGAATATTCAGAGTCAGGGCCAGAGTCATTCACTCTATTTCAGATAAAAGAGCTTAGCAGCAGCATTTTGCCCTGGCACATTTTACAGGCTGTGTACTGGAATTCTAACATGTATCTGAGAGTTGGGCCATTGTTCTTCAGTATGCTTTGAAACATTTATTCTTTGTCCCTGAAGAGCAAAACTTGGAGAACAATAAATAGACTAAGAACATAAGTTAAAAAGAAAAAGAAAAAAAAAAAGGAGGGGGCGGGGAAGAAACTCTTCCCCACAAAATAAAAACAACAACATGAAAATCATAAGGTAGTGTGAGGGAGCAGTCAGTTCCAGATTGTCTGAAGCCCAGGCTGCTTTTCATAGAATCAATCAGGTTGGAAAAGACCTCAGAGATCATCAAGTCCAACCTGTCACTGAACACCTCATGACTAACTAAACCATGGCTCCAAGTGCCACGTCCAATCCCTTTTTGAACACCTCCAGGGATGGTGACTCCGCCACCTCCCTGGGCAGCACATTCCAATGGCCAGTTACTCTCTCTGTGAAGAGCTTTCTCCTCACCGGGAGCCTAAACCTCTCCTGGTGCAGCTTGAGACTGTGTCCTCTTGTTCTGGTGCTGGTTGCCTGGGAGAAGAGACCAACCTCCTCCTGTCTACAATCTCCTTTCAGGTAGTTGTAGAGAGCAATAAGGTCTCCTCTGAGCCTCCTCTTCTCCAGGCTAAACAACCCCTCAGCCTCTTTTCACAGGGCTGTGCTCGAGGCCTCTCCCCAGCCTCGTTCTCCTTCTCTGGACACATTCAAGAGTCTCAATGTCCTTCTTATATTGAGGGGCTCAGAACTGGACACAGGACTCAGGGTGTGGGCTAAGTGGTGCTGAGTACAGGGGCAGAATGACTTCCCTGCTCCTGCTGGCCACACTGTTTCTGATGCAGGCCAGGATGCCATTTGCCTTCTTGGCTGCTTGGGCACACTGCTGGCTCATGGTTCAGTCAGTTGTCAACCAGTATCCCCAGGTCCCTTTCTGCCTGGCAGCTCTCCAACCACTCTGTCCCAGCCTGTAGCACTGCATGGGGTTGTTGTGACAAAATTGCAGCACCCAGCACTTGGACTTTTTAAATGCCATCATGTTGGACTCTGCCTATTTGTCCAGCCTGTCAAGGTCCCTCTGGAGAGCCCTTCTACCCTTTTGGTGGATGCTGCTGTGTATCTTTTGGTCCTGTCCCTCTGTTTATGTGTAGGTGGTCTTGGAGCCAAGTCATTTCTTGCAGTGTCTCTGCAGTACTTGCAGAACATTTTAAAAACTAACATCTATTTGGGAAGTGTTGTGATACTTCACTGCTTCTAAAAGCTTTATTCTCATTGAGTAGGATAAAACAGTGGAGTTTGTCACCTGGCAGGGGACAAATGTGTAAATCAACAGATGTAGCAAGGAAGGTCATAATATTGCACTGCAGCTTGGGTAATAAGGATGTATGGCTTAGCCAGCCTACTTCAAGCTGGGGAAAACTCAACTGAAGGCAGCTTTGGAAGGGGACTATGTTTCCATGGCCATGCTTTTATAAAAGATGGCAGCTTGATAAGGTGATGGTGAGCCGGCTTGAATTAAGAGAACGTAATTTAATTTCCAGCAGTAGCATTATTATGAGGTGCTGGCCTTTCACAACATGCTATTAAGAATACTGCTTGCAGACAAGAGACAATTGCAAGGCTAAGTTGCTACCAAAGTTTGCTTGGCAATTAAGACATGTAGCTATAGTTGCTGGGTTGTATTTTATTTTTCTTTCTTTAATAGAAGCTTTGCTATGCTTGAAGGCAAACAAAAATACTTCCTTGAGAAATATGAGTTGGTTTATGATACATATCCCAGTGTTAACTACTGCCTGCTGATACTGTCTTGAAAGAACTGGCTTTTTTATTTCCCCTGCACTAAGTGCCTGTTGCCAGACACTGCTGCCTCATAAGGTAAGCATTGTATAAACCCTCACCACTATCACCTTTAAGATTATTTTGCCCCTTTCCTGTGCTGAGCAAAAACAGAATGAAGCTGGAGGTGGGGAGATTCAGACTGGATGTGAGGAGGAAGTTCTTCACCGTGAGAGTGGTGAAGCCCTGGAATGGGCTGTCCAGGGAGGTGGTGGAGGCCCCGTCCCTGGAGGTGTTCAAGACCAGGCTGGATGAGGCTCTGGCCAGCCTGATCTAGCATGAGGTGTCCCTGCCCATGGCAGGGGGGTTGGAACTAGATGATCCTTGTGGTCCCTTCCACCCCTGACTGATTCTATGATTCTATGAAAAAGCTAGACCCATCCATGAACACCTTCCTATGTGCCCAAGAATTGCTTTTCTGTCTGCCCTTAAAGAAGTGATATGTAGACAGAAAGCTTTGCATATGGTACATGGTATCCCAGCCCAACTCTAGAAGCTGCTTTATGACTTTCTTCTGCTCATAGAATTTGCTAAGGCTTACAATATCAGACTCTGTGTCTGTGGGTTTTGCTTACTTTCCATTCAGTAAATTCAGATTCTTGTATTCTGAGGGCAAGTTGTGCTATGTGTCTTCAAGCTAATTGTGTGTAGTTATTACTGTCTGTCTTGGAAAGCATTAGTAAATCCTGTAATCAGAATCTAATTTGCTATGCAACGTCGTTTAATAGGCTATTCTGTCTATATAGAACACAAGTACTATCATAAAGGGGTTTTCTAACTAAAAATGAACCTGTTTAGTGATTTACTTATTTTTTTCCAGAGACAAGTCCAAATCATTTTGATTTGGAAAGGAGGCAAACAAATTAAGTACCAAGTTGCCTGTGAAAAATTATATGTCAAAACAGTGTTTAGTTAACTTGTACATACATTGGCTAGGGAGCCCAGCATATATTTTTCATGTTAACATTGTACCATAATGGCTTAATGTACCATAACAGTGAAAATTAGCACATTAGTAAGGCTCTTTCTTCTGCAACAGCTTATCATGATATTACAGAGCACCACACTGCATGACTCGCTTGCACACATTTATTAAGGTGCTATAGAAAAGTCGTACCATTAAAACCTGAATAGCCCTGAAAACTAAGCAATGAAGCAGCTAGGGATTGGTTTCAAATTGCAGTGAAACCAAGTTAATGAACTTGTGTTGATATGTACAGTCATGCTTGTCTTCTGCCCCATTCCAACACAGCGGCTGTGGGACCTCTCAGTATATTGGAGGCAAATTACTTCTCGTTACTGCCAAAAAAAAAAAAAAAAAAAAGGATGGAGAAGGAAATTGCATCTCAGGAGATGATTCCATTTTGACTCTCATTTCTTGTCTCCCACGTTACCAGGCTATCTTTATGCACGTGGAGGGTATATTGGGAAATGAGCACATCCTGGGTGGTTTGTTGTCTTGTCTTTTCCTAGCCACAGAATGTGACTCGTTGCGTTGCAGCGAAAACATGTCATCGGGTACTTGTTGCTGTGCATTTGTGTAAAGAAGCACAGATTAGGAGTGTTTGTGGAGTGACAATCTTGATCAGTTATGTGATAGTCCTCTGCAGCGCTTGAGAAGACATAGCTGGGCAACAATCCCTTTGCTGTTGGCTATAAGCTGTTGATTGAACAGAAGGTTAGCGTTGCAGACGAGTTTCTGATCATCCACAGCTCCACTGTATCCTCACTTTTCCTTGAAAAGGAACTGTGTGGAAGGAGGAAAATAAAGCTCTGCTAGTTTTTCTTGGGTTAATTAGTAGTCTGCCTGAGATTTATTTCAGTATAATGAGTAGGATTGCAAAGCCCTGTTCCAGGTGTGAAAATGAGATTGTTTCACAGGCTGACAGATTACTTGAAAGAACAAATCCCCCCCCCACAAGTCAAGTGAGACATCTTGTTCTTGTGTTATAAACAGTGAAAGGCTACAGAGTCTCTTTGCTGTCTCACATATGTACTTGCCTGTTGTCCCTCAAAGTTCCTTGACTTATAAAGTAATATTTCATCTTTTTCCTACTCAGTGGTTTATAATGGGAAATAAGATTTGTGTGGTTCTGGCTTACCCATCGTTAAATGTTCCAGTTTTGGGCCCCCATCTTCTGAGAGCAGTGATGGAAAAGCAAATGAAGCCTGATGGGAGTGTGGGGAATTTGAGCTGAGCAAGGATTTGAATAATATATAAAAATAATCTATATGCAAGAAGTCTTATCATATAATTTTCATATTCATTTAGAAGATTGTTGGGGGCATGTTCAGAATTTTAAAGTAGGCTGACTTTTTCACCACTGAAGCAGACACATTGTTTCCAGTTGTTAGGAGAAATTTCCCACTGAATATGAGTACTTTGTTCCTAGAATAGAATAGAATAGAATAGGCCAGACCAGACCAGGTTGGAAGAGACCTTCAAGATCATTGTGTCCAACCTATCAACCAACACCACCTAATCAACTAAACCATGCAACCAAGCACCCTATCAAGTCTCCTCCTGAACACCTCCAGTGATGGTGGCTCCACCACCTCCTCGGGCAGCCCATTCCAATGGGCAATCACTCTCTCTGTGTAGAACTTCCTCCTAACCACCAGCCTAAACCTCTCCTGGTGCAGCTTGAGACTGTGTCCTCTTGTTCTGGTGCTGGCTGCCTTGGAGAAGAGACCAACCTCTGCCTGTCTACAACCTCCCTTCAGGTAGTTGTAGAGAGCTATAAGGTCACCCACGAGTCTCCTCTTCTCCAGGCTAAGCAACCCCAGCTCCCTCAGTCTCTCCTCATAGGGCTTATGTTCCAAGCCCCTCACCAACTTTGTTGCCCTTCTCTGGACATGCTCCAGCAAGTCAACATCCTTCCTAAACTGAGGAGCCCAGAACTGGACACAGTACTTGAGGTGTGGCCTAACCAGTGCAGTGTACAGGGGCAGAATGACCTCCTTGCTCCTGCTGGCCACACTGTTCCTGATGCAGGCCAGGATGCCATTGGCCCTCCTGGCTGCCTGGGCACACTGCAGGCTCATGTTCAGCCTACCAGCACCCCTAGGTCCCTCTCTGCCTGGCCTCTTTCCAGCCACTCTGACCCCAGCCTGTAGCACTGCATGGGGTTGTTGTGGCCAATGTGCAGAACCCGGCACTTGGATGTGTTCAATCTCCTGCCCTTGGACTCTGCCCATCTGTACAGCCTGTCGAGGTCCCTCTGCAAAGCCTCTCTGCCCTCCAGCAGATCCACTCCTGCCCCCAGCTTGGTGTCATCCTCAAATTTACTGATGATGGATTTGATGCCCTCCTCCAGATCATCAATAAAGATGTTAAAGAGCATGGGGCCCTTAAACATCTTTATTGATGATCTGGATGAGGGCATTGAGTCCATCATCAGTAAATAGCCATCTCCATTGCATAACCATCTCCATGCTGATCTTGTGTCAACGCGAGCATGTCCATTTGAACTCCATGAAGTACTTTCTTCTAATTGGGAGCTAACAGTATGGGAATATTTTTTCCCCTTCCCCACCCCTGTAATCTGGTTTGGGGCTAAAAGAGCGAAAAGGACAAAAACTTAGTGCCATGGTTTAGTTGATTAGATGGTGTTGGGTGATAGGCTGGACTTGATGAGCTCGAAGGTCTTTTCCAACCTGGTTAATTCTGTACTCTGTAAAAACATGTTAGGCTTGTAACTTCTTTTTCTCAAGCTACTGAGAACATTGGCTGCTTGTTCTGACTTTAAGAAATGCAATCAGCAATGGGGGGGGAAAAAAAAAACACTGCCAAAGGGATGTTCTCAGAAAATTAGCTCTATTAAAAGTTCAGCTGGAAATGAGTGCAGTGTCCAAGCCTTTTATATGTGATTAATGGCTAAAAATTTCCAATAACAAATGCCATCAAATTATAAGAAATCATCATTTGCATAAAGAACGGGGAGACAAAGAGCAAACTTGAGTAGCAATTAGGAATTTATGTTCATGCTATGATACTCAGCTTGGCTTGATTGGCTTCTTTGTCAAGAATGTCCCATTTACCAGTTTGGGCTCCTCTTAATGGGGAACATCCTTTTTATGCGTCCTAAAGAGAGAAGAGCGGTGGCGGTGCATAAACTGGGTGGCTTTCCCTTTTGGGTACATGTAACAGATTAAGTTGGCTTTGTGCAGTGTGAACAGGTCTGTGCTACTGAGGACATGAAAAATGTTAGTTTATGTAATTGCTAACATCTGGCCTTCCATAAATCTGTTAAATTACATGGCAACAGAATTAGATTTCCATGTCATAAGTAAAGCAATTACATGGAACTCTGTAGGCAATATGGCTTTATATTCATCTGTGAAATCCTTTTAGTTTGGAACTGTGAAAGCTACCCTTCTAATCTGCACTGTGATCCTGCCACACCCTACATATGTGCTATTCAAGGGGCTCTCAATGTGAGGAGTTGGGGCTGTTCAGTCTGGAGAAGAGAAGGCTCCGAGGTGACCTCATTGTGGCCTTCCAGTATCTGAAGGGGGCTACAGGAAGGCTGGGGAGGGACTTCTCAGGCTCTCAGGTAGTGATAGGACTAGGGGAATGGAATGAAGCTGGCGGTGGGGAGATTCAGGCTGGATGTGAGGAAGAGGTTCTTCCCCATGAGAGTGGTGAAGCCCTGGAATGGGTTGTCCGGGGGTTGGTTGAGGCCCCATCCCTAGAGGTGTTTAAGCCCAGGCTGGATGAGGCTCTGTCCAGCCTGATCTAGTGTAGGGTGTCCCTGCCCATGGCAGGGGGTTGGAACAGCTGATCCTTGTGGTCCCTTCCAACCCTGACTGATACTATGATGAGGAAGAGCATATTGATGATGCTTGGGGAAATCACCACAGTCAAAGTGAATATTTCACTTACACCTTTGTCTTCACCAGAAGATACCAATCAAAGTCTATTGAAAGGAAAACAAGATATCTTCAAGAATATTATAAGTCTTACAGTAGCTGTTTGAGTATAATTAATTTCATATCTGTAGCTCTCTTCACACCATTCTTCATGGTTTTTACTGCCTGTGATACTCAGGCACTCATGAAGCAGTAAACTACATGTTTTAGCTTTTCTTAGTGCAGCACGTTTTACACCACTGTAGTGGACCTTCCAGGCGCTCACTTAGTGCTAAGATGTGCATTAGAGCAATAATGGATTTTTTTTTTGGCAACTCAGACACCATTTTTAGGCACCTCTGAGCTACAAGCAATTGAATCATGCTATCAGGCCTCTGGGAATGCCTCATGACAAAGGCCTGGCTAAGAGGTTAGCCCAGGAGGGAAGCCCTTCTGCAATGCAGTTGCCTCCAGCTTCTCTTTGCATCCAGAAGCAGAAAGAGGAAAGGCTATTTTCTGGCTCAGTTGGGCAGGTTGATTTTGCATTTGATCACTACCACATTTCTGCTTGTCCCTGGACTCTTTATGAAATCAGGATTTTTACTAACCAGATCAGAGGGAATTTAGTCATTTGCTTGCCAGAGAGAGTTTCCTTCAGCAGACTGAGTATTGTGAAGGACTTTTTAAGATCTGACTTTCTGAGGAGATGACTCATGAACCTGTGGCACTTGTTTAAAAAGTAGGGCAACAGGCCATGACATCTGACCTAAAATAGACTTCAGAGAGTTGGGGGGGGGGGGGGGGCTTTTGTTTATTTGTTTGGGTTTGTTTTTTTTTAATCTATTGAATTTTAAAATCTATTATTTCAGAGAGGAGTTAAAAGTATTTGGGTAATATTCAACAGTGACAGATTTCATCCTAGCAAAAGGGTAATTTAATAATTTAACAGACTTATAAGTGTGAGGGTTCTTCCTTGTAATTCCTGAATTCATGTAATAGCATTCTGGGATTTTCATGATAGAAACTATCACATACTTCAAAAGGATTTTCTTCTTCAGCCTTCCTCCCACTGTTGCCCAAAGTTTTCACTGCTCACGTTGGAACCACAGAGGCTCACCGCTTTACTGCTATGTTCTCTGGGCAATCTGTCAATATCTGGTTTAAGAACAGTCCAAAGTCATTTTCTGAAAGAAATCACAGAATCATGGAATCATAGAATACCTGCTTGTAACAGAGTGATTAAAAGTCTCTTGGCTTTTGCAAGAAAAAGAATACTGCATTAATTCCCTGGGAAAATTCATATTGCATAATTGTATTTTACCCTCCGAAAGCAATTTTAATCAGATGCTGTAAGTCACTTTTCTCAAGTGTATAATGGTTTTCTTTTGTTACTTATTCCTTTGTCATTGCTAAATCATACTTTTCCTGCATAGCTTTGTTCTAAGACTTTTTTTTTTACTGCATAAAATGCCTCCAATTTCTTCTTTTTTTTTTTTTCCCCCCTCTCTTTTTCTTCTTTTTTTTTTCTTCACTTGCACCTGCCAGCAACGGGAGAAGGTGCAGCTGATCGCTTTTAGCATGCAAAATGTTGATCATGCTAGAAACTTAAGAACAGTGTGCTTCTATTTTGGTGTGCAATCCAAAACACAGAAGGGGCTGATTGACAGAAAGTCACTCTGGATGGTCACTGGTTTCCAGTCCCTGGGAAATCAACTCCACACTGTTGTCTGAAGGTTCAGGCTCAGCACCAATGCACAGTTCTGCTACGTAGGTCAGGCTCAGCGTTTACAGTTAAGCCTGCTGCAGGTAGTTTAAGAATTCTTAGTGTAATCAAAACAAACACTGAAGAATGATGTAAAATAGTCAATGTTTAATGTCTGGCAAGTAAATATGGCAGATAGCAGGAAGAAGACACCCTGTTCCACCAGCAAGGCAGATGAGCAATAATTACTTAATACAGGAATAAAACTTGCCCCCTGGGAAACAAAGAAAAGGTAAATGCCCCAAAGATTGTAAATCTGCTGTTTTGCAGATATCGATGAGTGTGCCTTAAAGACCCACACCTGTTGGAATGATTCAGCCTGTGTGAACCTGGCAGGAGGGTTTGATTGTCTTTGTCCATCTGGACCATCTTGCACTGGAGACTGTCCCCATGAAGGAGGCTTCAAGCGGAACGGGCAGGTGTGGACCCTGAAGGAGGACAGATGCTCCGTTTGTTCCTGCAAGGTGAGATCCAGCTGCTCTGGGTTTCAGGATTGCTTTAATCCTCTGAGCTTGTGTCAGAAGCCAAATGTTGCAGGGCCACTGGTGTTGGCAATAATACCAGTCTCAGTCAAAGGTGCTGAGGTGAAAGGTAAGTTCTGCTGGGGGTACTGAAGCTGTGATGGGGAAAATCCTCCTGGGAAATCAACTTTTCTCCTGACTTTGCACAACCGTCGGCATAGCTGGGTAGTTGCTTCCCCTGCTGAGCTTCTACCATGCCACCTTTGAACCTGAGCCACTCAGAACATGGCTTGAGGAGGGCCTTGCGTTAACTTCCACACACTGTGCAGACTGATTAGCATGCTTACTGGAAACACTGAAAACAATTCAGTCTATGGCATGAGCATGCCTCTCTCAGGACAAGTACTGTAGTCAACCCCCTTCCTTCAGTGGCATTTCTCTCTACTTGGAATACATGTGAATTAACTGGGTGAGAGGAAAGGTCTGAGCATGAGTCAAAGGTGAGAGGACCTGGCAGCAGGCACTTCATTTTCTCAGTTAAAGAAGGGTGAAGGCCATCCTTATCCCAGCCTGGCTGTGTGGGCAGATATCCTGTTTGAGCAGCACAGCTCCCTCTGCACCTTTGGAGAAGCCGGACATAGAATAAGTACATCTACCTTGGAGGTGACTCGCAGATCAGGGTTTTATTTTGTCCTCTAGAAACTGTCAGTTCTTTTATGATTGAGTTAACCAAGTTAAAAGAAAATCTAACTCTGCTTGCTTTGTTTTTATTAGTTAAAAGAGCAATGCTGACATGGCTAGAAATGCCCCAATCCAAGGAAGGGTTGGACTTTTATGGGCACTTTGACAGGATACGTTCATAGCAGTGGTAAAGCTGTCCTTAGGCATAGCAGAACACGATTGGCCCTTGCACAACTGTAAGTAAAATGAGATTTTGGCCACTGTGAAAAGATGAATATAGAGCATGAGAATTGGCCTTTCAGTCTCCATATTCCAATGCTTATGAGCCAGGGAAGCATTAGAGGGTTTGACTGGAAAGCAGGCAAGAGCTGTTTCAAAGTTGCAAGAAGCTGAAAGCCTCATCATTTCTGTACTGCAAGAGTAGGGCAGGAGAGAAAATTAAGACTTTAGAGTGAATAGAATCCACAAAGTACGCTGCTGTCTGGGGCTCAAAAGGGAATGTGTTCTTGTTAGTTGCTATATTTTTTACATCAAGAGCCTCAAGCTCCCTGAAACTCCTCTTTTCAGAAGCTGAAATGTACAACTCCACTGAATATACATCAAGCTTTTATTGTAATCTTGGGGAACTGGCTGGCTTTTCAAAGGATTTCCACTCAATAGAATAAACAGTTTAATATATGTGAAGACATCTGGTCTGCCTTTGCAGAATTAGAGCTATTAGAATTCCCATTTTAGATTGCTTGTAATTTGCATTATTTGCCATTTCTCATTGCACTTATTTCTTTTGCTGAATGCTCTTATTAGTATATGAAAATACACAAAATGATTAACTGGCACATAGATATTTTAAACTCAGCCTGGCACTGTTTGTTGCTATGACTCTTCCTTTATATCTTCATCACTTTCTATTCTTTCCCCCCTGTGAATTAACATTCACATACCATTTCGTTCCTGTATCTTCTCATTTCAAGAGACAAATTCTTGTCTGTACAAGAGGAAAAAGAGGGAGAGCTTCCCCTCTGTCATATCCCAGGCAGAACGTAAAGTCTTCGCTCCGTGTTTATTGAAATATGTTATTGAAACATGTTTTTATCAATTGTGATAGCTTCCAGCACACCTGACTGCTCCTCAAAACTGCTGCAGGACTCTCTCCTTTTCATGTCACTGTGCAGAGGGCTGGCCCTGCTTGGCCTTTTTGCAGCCTGCTCAATTTTCAGTGAGGGAAAGGGCAGAGGGTAGCTAAATAATTCCTTATAGTTCATACTCAGACTTTGAAATGGTCCTACTCACCTGATTTTTCTAGGAGACAAATCAGCATTTCATACATAAATCAGTATGGTTTTCTTCTTGGCTTTTCTGTTGCTCTGATTGTTTTAGGAAAAGTCAGATGGATGCATTCTGTCCACTGGCTGAAACACGCCGATCTCAACTTGAAAATATTTTAACTGGTCTGGTGCAAAGGGAGTTAAATAACTTTGACGTTCAGTAAGTAAAGGTTATTTGTGGAGTAGGATGCTATGGAGTATGAGAAATTGTGTTACTTTAGTTCTGTAAAGAAGCAAAGTGACATTACTGAAGCACAGAGGATTATTTCAGTGTTTCATCAGACCCTGTCTCTTCGAACCATCCTCATTCATCTGAATGACATTTGCAAAAGCATAAATTATCAAAACTATAAATTAACGTAGTACCTTAAGTGTATTTCGTGTGTCTTATACTGGCATCCCCCTGAACCCTTGTGGATTTAATACACAATCAAATTGAAGACTAGTAGAAATATGAAGAGGAGCAGGAACTCTTGCTCTCTCCCACAAAAAAAATTAAGCCTATTCTGTGCACTCTGGCTGTAGCTGGGCTTTCGAGTCTGTCCTCTGACAAAAACAACCTTCCATTCCTTGCATGAAAAAAAGCACAGTACTGGGAGCAGGAGGATGTGTCAAGGTGAATTGTGTTCCTGAGGGTAGGAACTGTTTAGTGGTTTGGTTTCTGCAGGGTCTGATTTCTGTCCAAAATGGCTTTGGGGCTCTGTGGAAACTTGAGTCACCCCTTACAGCAACTCCTTTGAGTGTCATCTTTTCCTTTGGTAAGAACAATTGTGTGTTCGTATCACTGATGCTTATGAAGTGTGTAGAGCTGATTCAGTGAGGAAGGTAAGGAGGAAGAGTACTAATAAAATGCTGTATGTTAATACCGAAAGAACAGGTGCTGCTTTCTCTGTATTTCTCAATGCTATTACAGAGCTGCACAGCCGCAAGTGAAATGTAGCTTAAGAGGCTTTGTGTCACTGCCGTACACGATAAAGGTTTTTTGAAAGGCCTGGAACTAATGAGGTTGTAGATAAAACACAGATGCTTAAAGAATAAAGAGAGTAGCAGTGTATTATGATTACCAAAAGGTCTAAGGCAAAATCATCAGGCTTTGTCAATGTTGTAAAATACAGAGAGTAAAGGCAATGTAAAAGGTTAGCTGGTCCCTAGAGGTAACAGAACGGGAGCTCAGGGAAGAGCAGAACTACCCAGCACTGTCAGCAGCTGAAAGGGGAATTTGAAAACTAATCTTGAAAGCTTGGAAGCTGAATTGGAATTAGGCAGACAGGTTATTGTTAGACCTTAAAAATGAGCACTCCTTTATGGAGAGGAGAGCGACTGCCATTATGGGTGGCGTTGGGTTGCCCAGCTGCCTGGTACAATTCCTCGTGCCAGGAGCTATTCAATCTGGCAGAGCTTTTGTGCTGAGCTGCCTCTTGATGTCTGCCCCACAGCAAGAGGTAGAAGATGGTGTTGCTTTCCCACTTGCAAGAATGGATGTTTAGTCATAACTCTCCATCAGGGAAGGCTTTCAGCTCTCTTCATTCAGCACTTGCTGAAAGCAGACAATAACTTCTTTCTTTGTTTTGTTTTGGGTTTAGTGGAAAGGGTTTATTACCAGCATTACATCTGGACCTGGCTGGATCTGTGGCCACTGCCAGTCTTCCTTACCTTATGATTTACTCAAACTGCTGAGCAAGAGAGGAAAGCTTACTTATTCCTTCCCTCACAGCTCAAGCAACAAACTAGCCACAAATACAGAAGACTTAGGTTATCTTCATTTGATCCAGAACTAAGTAAAGTCTGTAGAACAATCTAATCCTGCACCCTGCAGCTGGCAAAAGCAGTTCAGAGCCGTGTTAACCTGGTGTGCTTTCTCCATAATTGTGTGCTCTTCACCTTCCCTTGTTAGGCAATAAGAAATCATTTTGATTATTCTTACCACAGAAAGTAATATTCTAATAAATTTGAAATGATGATGATGAAATGGCAGCAGTGCCCACTGACTGACCTGGGGATTGTGATTCCCTGTTGCTGATTTTGTACATGGTGCATTGGTGGCCAAGACTGACTTGGCTTAAAGACAAGAGCCAAACTCAGATTTCTACATCAAATCATACACAAAGCAGCCACCCATGCTACAGGCTGTGATTATGGCAATTTTTGTTTGCCTATGGACACTGTCATTCTTGTTAGTAACTACTCTTTAAAGGGATCAGAGGAAATAAATTCCCTTGCTTTCACACATGTCCCTTTATTTGGTGGCAGTGATTTTTTTTTTTGCCTTTTTGCCTGATCAAATAGATTTACAGACTCTGAGCAAGGTTCTGATGAGAACCAGAAAAACCTGCAGTGAAATGATTTAGTTGTTTTAGGAAGTGTACAGTTGTGATCCAAAGCAGAATGTAGCTTCGTTCCCCTTGTAGCTCGACCTTCCAATTGGCTACAGGGCACCTTTTACTTGAGTGAGGGCTAACCCAATGACTGGCATTGAAGGCAAACAAAGCTCATGTCAAAACATGTCAATGATATCTTCACTGTGAGCTGTGATTTCATTCCCCAGTCTGCTTATGGCGTATGGGTGCGTTGGCTCACCTACACTTAAGGGATGTAATTTCAAACACAATACTCCATCCAATTTTGCTAACGAGAATTAGAATCAATTTGGTTTTCTGTGGTGCAGAAACAATCTCTTTACATGCAGAAGCATGTTTAATGGTCTTTAACAAAATGGGCCACCCAATGCTGCAAACAAATATTTAGCAAAATCATATTTTGGAGAGCCTGTGGAATGCAGGCCCTTTGTAATGCATGAAGTGAATTAGATTGGGTGGTAAACCCATTTAGTTTTAAGCTGGTGCTCTCTATGTCCAGGCATGGAGCAGAAGCAGTGCTGAATTCAGAGTAGAGAATGATTAGTGCTACTGTCAGATTGCTACATTGTGCTCCTCTGAAGTTATAGGGCCCACCTCCATCACTGCTGTTTGTTTATTCAAGTTATTTTCTCCACAGTGATGCACTCAGTAAAAATAGTGCTAAGCAAATACTCTATGTGTTAGAGTGGTATCTGCTGGAAGAGGTTGTTGATGTAACCAATGAGGTGTGAAAATCCTTCCCTATATTTCTTCAGAGATACAGATTTCTTTTAAATCCCATTAGCTGGAGGCAGACAGACAGGATGCTCGGATTTGGGTGGTGTTGGATCTATGCACTGGTAGAAATCTGGACAATCCTGCTATCTGAGGTGTTACAGTATCACAGTACATTAGAGGTTGGAAAGGACCTCCAGAGATTATCCAGTCCAACCCCCGCCAGAGCAGGATCACTTAGGGTAGTCCAAACGGGAATGCATCCAGGTGGCTTTGGAAAGTCTCCAGAGAAGGAGACTCTACAACCTTTGTGGGCAGCCTGTTCCAGTGCTCTGTCACCCTCACTGTAAAGAAGTTTCTCCTCATGTTGAGGTGAAATCTTCTATGTTCCATCCTGAATCTGTTGTTTCTTGTCTTATTACTGTGCACCACCAAAAAGAGATTGGCCCCTCCCACTTGATGCCCACCCCACAGATATTTATACACATTGATGAGGTCTCCTCTCAGTCTTCTTTTCTTAAGACTAAACAGCCCCAGGGCTCTCAGTATCTCTACACAAGGGAGATGCTCAAATCCCCTAATCATTCTTGTGGCTCTCCTTTGGATTCTCTCCAGCAGGTCTCTGCTGTTACTCACAAAAGACAGGGTCCAGACCTGGTGGTAACATTGACTGTATTGAGAACTTAATATTTCCTGCTGTGCCAAAGGTGTGCCCTTTGTTGTCCATCCCCTGTCGCCTTACCTGTGTTGCTGGCTGGTGGTTGATGTCAGGGCATTGTGTCCTCACAGGACGGGAGGATTTTCTGCCGGAGGACGGCCTGCGACTGCAAGAACCCCAGCGCCGATCTCTTCTGCTGCCCGGAGTGTGACACCCGTGTCACCAGCCAGTGCCTCGACCAGACTGGGCACAAGCTCTACCGCAGTGGAGACAACTGGACCTACAGCTGCCAGCAGTGCCGCTGCCTGGTATGGGGAAAACGCTGCGGAGGGGAGCAAGATGGTTCTGATCCTTAGCAAAACGCAAAGCAGGCTCTTGGCTCTCTCTGCTCTTGCTTTTGAGACTGGGAAAGGTGATAAAGCACTTCCAGAGCAGCAGAGAATCAAAAGCTACACCATCAGTTTTCCTCTTATTGCTGAATAAGTAGGTCTAATGAACAAAATGAAAAGCTTCACAAAAGCTTGGCAAGCTTCTCCCTATACAGTATTAGTCTATTTTGCAGAGGTGTTACAAGGTTATTTGACCTTTAAATGACTTGGAAAAAAAAAAGAGTAATAAATTCATATGCAAAGGATTTGGTTGGAGGAGTTTCAGCTTGTAATTAAATCAGTGGATGTACCTATTTTACCAAAACAGACAATGAAATTCTCTCTTTTTCCCCCCCCTTCACTAAATGCTGGAAAGGAGTTCCAGTGCCACATGGTGAATTGGCAGAAATTAACCAAAACAAAAAAAATAGAAGGATAAAGAAGACTGAAATTACTAAGCCAACCTGCAGAATTGTTACTAGGCACTGTAGATTATTTCCATAAAGCCTTGGTTTTTTGCACAGATATACTAATTAGTGCAGCAGTGAACCTCATTAAAATGATCAGGTTTCCATTTATAGCTGTCTGTGTAACAGAGACTTTATGATATTAATCAAGCGGTGTCTGAGCATCAGGAAACAAATTGCACTCAAAGCTAAGTTACTGTTTAGAGGTAATTATCCACAATGTACAGCACTAAGTATTGTATTTTGTGTTCTCCTAAGATATATATTTATTTAATGTTTGCAAAAGAGCACCAAGAAACATTTGCAGCCATCAACAATGGCTGATACTAGGTGTGACGTGTTTTACAAGGGATACTGAGTTAACATACTGAAATATTAGACAGTGATGCCTACAATCAGTGCTACATGTAAGGTTCTGATAAGTGCTACATGCAGTGTGTGATGTTATCCATATCTGAAGTGCTTACAGAGTAGCACACAGTCTTAAGCTGTGCCAGGGGAGGTTTAGACTGGATGTTAGGAACAAATTCTTCATAGAGAGAGTGATTGCCCATTGGAATGGGCTGCCCAGGGAGGTGGTGGAGTCGCCATCATTGGAGGTGTTTAGGAGCAGACTTGATAGGGTGCTTGGTGCCATGGTTTATTTGATTAGATGGTGTTGGATGATGGGTTGGATGCGATGATCTTGAAGGTCTCTTCCAACCTGGGCCGGTCTGGTCTGGTCTGGTCTGGTCTAGTCTAGTCTAGTCTAGTCTATAATCAAGTTACTGGAGCCCTTCACAAGTTTAGACATGCAGAACAACACTCTACAGGAGTGACCTGATCACAGTATCACAGTATGGTAGGGTTTGGAAAGGACCTCTGGAGATCATTGAGTCCAACCCCCCTCCAAGGCAGGTTCACTTAGAGGTCACACAGCAATATGTCCAGGCAGGTTTTGAATGGCTCCAGAGCTGGAGACTGCACCATCTCTCTGGGCAGTCTGCCTCACTGCTCTGTCACCCTTAAATTAAAGACGTTCCTCCTCATATTTAGATGGAACTTCTGTTCCAGGTTGTGTCAGCTACCCCTTGTCCTGTCACTGGGCACCACTGAAAAAAACACTGCTCCCATCCTCCTGACACTCACCCTTTAAGAACTGATCAGCATTGATGAGATCCCCTCTTAGTCTTCTCTTTTCCAGGCTAGAAAGACCCAGCTGTACAAATGTGAATTGTAGGTGGATGTTAGATCACCGCAGCTGTAGACCAAAAGTTCTTGTTTCAAGTCATCTGACCTTGTTTGAAATAACCCGATGATTCTGTCTTCTCTGTTTCTTTCTGCTAAATTGCCTTGTTTTTTCCCCTCCCCCCACAAAGCTAAATAATAAAATGACTCAGTGGAACACAACAGGTATTGCTCTAACAATTCTGTTAGGAGTTGACAGTAAAATCAATTTTGGCTGTTGCTAGTTAGATCAATGTTCAGTGCTTCTCAAACATACTACCCTACATCTCTCTGCAGTGTTAATTTTCTATTTAAACAGTTGCTGTGATTCCACAGAGACATTTATGTGACCAGGTGTAGAAAGAATGCAAGGTAATCACTGCAAAAATTTACAGTCTGTGGAAAATACTTGAACACAGTATTTAATGCTACCTTTAGACACCCCAGAGAACAAAAGTCCCCCTGCTACCATGGTGGCAGTGTTGTTGTTTAGTCAAGAAGCAACCAAATGATAGTCTGCTGCATTTAAAAAACTTCAGCTCAGCATCCATGCATTTATATTAGCAACCAAACTGAGAGCTGATCCGTTAAGGTTATTTCAGGTTTGGTAAAATAAAACACTTCCATTAGGATAGGATAGGATAGGATAGGATAGGATAGGATAGGATAGGATAGGATAGGATAGGATAGGATAGGATAGAATAGAATAGACCAGGTTGGAAAAGACCTTCGAGATCATCAAGTCCAATGCTGTCTAATCAACCAAGTGCCCCATCCAGTTTCTTCCTAAACACCTCCAGTAATGGTGACTCCACCACCTCCCTGGGCAGCACATTCCAATGACCATTCACTCTTTCTATGAAGAACTTCTTCCTAACATCCAGCCTAAACCTCGCCTGGCACAGCTTGAGACTGTGTCCTCTTGTTCTGGTGCTGGTTGCCTGGGAGAAGAGACCAACCCCCACCTGTCCACAACCTCCCTTCAGGTAGTTGTAGACAGCAATAAGGTCTCCTCTGAGCCTCCTCTTCTCCAGGCTACACAACCCAAGCTCCTGCAGCCTCTCCTCATAGGGCTTGTGCTTCAAACCCCTCCCCAGCTTTGTTGCCCTTCTCCGGACACCTTCCAGCAACTCAATAATTTCCTCAACTGAGTGGCCCAGAACTGGACACAGTACTAAAGGTGTGGCCTGACCAGTGCTGAGCACAGGGGCAGAATGACCTCCCTGCTCATGCAAAGTTTCCTGGTGGCTAATAAGTGGTAATAATTTCAGTGAGCTTTGCTTCTGTTTTTGCAGGAAGGAGAGGTGGACTGTTGGCCTCTTCCGTGCCCAAATCTCAACTGCAAGTACACAGCCATCTCAGAAGGAGAGTGCTGTCCCCACTGTGTCACTGATCCCTGCCTGGCTGATAACATCACCTATGACATCAGGAGAACCTGTCTAGATGGCTATGGAGTCACGAGACTCAGCGGCGCTGTATGGACTATGGTGGGATCTCCTTGCACGACCTGCAAATGCAAGGTACGTTGGGCAAGGTGGAGTGGAAGCAGAGATGTTTGCTGCTGCATAAAATCAGGGTCACTTTCTGCCCCTGGAAGCTCACATTCAGAGCTCAGGGAAATAAGTGAAACCCGAGGGCAGAAGCTGGCAGAAAAGAAAAAACCAAAACCACCCCTTTTGTGTTTGTGGGGTGGAAAGAAAACAATTCTGAGCCTGTTGGAGATGTTGAGCACAAATCTGTAATATCCTAGTGCAGATTTCAGACATTCTACTGGAAAGCCCTTCAGGCATTCTCAGTACGAATCTGGGCTAGTGTTTTAATAATTGCCTAACGTGGATGTTCCTGAAAATGTGTTTTAGGAGCTGGTAAGCAGAGGCAAAAGCACTGACAGAGCTTTTACCAGCGAGTGCACAAGTAGAAATGCATTGCAGCTCAGAGATGAAGACACTCCCACCAGAGAAGTGGGAAGGGAATGTCACAGTTTCTCTTCCAAGATCTCATCAAGATAGATTTAATCCAGTGGCTCTGCTGCAAAGTGCAGGCTGTCTCCCTTGCTCCGTGCAGTGATGACCCCCTGTGCTTAATATCAGAATTATGAAAATGTTGGTTTGGGTTATATGAAATGTTCTTCTGTTCGCTGTTGGAGACCAAGCTGTTGCTCCAGGGCTCTTCTGCCATTCTTCAGAATTTCTCCTATTGTTTGTGTTGGATTAAAAAAAGAGAAAAGAATAGGAAAGGGAAAAAAAATTGCTCATTTGGGGTTTTGATGGCTGCTGCTATGTTTTTATTACATCCAGTGGTTTTGTAACTAACTGGATGTTGCAGGAGGATATTTAACAATGGATAGCTCTCCAAAGGTGTATGTTGTGTGTCCCCACCATATAATCATATCTGCCATGAACTGAGATTCTGAGCTATCTGCTTATTTCAGGCAAACAGAAAGCTGCCCTTCATGGGTCACATCAAAACTCTCTCCTTTCTTGCATTGGAGAGAAATCCAGTCATCTCTGTTACCATTGCTGTGCTTATTTGTTAGGGGTACCGCTGACCCTTTCACATGCAGGTTTCTAGTTCAGCTGTAGTTAAGGTGGCAAAGCCATCCTCTTCCAAAAGCCACCACACATGGGACTGATAAGGACACCTTGGAGGATGGCTTAAGCAGTTGTTAGGATGCAGTAGACGCGCCAGGGATGCATCTGTCTCTGCGTGCCACCAGCCCCTTTGCTCTTTGTGCCATGTTCTGCGGAGGTGACTGACCCCTGCTTGTTTGTCTGTGCAGAACGGGAACGTCTGCTGCTCGGTGGATTTAGAGTGTCTCAACAATAACTGACGTAGTCAGACTGGACTGTGCCAAGGGAGGAAAACCGATGAGGTCAACACCTGAACCGCAGCCGTGTGCGTCGGCGTTTTATACAACAGACAATTACCAAAGTCTCCGCGTGAGGAAGATGTTTGGGAGTTGCCTTTGGGACCTATCACTATGCTCATCCTTGCTAGCCTTGTCTGGGTGACTTACAGTACAGCGCATAGAAGTCAATGGTTGTTAAAAGTTTTCAGTGTTGTAAATGACCACACTTCTCCTGTCGAGACATTTGCAAATACGTTCCAGTTATCTCATGGGTAACCTAATGCTGTGTTTTTGGTTTAATTTGTGTATTTGACAACATGATAGAATTCAGCTCCTCTTCCTTTGGCTCTAGATTTTACAAACGAGGCAGCCTGTTGTGGTTTTTGTCCCATGATTATCACATACTTAGTTCCAAGGTCCCTGTCGAATGTATTTATGAAAATATGTATGTATGTACAGTCAAATTGCATAGTACTTATATTTCACAGCTGTCCAACGCTTGAGAGCGTTCAAAGGTATATTCGATTGGACAGAATGGAAGTAATCAAAGTAAGCCTGTCTTAAAAATGTATGAAATGAAATGCCATCATCTTCATGAAAGGGCCAAAAAAACCCCACCAATAATAAAAAATAGAGCACTTTCTTCTCCTAACACATGGAGCAGCAGCAAGACTCCTGTGGTGAGAAACGGAACTAAACCCACATCCCACTGCCAGTCCAACGCATCCAGGAAAGAACCACAAGTCATTAGCAGCCTTCTGTGTTGCAAGAGAAACTGCAAGCGCTGGAAAAGGGAATAAACCCTCCGGATTGTGCAGTGATAAAACAGTCAGAGACCCTGAAAATGCTATCATTTCAATTGACTAGTTTAGAGTTTGCTTTCAGTTGCCACATCACTGAGTTCAGAATGTTTGCTTTGTCGTTTACAGTAGCGCTGATGTCTGCCATGCTCAGTTACTGCCAGCATAGTGACAAAGTGCAGGAGCACCTGTACCAGCGACAGGCAGGGACAGGAGACCTAACACTTGGTAACTTTCAGTACCTGGTTAACAGCTCAGAAGCAGATTTTTCTCTTTTCATATTTTATGACACTGAAAGATGTTTAGTTTCACTTTCACCACACGTGCAGTGTTACCGAGCACCTACATTCAGGCAAACACAAAACTCTTAGCCCTGTACTGAGGTTAGAGTTTAGATTCTCTTCAGCTAATGTCTTTTTTGTTTGTTTGTTTCATGAGGCTAGAAAGTTTGTGACATTAGATCAAAAATATACTTCTGCAATGATGGCATCTGCAGGTTCAGTGTCGCCATTTTAATGTGCTGCTGTGTTTTGTTCTGCTCATTTGTGGTGTTTTTTGCTCTTTTTTTTGGGTTTATTTAATTGAACACACTGAATATATGGAAAAAGAGTGGTGCAGAAATAAGTATAGTGGCTACAGTTTGGAAAGTCTACATTTGTGGTTTTGGGGGTGGGGTGTTTTTCTTTGGTAGTTTCATGCAGAAAATGTGAAACTGAATAATAATGGCGTGTGACTATACAGTGAAACAAATGAGTTGTCTTTAAAATGAAGTACTATTATGTTTCTTCTAAGGGGACGGTGGCAAAACAATCCAAGAATTACTTGCAATCATTCAGACAACTTTACTCCCATTTTTTAAACCAGATTTTGCTTTATCTAACAGGTTTGTGTGGTAAAGTTAGATTTATTTTCCTAAAATGCCCCATCATTTTCAGCTACTACTGTACTGACTATATGTGCATTGCCCTAATGATTGTATAATAAGGGAAACAGTTGTGTTTTATATGATACTCAAAGGATGTTTGTAAATCATAATGTCAGCTCATTTTGTATACCACATTGTAAAACCCAATGGTAATTCAGTTGGATGAGATATCCAGTGGGCTGAGATATAAAGGGGAATGATTTAAAACTTGTGGGCATCTAAATAAACTCCTATGTACAGATTGCTTTCCCATAGCTTTATTGGCAGAGATTTAAAGCACTGATCCCTCTTCTTTCCAGACTTGAAGCTTGTGGTGTTGCTAAAAAAGAGAAAGAGTGTTTGGCTGGAGATGTAGCATCAGAGTTGTAAGAAATACTTTGTTTATATTTATTTAGACAAAATCTTGTATTGCAGTCTGTCATACACACCCGTTCCTGAAGCTCTGGGAATGGGATTAAAAGACAGTGCTGGATGAGAATCCTTCTTTTCCCATTTATGTTGCAGTACTGAAGCCCTTTCCCAGGATGCTTTCTGGAAGCTCCAGGCAGGATCATACTCCACAGGAGCAGAGAAGTTAGCATTTTCCCACCACACAGCCCCCGTTTCTTCCAAAACTCAAGGCAGATTAGCGCAGTAAAACCCTTTCAGAGCATTTTATACAGCGTTGTGTGTCATTATCTCTAGAGTGCTACACTTGGAATTGTTTATACAGAGTCAAAATATTGACACAGACCTGTTTGTTTATGTTGCATTTTAAGCAGTTACCCTGGCTGTGATGAACTTTTCCTTATGAAGCAATTTGATCACTAGTCACATCACACTTACCTTCAGAGCACTCAGAAGCCACAGCTCAAAGAGCACATTGAGGAGGAAAATGTAGCTCACTGTGTTTCTCTGTGACTAAGGTAAGGGCTTTCCAAACCTCTTTCTTGATGAAATTTCCTATACAGCTCTGGGCACCACAGTGAAGGTGCTGAAAAACTCCCAGGCATAAAAATTGAGTTTAATATAAGAATTTCTAGAAAGTCTCTTTGTTTGTGAGAGAGATCCTCTCACTGCTCAGAATATAACAATGGTATGCATGTAAGGAGGACTGCCAATATAACTTCAATGAATGGAAAGTTGCTGCAAGTTAAGGGGCTTCCTCAAAGCTCTCACTGTAGGCAGTTGGAATATCATAGCTGCTTCTACTTATTCTGTAAAGGAACATTTTCTCTGCATGTCACACTGCTGATGAACAGAAAGAAGTAAGTCAGAAAAAGAAAATTAAAATTCCAGCCCTGGTAAAAAGGTCTTTGCCTTCTCCTTTTGGCAAAGAGTTCATACATTCATAGAATGGTTTAGGTTAGAAGGCACCTCAAAGCTCATCTAGTTCCAACCTCCCTGCCATGGGCAGGGCCACCTTCCACTAGCCCAGGTTTCTCAGGGCCTCGTCTGACCTGGCCTCAAACACTTCCAGGGAGGGGGTATCCACAACCTCTGTGGGCAACCTGCTCCAGTCTCACCACCTTCACTGTAAAGAATTTAGTAAACAGAATACAGAATAAAGAATTAACCAGGTTGGAAAAGACCTTTAAGATCATCAAGTCCAACCTATCACCCAGCACCAGCTAATCAACTAAACCATGGCACTGAGCGCTTCGTCCAGTCTCTTCTTAAACACTTCCAGTGATAGTGACTCCACCACCTCCCTGGGCTCATCCTCATCTCATCTAAATCTGCCCTCCTCAAGCTTCAACCCATTCATTCTTGTCCTGTCACTTCAAGCCCTTGTAAAAAGTCCATTCCTGGCTATTTGTAACGCCCTTCATGTACTGGAAAGCTGCTCCCAAGGTCTCCCTGGAGCCTTCTCATCTCCAGGCTGAACAGCCCCAACTCTCTCAGCCTGTCCCTGTAAGGGAGGTTCTCCAGCCCTCTAATTGTCTTCATGGCCTCCTCTGGAGCTGCTGAGGTTCCAGCCTAGGTACTAAACCAGAACACAATATTGTGTCTTGTCACTGTACTGTACTGTATACTACTGTACTGTCATGTCTGCTCCTTGTGCATTTGCAAACTCAGTCGCTGAGTTAAAGCAAGTGCGGGTGTTCTTTGTAGCGGTCCTAGTCTTGGATGCTAGTGGCTGTTAAAGGCCAAAGAAAGTCCAAACCATTCCCCACCAATGCAGAACAGTAATTCACAGGAGCGGGTAGGAGATTTATTAGTGTCTCCGTGTTGCCTCAGAGAGCTAAATAACAACTATCTCCCAGTAATACATCTTCTCCCCAGAGCTGTCAGTGAGTCTGCAGGTATAACTGTGTACAACGTTTAATTAATAACATCTTTTCCTTCAGATTGCAATGACAAAAATATCAACTGGGTTTTTTTTTTCTCCTCCTTTTTTTTTTTTTTTTTTGTTGCTGTGGCAGGCAATAATCTTTTATAAAACAAAAGGTAAAGTGTCAGGAGTGATTACACAAACGGTGGAGTCGATTGTAATAGAATTAACTCCTAACTCCTACGAGCAATATGGAAATGCCTCCCGTCTAATGCACCTTACATAATCACCATTAATGAGGGGATTTTTAAAGGGGCCCCATGATACAGGTTGATGTGAAACTTTAAGTGAGTGTTGTGATAAGGCATAATTGTTGGAGGAATATATTCTGCCATCAGAAAGATGTACCTGCCAACGAGCCGCTCTTCCTCTGGAGGCAGAGCTGTGGTGCTTACAGAAATTTAAACTGGTGTAAGGAAGAGTCATGGGGGTATAAATTAAAAAAAAAAAGGAAAACAAACACAAAGCTTCCAGCCTGGGGTGTCTGAATGCTTCTTTCCCCCCACCCCCTTACTGATAAAAATCAGCAATTAAATGCAGGTGACAGCATTAATAGATGAGGGGTGAGCAACTGATGTCATTTACCGGGACTTGAGCAAAGCCTTCGACACTGTCCCGCACCACCTCCTGGTCTCCAAGCTGGTGACACATGGGTTTGATGGATGGACCACTAGATGGATACAGAACTGGCTTGATGGCTGCACCGAAAGAGTGGCTGTCAACGGGTCCATGTCCCAGTGGAGGCCAGTGACAAGTGGAGTCCCTCAGGGATCAGTCCTGGGACCAGTCTTGTTCAACATCTTTGTGGATGCCATGGACAGTGGCATTGAGTGCACCCTCAGCAAGTTTGCTGATGACACCAAGCTGTGTGGTGCAGCAGACACGCTGGAGGGAAGGGATGCCATCCAGAGGGACCTTGACAGGCTGGAGAGGTGGGCACAAGCCAACCTCATGAGCTTCAACAAGACCAAGGGCAGGGTCCTGCAGCTGGGTTGAGGCAATCCCAGGCACAAGTACAGGCTGGGCAGGAACTGGCTGGAGAGCAGCCCTGAGGAGAGAGACTTGGGGGTGCTGGTGGACGAGAAGCTCAACAGGAGCTCTCAATGTGCACTTGCAGCCCGGAAAGCCAATCAGATCCTGGGCTGCATCAGGAGAAGTGTGGCCAGCAGGTCAAGGGAGGTGATTCTCCCCTCTGCTCAGCCCTGGTGAGACCCCACCTGGAGTACTGCGTCCAGTTCTGGAGCCCCTACTACAGGAGGGATGTGGAGGTGCTGGAGCGTGTCCAGAGAAGGGGCACGAGGATGATTGGAGGGCTGGAGCACCTCTCCTATGAGGACAGACTGAAGGAGTTGGGGCTGTTCAGTCTGGAGAAGAGAAGGCTCCGAGGTGACCTCATTGTGGCCTTCCAGTATCTGAAGGGGGCCTACAAGAAGGCTGGGGAGGGAGTTCTCAGTATCTCAGGTAGTGATAGGACTAGGGGGAATGGAATGAAGCTGGAGGTGGGGAGATTCAGGCTGGAGGTGAGGAGGAAGTTCTTCCCCATGAGAGTGGTGAAGCCCTGGAATGGGTTATCCAGGGAGGTGGTTGAAGCCCCATCCCTGGAGGTGTTTAATCCCAGGCTGGACGAGGCTCTGGCCAGCCTGATCTAGTGTGAGGTGTCCCTGCCCATGGCAGGGGTTGGAACTAGATGATCCTTGTGGTGCATTCCAACCCTGACTGATTTTATGATTCTATGATTCTAATTATTATGTTTCAGCTAGTCATGGACCTCTGAGAGGTGTTAGTGAGGTGCTGGCATTGCTTGTAATCTGCAAATAGTACTTGCAGGTGCTAACAGGATTATTTCTTGCTGCTAGCTGCCAATGAGCAACCCTCCACGTGCAGGTTTAGGTATACCTGAGAAGGGTGTATATCAGTAAACTGGTAAAAAGGGTCAAATGCAGGGGGTTTAATGAAACCAGCAAAAGGAGGTGAGCAGCACAGGGACACAGGATGAAAAAAATCATGGCCACTCAAAAAAATCATAGAAGCATAGCATCAGTCAGGGTTGGAAGGGACCACAAGGAACATCTCATTCCAACCCCTGCCATGGGCAGGGACACCTCACTCTAGATCAGGCTGGCCAGAGCCTCATCCAGCCTGGGCTTAAACACCTCCAGGGATGGGGCCTCAACCACCTCCCTGCACAACCCATTCCAGGGCTTCTCCACTCCCACAGTGAAGAACTTCCTCCTCACATCCAGCCTGAATCTCCCCACCTCCAGCTTCATTCCATTCCCCCTAGTCCTATCACTACCTGAGAGCCTGAGAAGTCCCTCCCCAGCCTTCCTGTAGGCCCCCTTCAGATACTGGAAGGCCACAATGAGGTCACCTCGGAGCCTTCTCTTCTCCAGACTGAACAGCCCCAACTCCCTCAGTCTGTCCTCATAGGAGAGGTGCTCCAGCCCTCTGATCATCCTCGTGGCCCTTCTCTGGACACGCTCCAGCATGTCCATGTTCCCCTTGTCATAGGGGCTCCAGAACTGGAGGCAGTACTCCAGGTGGGGTCTCACCAGCGCTGAGTAGAGGGGGAAAGTCACCTCCCTTGACCTGCTGGCCACACTTCTCACACTTCTCAGCAAGGCCTTTGACACCGTCCCCCACAGCAAACTCCTGGCCAAGCTGGCAGCCCATGGCTTGGACAGGAGCACACTGCGTTGGGTTAGGAACTGGCTGGAGGGCCGAGCCCAGAGAGTAATGGTGAATGGTGCCACATCCAGCTGGCAGCCTGTCACTAGTGGTGTGCCCCAGGGATCAGTGCTGGGCCCCATGCTTTTCAACATCTTTATTGATGATCTGGATGAGGGCATTGAGTCCATCATCAGTAAATTTGCAGATGACACCAAGCTGGGGGCAGCAGTTGATCTGCTGGAGGGCAGAGAGGCTTTGCAGAGAGACCTCGACAGGCTGGACAGATGGGCAGAGTCCAATGGCATGAGATTTAACACGTCCAAGTGCCGGGTTCTGCACATTGGCCACAACAACCCCAGGCAGCGCTACAGGCTGGGGTCAGAGTGGCTGGAGAGCGGCCAGGCAGAGAGGGACCTGGGGGTGCTGGTTGATGGGAAGCTGAACATGAGCCTGCAGTGTGCCCAGGCAGCCAAGAGGGCCAACCGCATCCTGGCCTGCATTAGGAATAGTATGGCCAGCAGGAGCAGGGAGGTCATTGTGCCCCTGCACTCTGCTTTGGTTAGGGCCGCACCTTGAGTACTGTGTCCAGTTCTGGGCCCCTCAGTTTAGGAAGGACATTGAGACACTTGAACGTGTCCAGAGAAGGGCAACAAGGCTGGTGAGAGGCCTCGAGCACAAGCCCTATGAGGAGAGGCTGAGGGAGCTGGGGCTGTTTAGCCTGGAGAAGAGGAGGCTCAGGGGCGACCTCATTGCTCTCTACAACTACCTGAAGGGTGGTTGTAGCCAGGAAGGGGTTGGCCTCTTCTCCCTAGCAACCAGCACCAGAACAAGGGGACACAGTCTCAAGCTGCACCAGGGGAAGTTTAGGCTGGAGGTGAGGAGAAAGTTCTTCACCGAGAGAGTGATTCGTCATTGGAATGGGCTGCCCGGGGAGGTGGTTGAGTCTCCATCCCTGGAGGCGTTCAGGAGGGACTGGATGTGGCACTTGGTGCCATGGTCTAGTTGTGAGGTTGTGGTTACAGGTTGGACTCGATGATCTTCAAGGTCTCTTCCAACCTTGGTAATTCAATTCAATTCTATTCTATTCTATTCTATTCTATTCTATTCTATTCTATTCTATTCTATTCTATTCTATTCTATTCTATTCTATTCTCTTGCTGCAGCCCAGGATCTGATTGGCTTTCCGGGCTGCAAGTGCACATTGTGAGCTCCTGTTGAGCCCATACCATGGGCCAGTCAAAACAACCCCCAAATGACAGCTCCCCAGACCCATATGTGTAGTTTGAATTCTTTACTGCAACTTCAGGTGCACAGCGTGAGGATGCACTGAATTCTGATGTGTGGATTTCTGACTGGAAGACAAATCTTTGCTTCAACAGTGCCTCACACTTGAATTATTTGTCCTTCCTTAATTCATACATGAAATTGTTTTATTTAAGTGTTTTGATTGGGACTGAGCAGTGTTTGGAAGCAAGCCTTATCCGGCTGTCTTTGAGATCAAAGTAGTTACAACGAGATCTGAAGTAATTCAGGCTTCTTTCTTGTGTGTGCCTCTATCCTGAGAGGGAGAAAAGGCACAGAGTTACCTCCCCAGCTCACTTCTGTTTGGGTGGTGCTGTCCCAGCCAGTGGAATTACAAGATTGTGAGAGTATTTACAAGGGATTAGTGCTGGGCCCCATGCTCTTTACCATCTTTATTGATGATCTGGATGAGGGCATTGAGTCCATCATCAGTAAATTTGCAGACGACACCAAGCTGGGGGCAGGAGTTGATCTGCTGGAGGGCAGAGAGGCTTTGCAGAGGGACCTCGACAGGCTGGACAGATGGGCAGAGTCCAATGGCATGAGATTGAACACATCCAAGTGCCGGGTTCTGCACATTGGCCATAACAACCCCATGCAGTGCTACAGGCTGAGGTCAGAGTGGCTGGAGAGCGGCCAGGCGGAAAGGGACCTGGGGATACTGGTTGATTGTAGGCTGAACATGAGCCTGCAGTGTGCCCAGGCAGCCAGGAGGGCCAATGGCATCCTGGCCTGCATCAGGAACAGTGTGGCCAGCAGGAACAGGGAGGTCATTCTGCCCCTGTACACTGCACTGGTTAGGCCACACCTTGAGTACTGTGTCCAGTTCTGGGCCCCTCAGTTTAGGAAGGATGTTGACTTGCTGGAACGTGTCCAGAGAAGGGCAACAAGGTTGGTGAGGGGTTTGGAACACAAGCCCTATGAAGAGAGGCTGAGGGAGCTGGGGTTGCTTAGCCTGGAGAAGAGGAGACTGAGGGGTGACCTTATTGCTGTCTACAACTACCTGAAGGGAGGTTGTGGACAGGTGGAGGTTGGTCTCTTTTCCAAGGCAGCCAGCACCAGAACAAGAGGACACAGTCTCAAGCTGCACCAGGGGAGGTTTAGACTGGATGTTAGGAAGAAGTTCTATACAGAGAGAGTGATTGCCCATTGGAATGGGCTGCCTGGGGAGGTGTTGGAGTCACCATCACTGGAGGTGTTCAGGAGGAGAATTGATAGTCTTGCTTGGTTGCATGGTTTAGTTGATTAGGTGGTGTTGGATGATAGGTTGGACAGGATGATCTTGAAGGTCTCTTCCAACCTGGTTTATTCTATTCTACACAAACCCTCTGACAGTGGCTTTCAGTTGCCATTCTCTGTTCTGTAGATTCTCTCAAGCAGCCAGCCCTCTTGTCAACACACCTAGCCCAAAGCTGTTCATTACTGAATGCCTATGTGCTTATAGTGCATGCATGTGGATCCACCAGACACTTCAGTGAAGAAGGGCTCAGAGGTTCTGCAGGAGGTCACACCATCACTCAAACGCTAACCAGAGACCAGGATGAATCATGAAATGAAACCAGAGCTGAACCCCCAGCTAATAATGCAGTTGATTGATTGCAGTTTGATTAAATCTACTTTTCTAGTCACAACAATGGCAGCTTTATTTGATTGAATGCAGTGCTTCGTTAGACTAATTGTGACAAATTCCCTTGGCTCATTTCAGTATTGAATATGCAGTTTTGGTTTTCTAACTGAACAACATTAGGCAAAAGGTTAGGTGGTAGGATGTGTGGGGCTTTGCTACTTTTGTGCCTCTAGGCTCAACGTAGGCATATTTTTACTCCCCTCTTGAACACCTCCAGGGACAGTGACTCCACCACCTCCCGGGCAGCACATTCCAATGATGAATGACTCTCTCGGTGAAGAACTTTCTCCTCACCACGAGCCTAAACTTCCCCTGGTGCAGCTTGACACTGTGTCCCCTTGTTCTGGTGCTGGTGGCTAGAGAGAAGAGGCCAACCCCTTCCTGGCTACAACCACCCTTCAGGTAGTTGTAGAGAGCAATGAGGTCGCCCCTGAGCCTCCTCTTCTCCAGGCTAAGCAACCCCAGCTCCCTCAGCCTCTCCCCATAGGGCTTGTGCTCAAGGCCCCTCCCCAGCCTTGTTGCCCTTCTCTGGACACGTTCAAGTGTCTCAATGTCTTTCTTAAACTGTGGGGCCCAGAACTGGACCCTGGACTCAAGGTGTGGCCTAACCAGTGCAGAGTACAGGGGCACAGTGACTTCCCTGCTCCTGCTGGCCACACTATTCCTAATGCAGGCCAGGATGCCATTGGCCTTCTTGGCCACCTGGGCACACTGCTGGCTCATGTTCAGGTGGCTGTCAATCAGCACCCCCAGGTCCCTCTCTGTTTGGGAGCTCTCCAGCCACTCTGGCCCCAGCCTGTAGCTCTGCATGGGGTTGTTGTGGCCAAAGTGCAGCACCTGGCACTTGGATTTGTTGAATGCCATCCTGTTGGACTCTGCCCATCTGTCCAGCCGGTTGAGGTCCCTCTGCAGAGCCCTTCTGCCCTCTAACAGATCAGCATCCGCTCCCAACTTGGTGTCATCTCCAATTTTGCTGATGACTGTCTCAATCCCCTCATCCAGATCATCAATGAAGATGTGAAAGAGGATGGGGCCAAGCACTGATCCCTGGGGGACACCAGCAGTGACTGGCCGCCAGCTGGATGTGGCACCATTCACCACCACTCTCTGGGCTCAGCCTCCAGCCAGTTCCTAACCCAGCTCAGAGTGCTGCTGTCCAAGCCATGAGCTGACAGCTTGGCCAGCAGTTTGCTGTGGGGGACGGTGTCAAAGGCCTTGCTGAAGTCCAGGTAGACCACATCCACAGGCCCCCCTACATCCACCAGGCGGGTCACCTGATCATGGAAGGAGATCAGGAAATGAATGAGATCATGTCTATGAATTTAGAATCAGCATCACTGAAGTAGGTTAAGATCAGCACAAATGTTGAGGATAAACCTTTACTTTGTAAGATAAAGGGTAAAGGAAAACCAAGTATGCATTTGCAAAGTACATTTGCAGCTGCAGAAGTGATTTTTTTTTTTTCAGCCTGACCACAAGTTTTGCCATTTACTCATATTTGTGTTAAATCATTAGCTGCTTAGTTCCCTTCTTTGGCCACACATTTTTTTTTTCTTTCTGTGATTTGCAGGGTAGAAGACAACTTTGAGAACTTGCACGAAGTCATCCTGGTGAGCAAGTTTTGAGGCAAAAAAGTCAAAATAGTATTTATCAGAAGCTATCACAGAAACACCAGCAGCACTCTCTCAAAGTCAGAAGCAAGTGTCTCTTCTGTGGCCCTGCACAATGCACTATGGCCATATTTTAATTTTTTTCTCACTGGCACATCCTAGCAAAGTCATTAGAGGGTGTTTGGGCTGCTGAGACAAAATGCTATTGATCTGCTGCTGTGGTTTTTAACAGGAAGCTTAAGCAAGAGGAACATAGGCAAACTTGGAGGCAAGCTTTTTCTCTGCATTTCCAGCTACTCCTAGCACCTCTGCTGAAAGACAATTTAGGCCTCAGGAGAGAATAGCTCAACATCAGTTCTAGAGAAGGAAGGGGTCAATGATACATCACTGACTTTTTGAGTTGCTGCAAGGTGTCCAGAGAAGGGCAACAAAGCTGGGGAGGGGTCTCAAGCACAAGCCCTGTGAAGAGAGGCTGAGGTAGCTGGGGTTGCTTAGCCTAGAGAAGAGGGGGCTCAGAGACCTTATTGCTGTCTATGACTACCTGAAGGGAGGTTGTAGCCAGGTGGGGTTGGTCTCTTCTCCCAGGCAACCAGCACCAGAACACGAGGACACAGTCTTGAGCTGCACCAGGGGAGGTTTAGGCTGGAGGTGAGGAAGTTCTTTACAGAAAGAGAGACTGGCCATTGGAATGTGCTGCCCAGGGAGGTGGTGGAGTCACCATCATTGGAGGTGTTTAGGAAGAGCCTGGATGAGGCATTTGGTGCCATGGTTTAGTTGATTAGATGGTGCTGGGTGATAGGTTGGACTCGATGATCTCAAAGGTCTTTTCCAACCTGGTCTGGTCTATTCTATTCTATTCTATTCTATTCTATTCTATTCTATTCTATTCTATTCTATTCTATTCTATTCTATTCTACTGTATTCTAGTCTAGTCTAGTCTAGTCTAGTCTAGTCTAGTCTAGTCTCTTCTTCTCTCATACACGATCTACCTGCAGTGTGTTGATGGTGGTTGTGGTGGTCCGTGTGCTGGAGGGTCTGGAGGGGCCCTCATAAAGCTGTTGGCAGGAGTATGACAGAACTCATATGTTGTTATTAATGGGTGAAACAGAGCAGAGTAATAAGTTTGATTACTCCTCCTCTTCCCACTCTCCACCAAAATCAGGAAAAAGGCCTTGGAAGGTGTCTTCTGGACCTTGGAGCCTTGGAAATGTCAGAAATGCCAGGAATGATCTGGGTTTCTTAATGCATGGGACAGTTAAGGATGAGCTTCCCAGGACTGGATGGAAAGAATGGAAGTAATTAATTGTGTAACATAAAAATCCTTCCCTCAGTGGGCTAATTAGTGATGCCAACAGGTATTACTAAATTTGTCTTTTGAATTTGGAAGCATTTTAATTCCACTTAAATCGTTTTGGTATTTCTCAGAGAACAAGGGAACTGTGGCTCTGACTCCCGACTGCCCCTGGGCATGCTCTGGTCCATGTCTATGAGTTCTCAGAAGTACCTCATCACTCTCTGAAAACAAATGAGTAAACCAAGCACATGACTGTATCCAAGGCCAAGTCAATAGACCTGTAGAAGGGAGGATAAGTGAGCCTGTAATTGATGGCAGTCTTACATCAACCCTTAACAAACTTCAGGCATCACTGGAAGGTATCTAAGGACATGCAGGATGGTGTAAATCACAAATGTTGGCTGCAAAGTTCAGAGGAATTAAGTCGAAGGTTTTCATTGTCTAAGTATTGCTCAGTGTGAAAGTTCAAAGCTATTTCTCTTCCTGAATTAAAGCATTATTGTAAGCTATCTGGGATTATGGTGTGCACACATAGATCTTCTACAGCTGGGGAAGAAAGAAATTATCCCTGATGACCTTTCCACATCTGAGTAGCCATCTCATTTTGTGTCACTTGTCAGGGTGTGAGGTAGTACATACAAAACCAAGGTTGTCTATGTGAGCAATACTATTTCAAGTGAAAAATAAACACGTGCCATCTATTTCAAGTGAGTTGATCCCCTACAGGGATAGCAATGAGAGATGTCAGTCCCACACATTCCAAAATTAGACCCCAGCAGTGCTACAATTAAGAGGTAGGCTTTAGAAAAGTATTTGCTTTGAAAATGCTTCTCAGTGATCCTGGGATTTTGGTGCTGAATTTGTGTTCGCACTGTTGGTAAGACTGCAGCCCGCCCCCGGGCCACAGAGGCCGCTAGAAAGGCAGACACCCAAGCAGCTGAAATGTTTGTGGTGAGTGGGACAGGCTGGTATGTGGCATGTGGGAGCAGATGTTGGTCAGTTAGAGGGTATGAGGTCCCTGCAGAGGGACCTCGACTGACTGGACAGATGGGCAGAGTCCAACAGGATGGCATTCAACAAGTCCAAGTGCCGGGTGCTGCACTTTGGCCACAACAACCCCATGCAGAGCTACAGGCTGGGGTCAGAGTGGCTGGAGAACTCCCAAACAGAGAGGGACCTGGGGGTGCTGATTGACAGCCACCTGAACATGAGCCAGCAGTGTGCCCAGGTGGCCAAGAAGGCCAACAGCATCCTGGCCTGCATTAGGAATAGTGTGGCCAGCAGGAGCAGGGATGTCATTGTGCCCCTCTACTCTGCTTTGGTTAGGCCACACCTTGAGTCCTGTGTCCAGCTCTGGGCCCCTCAGTTTAAGAAGGACGTTGAGACACTTGAAGGTGTCCAGAAAAGGGCAACAAGGCTGGGGAGAGATCTTGAGCACAAGCACTATGAGGAGAGGCTGAGGGAGCTGGGATTGTTTAGCCTGGAGAAGAGGAGGCTCAGGGGTGACCTCATTGCTCTCTACAACTACCTGAAGGGTGGTTGTAGCCAGGAGGGGTTTGGCCTCTTCTCTCTAGCCACCAGCACCAGAACAAGGGGACACAGTGTCAAGCTGCACCAGGGGAAGTTTAGGCTGGAGGTGAGGAGACTGGCCATTGGAATGTGCTGCCCAGAGAGGTGGTGGAGTCCCCATCCCTGGAGGTGTTCAAGAGGGGATTGGACGTGGCACTTGGTGCCATGGTCTATTCATGGGGTCTGTGGTGACAGGTTGGACTCGATGATCTTCGAGGTCTCTTCCAACCTTAGTGATACTGTGATGTGATATGTGCCTTTCCCTGGGGGGGCTGGAGAGAGCCTGGGCTTCAGGGATAGTCTGAACTGAGGTTCTGTGAACTCAGCTGCCCTCTGAAGAACACAGGGCTCGGGCAACTTCGGGAGGGGCCATGGGCCAGTCACTGATCTAAAAGATTGATGTTTCTGGTCCAGGCCAAGCTTAGTGTGCCAAGACTGAGTGTACATCAGAGCATTCATTGAAAATAATGGGCTAGAGACATCTGACTCCCTTAATGGGAGTTTGAGAGCTTTTGGAAGGCATCTGATGCTGGAGACCGGTCTGTGGTTGGAAAGGAGTGAAACATGGTGCTCGTGCTGACCTACTTTCCTCACAGTGTTTTTGCTCTGGGTTTATGCCAGGAGATGACCATCTCTTGTGCCTAAGTGTAAGCAGAAAAAACCCAGAAACCTGTGAGGGGGGACCCTCCCCCTAAAACCTCAGAAAATAAGGGCAAACCTAAAGGGAGACACATTAAATCTTGGTTACTGAGCAGACAAATCCATGTATCCATTTTAGCTCTAATGGGAATGCCATGGTATCATAGCAGTGCCAAATTCATACTGCAGCTATAATGCAGAAAAACTGCTCACCTAGCATCTAAGTCACTGTCAGGTCTTACTGTGCACTGTGGCATAGCCTAAAAGTGCATGCAGAAACATTTTCAGCTCAGAAAATCATAGAATTGTTAGGGTTGGAAGGGACCTCAAGGATCAGCCAGTTCCAACCCCCTGCCATGGCCAGGGACACCTCACACTACAGCAGGTTGCTCAGAGCCACATCCAGCCTGGCCTTGAAAATCTCCAGGGATGAGGCTTCCACCACTTCCCTGAGCAACCTGTGCCAGTGTCTCACCACCCCCATGGTGAAGAACTTCTTCCTAACATCCAGTCTGAATCTTCCCATTTCTATTTTTGCATCCCATTCGACAAGTATCTTTCAACAGGGGCAAAGTGAAATGAATTGATCAGCAAAACAGGACATTAAAAAAAGAAAACAAAAAAAAGAGATGTGTGGTTGCCCCATGTGGTTGTCAGATCTTAGTTGAAAAAAAAAGATAGATGACTTCAAAATAAGAAGAGGGTTAGGAGCTTGAATGGAGCTGCTCAGTTTGGAGCTGGACAAAACAATTGCAGAGCAGTCTGTTAAAACTATTCTGGTTAGCGGAATTTGGCTTTCTGTACACAGAATGAGGTTCAGAAATAGAGGCAAAAGAAAGTATTATGTCAGAGCTTGCAAATGAAAGGGGAGAACTGAAAGTGAAGCTTCATCTCAAGCCACTGGCTTGAGAGCAGCCCTGAAGAAAAGGACTTGGGGGTGCTGGTGGATGAGAAGCTCAACAGGAGCCAGCAGTGCGCACTTGCAGCCCAGAAAGCCAATCACATCCTGGGCTGCAGCAAGAGAAGCATAGCCAGCAGGTAAAGAGAGGTAATTCTCCCCCTCTACTCTGCTCTGGTGAGACCCCACCTGGAGTACTGTGTCCAGTTCTGGAGCCCCTATTACAGGAAGGATTTGGAGGTGTTGGCAGGTGTCCAGAGAAGGACCACAAGGATGATTAGAGGGATGGAGCTCCTCTCCTATGAGGACAGACTGAAAGAGTTGGGGCTGTTCAGTCTGGAGAAGAGAAGGCTCTGAGAAGACCTTATTGTGGTCTTCTATTATCTGAGGGGAGCCTACAAGAAAGCTGGGGAGGGACTTTTTAGGGTATCAGGGAGTGATAGGACCAGGGGGAATGGAACAAAACTAGAAATGGGTAGATTGAGATTGGATGTTAGGAAGAAGTTCTTCCCCATGAGGGTGGTGAGAGACTGGCACAGGTTGCTCAGGGAGGTGGTGGAAGCCTCATCCCTGGAGGTTTGTTTTTAAGGCCAGGCTGGACGTGGCTCTGAGCAACCTGCTGTAGTGTGAGGTGTCCCTGGCCATGGCAGGGGGGTTGGAACTGGCTGATCCTTGAGGTCCCTTCCAACCCTAACAATTCTATGAGTCTATGATCATGTCAAAGTGAGAACTCCAGACCTCTGCATTTTTTATGGCATGAGAGTACTGCCTGTAGCAAAAATTATTGGTTTATTAAGCTCAGGCCAGCAGCAGACACAATGAAGTGACAGTCCACACACTGGAAAGTCAGTGCCAAATATGTAACTGGACATCACTGAAATTCCAGGTTACAGACAGCCTTTTGGCTTTCTGCATGAGAGAGCGAGTGGAGCTAAAACCAAGCAAACAGAACTTATGCTACTCGAAGTTGGACCTAGGATGTCATTGGGCAGTTTGAAGTGCAGGAGAAACACACAGCTTGAAGCACCAGGTAATATAAACACAGGCAATGATGCTTTTAGCAAAGACAAATGAATTTGTGAAGCTGGTGACACTAAATGTGGAAGTGATTTATAGGAAAGATTCCCAAGCCAAGCAAGCCAAAAACCTAGTCCAACGGAGTCAATGCACTCAAAGATTATTAGATTTGTTTTTCTTTGTCTTCGAAACATGGACACTCAAGGGTTGACACTGCTTCAGCAGAGTTTTTATTTAGAAGTAAATCCAGACAACAACTGCTGGCTGGGCTGTGGCCATTGACCCTGCCCACTGGGGAGAAGGTCCAGGAGCCGGAGCATGGTGCTTGGAGCTGGTGCTTCCCTGAGCTGGGGAGGATGTGCTTGCTGGCAGTGAGCACAGCCCACTGGTGCCCTCTGCTCCTCTGTGGATCTGTGAGGGAGCAGGAGGCTGGAGCAAGGTGTTGCTGTGTTTTCATTTAGATGTGTAGGCAGAACAATTTAGAGAAGATGAGGGGAAAAACCTGTTGGTTTGTAAGATTAATGGAGTCTGAGGTTTTGTTGCCTAGGATGAGTGTGGTGAGAGTGGGGCTGGGACTGGGGTGGGGGGATGGGAAGGCAGAGCAGACAGCCAGCAGCATGGCATTTCCTAGCTGTCTGGCTGGAGCTGTAAAGACAAGATTTATTGTTGAAGCAAAGGGCTGTGAGTAAAATACAGCAGGACTGGGATCCTGAGTCCCTGAATCGCTCATTTCTTTCTCCTAAGCTGAGGAAACCAATGACTCCAGTGGCAGCTTAAAAGTGATTACGGGAGACTTGACGCTTTGTAGACCTCCAAATTAAGTCCTGCTTGCAGCTGTGCCCTCCCATCCCACATCCCCATGTTCATCCCTGGCAGAGCATTTCTTAAATACTCTGTGGGATGTCTGAGGCCTTACAGTGACTGCAGAGTTCTTCCCAAGTTGTTCTCAGGTGTTAGATGTTTAACAAAACAGTACCTAAATGAGTGCTGGGGGCCACACATGGGTAGTGAAGAGCACTTTGAGGGCCTTTCCAAGGAATCCTGGGTGCCTAAATTGAGGCACACAGCTGAGGTGAGCAGTAACCTGTGGCCGAGCGGGGCAGAGAGGGAGCTGTGGAGTGAGGTCAGTGTGTGAAAGAAGTTCTATACAGAGAGAGTGATTGCCCATTGGAATCGGCTGCCCGTGGAAGTGGTGGAGTCACCTTCATTGGAGGTGTTCAGGAAGAGGCTTGATGGGGTGCTTGGCTGCATGGTTTAGTTGTTTAGGTGGGTTGGATTGGTTGATGGGTTGGACGTGATGATCTTGAAGGTCTCTTTCAACCTGGTGTATTGTATTGTATTGTATTGTACTGTATTGAAGCTCTCAGCTGCACATCTTGGTGATTAATGGCAATAGCAGAATGGCCAGGTAGGGTCTAACAATGGAATATATCAGGTAATCACAAACCCTTAGTTTCAAAGGTAAACAAAATCTTTTCTGATGAGGGTGGACTTTCACAGGGAGTTACAATCTCTCTCTCTCTCTGCAAATTTCTGTGTGATCTAAGCATATCACTTACTTAAATGGTAAAGCAACTAAAAAGCTTTTGATATGACATTGTCTTAGACTTCATAAAGGAAATAGTCTATTAGTATGGCAGTAAAGGCTTTGCTGCAGCAGAACATGCTTTGCAATGATGGAAGCAGATGGTTTACAAAGTTACTGAATAAGAACTGATTATTGATTTGCTATCCTCTAACAGCAGCAGCGTCGAGTGATAATGTACTGTACTGCTTGTTACAGAGTAAATAGCTGGGTTTATATTACTTGGTTTCTTGCAAATTGGCTACTAGCAGAGAAAGTAAAATACATGGCTGTCTAATATCTTGAAGCAGCAAACCAATTGTTGGGGGGGGAACATCAGAGAAGCACCACAGAACACTTGCTGATATTTGTAACTTCAATATGTAACAATAAAAACTCCAAATCGAAAGCTGACACTCCTCCCAGGACCAGGCATGGTCAGAGCCCTGTTGTTGTACTGTTTGCTTTCAATACATGCAGTTGGTTTAGCCAAATACTCAATCTGGTCTGTTTTAGCAGAACTCAAGAGGTCACAGCCACTGAGCATACAGTGGAGTGCTAGGTTCACTGTTGGTTCCCTGCCTAATTTAGTCTCTTGACTTGAAGAAAAGAAGATTCTAGAAGGTTAAAACTGCAGCTTGAAGCAGGAGTGTATTGTAATTCAGGGTGACTGTATAGCATGTTTAAATAAACATGCAGTAAGTATTTCCTCTTACATGGAGAGGCTGAGGGAGCTGGGGCTGCTTAGCCTGGAGAAGAGGAGGCTCAGGGGGAGACCTTCTTGCTCTCTACAACTCCCTGAAGGAGGTTGTAGCCAGGAGGGGGTTGGTCTCTTCTCCCAGGCAAGCAGCACCAGAACAAGAGGACACAGTCTCAGGCTGCACCAGGGGAAGTTTAGGCTTGTGGTGAGGAGAAAGTGCTTCACTGAGAGAGTTGTTAGCCATTGGAATGTGCTGCCCAGGGAGGTGGTGGAGTCACCGCCCCTGGAGGTATTCAAGAGGGGTTTGGATGTGGCACTTGGTGGCATGGTTTAGTCATGTCTGTGGTGACAGGTTGGACTTGATGATCTTTGAGGTCTCTTCCAACCTTGGTGATTTTGTGATTCTGTGGTAGCCACTTAGTTCAGGCTGGGGGAAGGGAGACCATTATTTTTTGACAAGGTGGTTTCCACTCAAGCTGTTGTTCTTCCAAGAAAACAAACTTCTTGCAAGTCAGTGACATGCAGGTGAGTTATGCACCCAAACTGCAGCAGACATGAGAACATTTAATAGGTTTTTCACTACCAATTTAATCCAGTTTTTGATCGTTGCCAGCTTTGCAGGTTAGACTCTCAAACCTGCTGGATGCAGACCCAGGCTGTGAGCTGACTTCTTTATGGTGTTATCCCAATGCATGCTCCTGGTTACTGCAGTGTGATCTGGGGAGCAGAATGGCCTGGTGGTGGTTTGATGCCCAGTGACCAGGATCCATCAGTACCTCTGCCCCAGGCTAAGGAGCCCCTACAAGGCATCCCCAGCTGTGACTCCTCTATGTGGGAGGTAAATGACTGGTTCTGCCTGTGTGGTGGGTTGAAATTCCTCCCCCCCAACATTAAATTAGCCAGAGCAGCTCAGCTGGAAGCAAATGAAAGCTGTATTTACAGGCAAAACTACAATCTACCATGGAATGCAGTGAATATGTACAAAATATCCAGGATTTACAATATTTACAGGTATTTGCAATTAATCAACAGCACGGGGAGGTGGTGGAGTGGAGTCACCATCATTGGAGGTGTTCAGGAGGAGACTTGATGGGGTGCTTGGTGCCATGGGTTAGTTGGTTAGGTGGGTTGGATTGGTTGATAGGTTGGACGTGATGATCTTGAAGGTCTCTTCCAATCTGGTCTATTCTATTCTATTCTATTCTATTACCTCCCTGGTCGAAGACCAGGGAAACTACTAGTTTGCCTCCCTCCTATCCCCCTGTACAAAAGGGAGAAGAGACAGAAGCAGAGGGATGTTAGACTTCGCCAAAACAATGCAGCCAAGGCCAAGCAGAAGCAAGTTAGTATCTCTCCCAAAGCAAAGAAGCAAGAAGAAGAGAAATTGTTTGTGTACAACTAGTTTTAGTCCCTTATCCCTCCAATGGGATTGTTTAGAATTGTCACTGTTTTCCTTTTTACACCCAGCAGTGATTTATTTACATTTTACTACTATTCTGCTCAAGACCTGTGAAAAATGTTTTAAAGGCAAAAAACTATCACAGCCTGGCACAGGCTAGGGAAAGGGATAATGTGAGTAAATAAATAGGGAGAGGAGGAAAAAAAAACCTGTTGTTGCAAAAAGAAGAAAGGATCTGTCGTTTCATGATGCTAATCTGGGGTCTTTTGATCTTGCTTCTCTGGTTAAATGTGGTGGTTTTATTTACAGCTAGCTCAGGGAGGCAGAGTCACCTATCCTCTGCTCGTGTGCCAAAGCAAGCACGGCCAAGTTATTGAGACATAATACACTTACTGATTAGGCAATAACATGACAAGGCAAATAAAAGATTTTATGACAAATTTAAATAGCAGAGGATTAAAGTTCAGGAGGACTGGGGATTAAGAAAAGGGACTTTATCTGGTCAAGGTAGATAGTGGCCATTAAACTGTCCCCTGGGAGATTTGCTGAGCCATGAATCAGAGGAGCTGTTTGTGTGTGTATGAATTGCTGTGGCTTGTTTTTCTTAATGAAATGCAGGCTCAAGCAATCCCTGTGTTGTGCTTTCCTCCTTCCCAGCCTCACTCTCCTCTCCTCTCTCCTCTCCTCCCTATCCCTCCTCCCCCTGCTGGGGGATTGCCTTTATTCTATTTATGGCCTTATAAGTGGGATATAGACCTTAATTGACTGCTCATGCTGTATTTAAAATAGTGACAGCCCTAAATCCAATTATGCAGGGGAAGATAACGAATGCAACCTCATCACTGAGGTGCATTGCCATCAGCAGTGTCCATCCTATTTTCCTTTCTTTACATTTCCTACAGTATAGGCAGGGGAAGGCAAAACTGTTCCGTAAGAAATCCTGCCAAAAAATGCTTTGTGCATCTCTGTTGCTGTAACTTCGTAGTGCTCATGTATCTGGAAGATCTGCTGGACCTGGGGGTATTGGTCGATGAACATGAGCCTGCAGTGTGCCCAGGCAGCCAGGAGGGCCAATGGCATCCTGGCCTCTATCAGGAACAGTGTGGCCAGCAGGAGCAGGGAGGACATTCTGCCCCTGTACATTGCCCTGGTTAGGCCACACCTTGAGTACTGTGTCCAGTTCTGGGCCCCTCAGTTTAGGAAGGATGTTGACTTGCTGGAGCGTGTCCAGAGAAGGGCAATGACGTTGGTGAGGGGTTTGGAACACAAACCCTATGAGGAGAGACTGAGGGAGCTGGGGTTGCTTAGCCTAGGGAAGAGGAGGCTCAGGGGAAACCTTATTGCTCTCTACAACTACCTGAAGGGAGGTTGCAGACAGGCAGAGGTTGGTCTCTTCTCCCAGGCAAGCAGCACCAGAACAAGAGGACACAGTCTCAAGCTGTGCCAGGGGAGGTTTAGGCTGGATGTTAGGAAGAAGTTCTTCATAGAAAGAGAGATGTGCCATTGGAATGTGCTGCCCAGGGAGGTGGTGGAGTCACCATCATTTGAGGTGTTTAGGAGGAGACTTGATAGGGTGCTTCGTTGCGTGGTTTAGATGATTAGGTGGTGTTGGATGATAGGTTGGACACGATGATCTCGGAGGTCTCTTCCAACCTGGTTTATTCTGTTCTATTCTGTATTCTATTCTGGTGCCAATTAGAATGCTGCAGCAGAACCCTGCCTTACTGCTGGGACCACACTGATAAATCCCAGTGTAATTAAAAAAAACCCAGCAACACACAAGGAAAAAACAAGGTGGGGGGAAAGTGTTGATTCATTTCTTAAGTGCAGCTTTTTTAAGCCATGCAATTTTTTGAAAGAGCACTGGGGATTTCTCTTGAAGCACTTCTTGACTTTCAATAAATATATCAAAAGTGCTTTAAAATGCATCAGAGCTAATTCAGCTCTCCCACAGATCCATCGCTTCTTAGTAGCTTTTAACTAACTCACCTGTTGCCAGGACGGGAGGCAATGGTTCCACTCTCTGGATGGTATGGTGTGGGTTTTTTTTCTTTCCATTTAACTGGCTGTCGATATTTAAGGGTAGAAAATTCAAGTTCAGTATCAGTCAGGGTTGGAAGGGACCACAAGGATCATCTAGTTCCAGCCCCCTGCCATGGGCAGAGACACCCCACACTAGATCAGGCTGGCCAGAGCCTCATCCAGCCTGGTCTTAAACACCTCCAGGGATGGGGCTTCAACCACCTCCCTGGACAACCCATTCCAGGCCTTCACCACTCTCATGGGGAAGAACTTCCTCCTCACATCCAGCCTGAATCTCCCCACCTCCAGCTTCATTCCATTCCCCCTAGTCCTATCACTACCTGAGAGCCTGAGAAGTCCCTCCCCAGCCTTCCTGTAGGCCCCCTTCAGATACTGGAAGGCCACAATGAGGTCACCTGGGAGCCTTCTCTTCTCCAGCCTGAACAGCCCCAACTCCTTCAGTCTGTCCTCATAGGAGAGGTGCTCCAGCCCTCTGATCATCCTTGTAGCCCTTCTCTGGACACCTTCCAGCATGTCCATATCCCTCTTGTAATAGGGGCTCCAGAACTGGATGCAGTACTCCAGGTGGGGTCTCACCAGAGCTGAGCAGAGGGGGAGAATCCCCTCCCTTGACCTGCTGGCCACACTTCTCTTGCTGCAGCCCAGGATCTGATTGGCTTTCCGGGCTGCAAGTGCAGTCGGAGAGCTCCTGTTGAGCTTCTTGTCCCCCAGTACCCCCAAGTCAGGGCTGCTCTCCAGTCAGTCACTGCCCTAGAATAGAGAAGTAAAAATAAAGAGAAAAGTAAAAATAAAACCATCTCCTGATACATCAAGCTTAAAGTAAAGAAGGACAGAAATGTGTTCCCTCATGACACCTGGGCTAACTGGACCATAAAATACCTAAAGATAAGCCAGCAAAATGGCAATGCTGGAGCAGCTTACAGTGCAAAATGGCAGTTCAGGAAACCAGCTTCACATGGCTGGCTGATTCCTGTGATGAAGAGGTCCAGCACTGAAAAACAGCCTAGAGAAACACCAGGAGCTAACTTGGGGTTTGTTTGCATATCAGCCTCTTGCATTTCTGCTGTTGCCTGTGGGCTCCTCTGTGCTGTTTACTGAGGAAGAGAAATACCTGCAGTTCCAGCTCAGGCTGTTGGACCTTTAATGGCATTCATTTAATGCTTAGCAAGTATGATATGGTTTGTAAAAATCATCCTGTTGCTGAAGCCTCTTCAGTGCCAAGGGCTGTTAGGTAGGGATTGCAAGAAAAGATGAGAAATTGGAACATCTATGTTATAGGCTGATTGAGAGAATCCTCAGTTGTCTACAAATTTAGTTGTTGTTTTTTTTTAACCTGTAGTAAATTTTGGATTATCAAAACAAGTATCAATAAAAAAAATCAGATGATCTCTAGCTGAGTAGTCCTTTCACTTACATCTTGGGAAAAGTCACCCACAAATGACAGCAGAAGTTGACTGCTGCCCATTGCAGCAACCTAGTGTGAGGTGTCCCTGCCCATAGTAGGGGTTGGAACTAGATGATCCTTGAGGTCCCTTCCAGCCCTAACAATTATATGATTGCCACATCATCAAGCTAGCTGGATGCTTGGGATTTTGTTGGGGTTTAAGAAGCAATCTGAGTAGGTTGCTTTGCCTATATGCACGCTTGAGCAGTATCTCCAAGGCACATATGTGAGATTGCACACTTTTTGCCCTCTTAAAGCTTGGTTACATAGTCCAAAAGAAGACAAGACTTTCATTTCATGGCAAGGGACGAGGCAATGAGTTAAGAGCTGTCATTTTGGGCTTGCCATCTTTGCTCTTCCTCCCCCAGCTGAACAGCTGCAGGGCTTCTGAGCTGCGGCAAGCACTGCTTGCAGCGGAGTATGAGCCATGCTAGACAGCCGACAGGTATGAGCGAGCTGCTCCTGCATAGTGCTGTTCTGGGAAGCCAGTCCCAATGGATGGGAGCATGCCTGGGAGAGGGGAAGGAGAACTGTCAGTGGCATTGCTTCGAGGAAGCTGGCTGCAGACATTCACTTGTGCTAACCAGTTTGGGAGGAGCTCTGCCCGCAGCTATGGAGCTTGTGATCCGTGGCGCCAAAGCTGCTTTATCAGGCACTGAGCCACACGGTGGCTGGCAGGATTCCAGAGCCATCTCACTGAGGAGATAATGGTTTCCACATATGAAGCAGACAGCAACTTTAATGGAAGATATTTTATGACAGGGAGCTTTAAAACTTATTCCATTCTCCCGTAGTTAGACAATTATGATATCCTGTAACATGCAGCATGCTGTGGTTGTGATGGCAGTAACACATTCTTCCTTCAATTTGTAGATAAGATATGATGGGAACTCAGATTTCCAGGCCTCAACTGTGCTTCTGAAATATCCATGGATTACCAAAGTTGCTTGATATATGAGGAAGTCAGGATAAAGTGTGGGATACCTAGACTAATTACCTGGTGGCAGCCTGAGGCTGGCTAAAGCCTGATCTGATTAGCATTCAGTGTCAGTGCTGGCAAATGAGGAAGAACAGAAACTGCCAGAGCAACAGAAAGATGAAAGGGTAGTGCTTCCTACCTGTCCTTCAAACTCTCCTCCCTAATGAACCCCTCTGCAACACCTGCAGCCTGTTCAGGAGATGGCTCAGCAATGAGATGTCTTGCTCAGGTGCTGCTGGTCTGTGGGTCAGATGGCACGGAGCCCACCATCCCCTCTTTTGCAGGAGGAAAGGAGAGTAGGAGAGACAGCAGGCACTTCCCAGACACCTCCTTGCCCAGGTTAGAGAGGAGAGTAGGAGAGACAGCAGGCACTTCCCAGACACCTCCTTGCCCAGGTTAGAGAGCTGCCAAGCAGAAAGGGACCTGGGGGTGCTGATTGACAGCCACCTGAACATGAGCCAGCAGTGTGCCCAGGTGGACAAGAAGGCCAATGGCATCCTGGCATGCATCAAGAATAATGTGGCCAGCAGGAGCAGGGAAGTCATTCTGCCCCTGCACTCAGCACTGGTTAGGCCACACCTTGAGTCCTGTGTCCAGTTCTGGGCTCCTCAGTTTAAGAAGGACATTGAGACACTTGAACATGTCCAGAGAAGGGCAACAAGGCTGGGGAGAGGCCTCAAGCACAAGGCCTATGAGGAGAGGCTGAGGGAGCTGGGGTTGTTTAGCCTGGAGAAGAGGAGGCTCAGGGGTGACCTCATTGCTCTCTACAACTACCTGAAGGGAGGTTGCAGCCAGGAGGGGTTGGTCTCTTCTCCCAGGCAACCAGCACCAGAACAAGAGGACACAGTCTCAAGCTGCACCAGGGGAAGTTTAGGCTGGAGGTGAGGAGAAAGTTCTTCACTAAGAGTTTTTAGCCATTGGAATGTGCTGCCCAGGGAGGTGGTGGAGTCCCCATCCCTGGAGGTGCTCAAGAGGGGATTGGACGTGGCACTTGGTGCCATGGTTTAGTCATGAGGTCTGTGGTGACAGGTTGGACTTGACGATCTTTGAGGTCCCTTCCAACCTTGGTGATTCTGTGATTCTGTGTCCGTTTTGAACCAGAAAAATCACTTTGCACAATTAGTTTTTAAATCAAGTGCAGTTTTGACTCGCTGCTAGCAAGCAGAGGCCAGTGCTTTGTGCAGATTCTTTCTTTCTTTCTTTATTGTTAAAACCAAGTCAAGGCTGCCTGTGCTTTGGATCTAATTCCACATTTATTTTTCATAGTTTGTTTGCTCAGTAGCTCTTCAGGAAGACGGTGATTAGGTAAATCGGTTATACAGAAATTCAAAGCCTTGTTCTTCAGTTTGGATGGTGAGACTTAATTGGATTTAAATCAGATTAAAAAGTGACTTCTGAGGGAAAAACACCCCCAAGCATGAAAAGATGGTTCCTTTTTTTTTTTTTTTTTTTTAACTTAACACATAAATGGCAGCAGAGATTTGTATCTCTCTAACATTTATTCTCTGTTGCAGCTTACAACTCTATTGAACTTCTAAACAAAATACAGACTACAGAGTACAGAATTAACCAGGTTGGAAAAGACCTTAGAGATCATCAAGTCCAACCTATCACCCAACACCATCTAATCAACTAAACCATGGCACCAAGTGCCTCATCCAGTCTCTTCTTAAACATCCAAACCCCTCTTGAACACCTCCAGTGATGGTGACTCCACTACCTCCCTGGGCAGCACATTCCAGTGGCAAATCTCTCTTTCTTTGAAGAACTTCTTCCTAACATCCAGACTAAACCTCCCCTGGCACAGCTTAAGACTGTGTCCTCTTGATGCTCCTCGCCTGGGAGAAGAGACCAACCCCTAGCTGTCCACAACATCCCTTCAGGTAGTTGTAGACAGCAAGAAGGTCTCCCCTGAGCCTCCTCTTCTCCAGGCTAAGCAACCCCAGCTCCCTCATCCTCTCCTCATAGGGCTTGTGCTCCAGACCCCTCCCCAGCTTTGTTCATAGAATCATAGAATCAATAAGGTTGGAAAAGATCATCAAGTCCAACCTATCACCCAACACCTCATGAAATACTTCTGTATTACAACATCAGCAGGGCAGAGTAGGAGGAAGGCACTAACTCCTCTTCCTCAGCATAACTTGTTTTCTAGTCTAGAGTGTTTTCTTTGGATTCTAATGAAAGTTTCAACTTCAACGTGATAAAAGGAGGTCATTCTGCGAGTTCATTAAATATAGTAATTGCTGTGAAAATCATATCATGCAAGCTGTGTTAAAAGCATGCAAGAGACTCTCTCCCAGGAGATGCCCTGGTAGATCCAGATAGTTTCTCCCTTGGGGTTTTAAGGGACCATCAGAGATATATTTACAGGCTTGGGCCACATGTAAATATGAATTATAGAATCATAGAATCAGTCAGGGTTGGAAGGGACCACAAGGATCATCTAGTTCCAACCCCCGTGCTATGGGCAGGGACACCCCACACTAGATCAGGCTGGCCAGAGCCTCATCCAGCCTGGGCTTAAACACCTCCAGGGATGGGGCCTCAACCACCTCCCTGGATAACCCATTCCAGGCCTTCACCACTCTCATGGGGAAGAACTTCCTCCTCACCTCCAGCCTGAATCTCCCCACCTCCAGCTTCATTCCATTCCCCCTAGTCCTATCACTACCTGAGATCCTGAGAAGTCCCTCCCCAGCCTTCCTGTAGCCCCCTTCAGATACTGGAAGGCCACAATTAGGTGACCTCGGAGCCTTCTCTTCTCCAGACTGAACAGCCCCAACTCCTTCAGTCTGTCCTCACAGGAGAGGTGCTCCAGCCCTCTGATCATGATTACTGAATTTGGATGAGTTTGGATGGGGATGGAGTAGTTTTCAGTGCTGTGGTAGTAGTTTGGGATCTCTACAAACAATGTCCATGGGCCCAGCAGTGGAGGAGCCATGCAGGACTCAATCCTGACTGTCAAGCAGGGGTTATGCTGTGGGGCAATAGCATTTTGCTGTCTGGCCTTTTGCCTAGTTGAGCAAATGTGAGCATTTTTAGATAGGTATTTGGACAAACAGGCCAGCTGCAGGATCAGCTGTCTGTGGCTTTCCAGGCTTCTCATGCTGCAGAAGATTGAGGACTTTATGCAAAAATCAGGTACTTAACCATATGGGAGGCAGGATGAATATATAGATTTTTGGAGGACAGAGCAGAGATTTGTATTTAGATAATTCCCCATCTGGAATGATACAAAGCTGGGGAATTCATCTTCCCCAAAGGTGTGTTCTCTGGGGGTGGGGGTTGACAGGGAGGACTGCTACAAAGACAAGAAAAGGCAGAAGGAGTAGCGAGCACTGACTCCAAATGCCTATGCTCATCTTTCCCATCAATTATTCAGACAAGAAAGATTTACATGAAAATTAATCATTAAATTTTGAATTGCTTCTTTACATCAATAATGAAATAGCTGTGCCAAATACAAACAGATAAAGAGAGCAGGATAAGAAATCATCCTTAATGCACAAAAGGAGAAGTCATATTTTAATGCAACTATAAAGCTCATTACTGCTTTACGATGGAGGGCTGCTGTCAGTGACCTAGAATTGAGAGCTGTATATGCCAAACGTGAAGCCTCTTGTTTAATCTGTCACATCTGATGCTGGCATATTAAAAATTGTGGGCTGGGTTCTGCTGTATTCTGTAAGCCAGTAATTTTTGGCACCAAATTAATTTCTGTGCAGCCAAGGGGTTGTATTTCAAGCGTGTGCACCCGGAACTGTCGTGGTAGGCACTCAACTGCAATAGGTTAACTTTGTGAATTGCTTAAATCAGTTTTATCCAGTGTATTCCTTGACAAAAGAGACCTAGTCTGAGACTAAGCCCTGCAAAAAAAAACCACCCCACAGTTAAATTGACCCAAAAATGCCGTGGAAAAGGCTTGATGTGTTTCTTCTTGTCCCAGCAGTAATCTAAAGCTTTAGCTTCTTCTGCCCTTACCCTTGAGTAAACTTAATCATAGAGTCATAGAATCAATAAGGCTGGAAAAGACCTCAGAGATCATCAAGTCCAACCTGTCACCACAGACCTCATGACTAACTAAACCATGGCACCAAGTGCCATGACCAATCCCTTTTGAATACCTCCAGGGATGGTGACTCCACCACCTCCCTGGGCAGCACATTCCAATGGCTAACAACTCTCTCTGTGAAGAACTTTCTCCTCACCTCAAGCCTAAACCTCCCCTGGTGCAGTTTGAGACTGTGCCCTCTTGTTCTGCTGCTGGTTGCCTGGGAGAAGAGACCAACCCCCACCTGGATACAACCTCCCTTCTGGTAGTTGTAGAGAGCAATAAGGTCTCCTCTGAGCCTCCTCTTCTCCAGGCTGAACACCCCCAGCTCCCTCAGCCTCTCCTCACAGGGCTTGTTCTTGAGACCTCTCCCCAGCCTCGTTGCCCTTCTCTGAACATGTTCAAGAGTCTCAATGTCCTTAAATGCTCCTGTCTAAGAAACAAAACATGGAAAGCATGGAGAATAAACAACCTGTATACATAAAAATCTGCAAGTAAATAAAGTGATCTCCTTATTTATTTAAGTAACATGATGTTGGTGTTCTGCTTAGGATCCCTGAGTACTTGGTATTGACAAAACTGCAAACTCAGTCAGATTCAACACTGACCTAGAAAGCACTGAGACCCTGCAGTATATTTGGTAAGTAGAAATGCTTTTCTAAATTCAATTACTTTTAACTTGCTGGTGGATCGTTTCAAAGCCTTGCTTGTGATAGAATCACCTCCAAAGGCATGCTGTGTCCTACATCTGTGAATATCAAGCACCAAAGAAGTGGTAACCATCTGTGTGACAAAATAACTTACATAACATGCAAAGTTCTGCACTGCTTCCTGACCTGCTCCAGCTCCTTCGGTTAATGTTGTTTCCATTTGGATGTAGGTCTGGCCATTTCCCTTCTAGTTCACCACATTGGTACTCATACTGAATTAGAGGGAAGACAAGCATGAAGTCAATTCCTCTTGCTGTAATTCCCCAGATTTTAAAAGGGAAAGGCATTTATTTAATTTGCTTTGCAACCTATAAGCTCTTGAGGGTCATTAATTTCTCAGGGAGTAAATAAGTTCCAGTGTTTTGTTCTCGGATTTATCACTTTTTGTCTCTTTCCATTTTCGGTGGTAATTCAACCTCTGCCTCTTGCATGAGTGAACACTGTGAGAGACTGCAGCTGGGCTTTTTCAGCTCGGGGCACAGTTGTGCAGAAAGCAGAGGTGGGTCTTGCCTGGTTGCTCTTGTAATTGGCACCACAAGGCCTCAGGAGCGCAGGCAGTGCGCAGCTGTGGGTTGTGTTTGGGGGCACCTCGCCGAGCATCGCACTGACACAGGTTGAGGCACATCTTTCACTCATACCAACGCTTCTTGGGTCTTACTGCCTTGGCAAGACTTGCATCTCACACTGAGTGGCATGAGGAGTGCTCATGGGCCTGGCAGCCAGCTAGCTGTTGCAGCCGTGGAGAGAAAACTGTAGCCTACTTGTTTGCTGAGTTCTGGCAGAAGGGGAACATAATTAGTGGAGGAAGTTCCCTGTGGCGACAGAACAATAGGCAATGGCTTCAAACTAGCAGCAGATTTAGATTTGATATCAGGAAGAAGTTCTTCACTATGAGGGTGGTGGAACACTGGAACAGGTTGAGACCCCTTCCCTGGAGATATTCAAGGTGAGGCTTGATGAGGCCCTGGGCAGCCTGGTCTAGTTGGGGATGTCCCTGCTGACTGCAGGGAGATCAGACTGGATGACCTTTGGAGGTCCCTTCTGACCTGGACCATTCTATGATTCTATGATCAATGAGAAGTTCTCTTGAGGCCACTTTATTAGCAGCTTTCAGTGGGGGATAGGGTTGTGGAAATATTAGATTTAGGAGATAACCAGCCTGCATGTTTTATCTCTACTCAAAACAGTAGAATGGAAGAATTATCTTATCTCCATAAACTGCTCCTTTTCACTTAGTAAATTATTCTGCTACCCAAAGCAGATGCCACACAAAGAGTTGTGGTTGGGAGGCATGGAGTTATTTATCTCAGTCAAAGTGTCTCACTTCAAAAGCTGTCAGGAGGAGATAATAATAATAATAATAAATACATCTGGCATTTGACTAGATGAGTACAAGATTCCACTAAACAGAACACATTTCTGAGAAGAATAATTGTGACTAATTAGAAACCTCCAGTTATGCTCAGAGTTGTGAGAAAGTGAAATCAAATTTAATTATTCAAGGTCCCAGTTGTGCCAAAGATGTTATAAAGAATATCTTTATAGAGACATTCAGTATAAGGAACTGGCTGGTGCTATTATTAGCATGCTCAGTTGCACATTTTCTTTGTATTAGTTTAAAGTTTAATGATGGTATTTGTAGGACTAATTACAAAGAATCTGCACAGCACTCATTGGGGTACTCACCCAAAAGGCATCCATTTATTCCATGCTAAGCTATTGATAACTCCAAAGTAGCTTGGACTAAATTCTTTATAGAATCATAGAATGATCCAGGCTGGATGGGACCCCCAAAGGTCATCTAGTCCGACCCCCGCAGTCAGCCCCCCGACTAGACCAGGTTGCCCAGCCTTTGTGTTAGGTATATCTACAAACAGGTACTTACAAGTGGAAATACCTGTGATCATGCCCATTGTTCCCTTAGAAGCTCCAGCAGCGTGCACTGTGCCTTTGCTCCTGCATGCTAGCAGAGGACTGCTGGACAGCGCCAGGATTTGCTGCTGTGCCGGGAGGTGCCCTGCAAAGCACAGCAGAAGTAATTCTGCCAGCTGATCCGTAGGCAGTGTTGGAAAAGAGGAGGTGTTTCGTGCTGCTCGGAGTGACTGACAGGAACCTCAGGTGGGATTCACTTCTCCCCACCTCAGAAACCCAGAATGTCTATTCATCTACAGCTGAACTGGGCACTCCAGGCTTCCTTTTTCAGTTACTGGAGAGGACTGGGTATTTTTAGGCATGACTCACCTGTCCTGTTTTAGCTCTCTATTTTAGTGCATGATGAATTGTACGATGTCCATTAACTTTAAAGAGAGTCTAATCTGAGTAGTGCTGATGGGGACCTCTTAACTGATTTATCCAGATCAGTTCTACCCCTGTCTGCTAGGGTCTCTGAAGCACTAGATATCTTCCAAGGCTAAAGCTGAAGCAAACAGTGCAAGAGAGGCAGTGCAGAAAGCTGTCTTTTGCTTTGCTTTTCCCAAACAGCAGCGTCTCTTCAGGTGATGGGTTTGTCAGCCAAACACTTGAGTTGGCTGTGGTCATTTGCTACTGTCAAAAATATTGTTGGTTCTAGTTTAGGGCCACACAGTCTCCACCTGTACAACCTCCATCCAGTCAGAAGAGAAGGATTTTTAGTTGCCTTCCCTCTCAAACATCTATTTTTCCACTGACAACCCCTTCTCTCTTGCTCCATCCCTCCTTTGCCCTGTGTCTTTGTCTTGACCACTCCTGATACAGCCAAACCTGCCAGTTCCCTGTAGCTCCCCCATGGCTGCTGATTTGCCTTAACCTTTTGCTGAAACTAAGCAAAGAGGCTTCCTGCTGTAGAGGCAAGAGTATCAGCTGCACCTCAATAGTGCACTCATTGTCCCTTCTGCCTCCTGTGCCATACATAGAGCATGCCATGGGCTGGAGGAGGCTTCTGGAGGGAAGGCTGGATCATGCTGAGCATTTCTAAGATGATGAAAACAGCTTGATGGTATAATCATGAGCTCTGAGAGCTGTCATCCCTAAACACAGTCTTGTTGAATCCAGTGCCAGATCTAAACTGGAATATCAGTGTGTTCACACACAGAGTGGGCTTCCACTTGCTTTCTTCCCAGCTAACACAGTGAATCGTGGCTGGACTGAGCATACTGAATCCTGCTTTGTTCTGCTCACCATTTGCATTCTGGTTTTAGGTTGTCATTTCAAGACAGCTGAAGAACTTGGCCTGTCCAGGCTCTTTCAAGGTTGGGATCAGCATTTGCATGAATCAGAGTCTTTGGGTAAAGGGTGAACACTGATCTGCATGGAAGGGATTTCTTCTCTACAGAAGTCAAGGATGTGCAGGATGCAGAGAATAGGATAGAATAGAATAGAATAGAATAGAATAGAATAGAATAGAATAGAATAGAATAGGAATTAACCAGGTTGGAAAAGACCTTCAAGATCATTGGGTTCAACCTATCATCCAACACCATCTAATAAACTAAACCATGGCATTAAGCACCCCATCCAGAATCCACCTTGTGCAGCCTATACCTTATAAAGCTGAGTTCAGAGTGTGTGTTCCAGCTGTTGTGTCAGAGCACAGCCATGGTGCAGCTCCCAGCAGACTTTGTCTCTCTTCCACTGGGATCTTTCTCCAGCAGCTTACCTCCTGCTGCTACTTGATGGTTGGCTCCTGCAAGCTTCCTTTTCCAGTGCAAGGTGATCCTGTAGGATGTCTGATAACATGCTGCTCAGCATCAGGAGAGAAGAGCACACTCATGGGAGGTCCTAGCTGGATCAGTTAGGGCACATCTGAAATGTGTCCAGCTACTAGAAAAAGTTTTGTAGGACAGCATAAAATACATAAAGTACACAAAGTACCTAAAATACATAAAGTACCTAAAATCCAAGTCATTTGGCACACTTAGGGAGCTCTGTCCTACAATTCTTTCCCCTTCTGCTTCTCTTGTTGCTAATGAAACAGCTGTTCTTTGGTTTCAGGCTTTAACCTATTTTTAGATTCCTTTTATGCTGTTGGCCCTTTGAAATGCATGAATTGCTGGGAAAGAAAGGCAGTGTCATTGCTGTGAGGCAAGAGGAAGGCCTATAGGTGAAGTCATGTCTGGTAATGAGAGACTGTCTCACCTATTCATCTCCTCCCTTCCTTTTTTGGCTGTAAAGCAGCTGTTCCCTTGGGCACATGGTTGCACACCTTTGCTGCTCTTATTTGAGCATTACAATGATATCAGCCCCAGCCCTTCATTAGCACAGCTCCTTTGGGATGTGGGGGAAGGCTCTTCACATCTGGGGGGCTGCAGAGCTGTGCTCCAGTGTGGTCCTGTTCACACCACAGGAAATGTGCTGGCCCAGAGTGGAGCTTGGTTTTCAAGGAAAGAAGCTGGAGAATGGTGAGGGGAGGAGGAAGCTGTGAGTGGAATAAGGGGCAAGTGAAAGGTAGGATTTATTTGCTGGGTGAGCAGCATGACCTCCTTTCTGTGAGCTGCTGGGTTCTAACTGGGATGTCAGCCTTTGCCTTTGTGCAGTAGGGTTTCACATAAAGGGATGTGGGTGGGCAAGCAGAATGTCATCATCGCAGTAGCGAGATTGTCCCTCTGACTCTGGATGCCAACAGACACCAAATCCAGAAGCTCTGGATTAGTTTATACTCTGACCAATACAATGGTGAAAATCACTGCATTAGTTATTTACTGCCTACAATTAATTAGTTCAGCACTAAACTAACTTAAGCAGTGATTCTTCATGGGATTTACAGTTTGTAGGCTGAAGGCCTGGTTGTGTCTTGACTCACACTAATGAACATGCGGTGGCTAATTAATGTGGGGAGAATCCTACCTCCTGTCTTGGTTGCAGTACTGAGCTGACTCAGTATTGACACCTTACTCATCTCTTCAAAAACCCAAGCTAGGCTCAGCACATTAAAAAGGAAATCATTTTTACTCCTTGGCTTCTTGAGTTTTAGGTTCCTGAAAAAGATTGCTGAATGATTGAACCATTTTGTCCTCCCAGACAGACCTTTATTCTCGCTGCTGCAGGCATCACTGTCTTGAGGCAGTGAAAGAGGAGCTCTGTTTGCTCTGCATCCCCCCTCTGACACAGTTCCACCGGGATCGAATTGTCTCCAGCGCACCTGCTAAATCCTGGCTGCAGACAAGGAGAGCTCAGCACAGCAGGGTTTGGTTTTCCTTTTGTGGTTGAAAAGTGTGTTTTGAATCCTGTGCTACAGGGAAGGCCTGGCAAGGAAAGGCGTGTCTCTGAGCTGTAACGGCAGCTGCTATTGCAGGTCCATACGGGTTCGGTTTCGTACAGGGAAGTTTGTACTCAGAGGAAACGATCAAGTCTGTAACACTCTGGATGTGCTGTTGGCTTTGCACACTGATCTAAGTGGTTTTCATGCTGAATTCTCCAGGACCTGTAGATGTAATGTTACACAGATTGCAAATGATTTCCCCTGCTTAGAATAAAACCATCTATGACACCTGTGTGAGCATTTGCCTTCTTATTTGCCCAGTAGATGATGAAGTCTAGAAAGCCACAGTTTGTGAAACAGAGCATGGGTAAGGAATTAAGTGGCACAAATCATCCTTCCTAAGATTAATAGCTCTAATTCCTAGCTGCTTTTCCAGCCCTCACTCTCAGTAGTTTAAGAAAATATCCAGGCATTTGCTTTCACCTCACAGTGAAAGCAGTTGAAAATACACACCCCAGCGTGGCAAGAGTGTTGGATGACTGAAGGGAAGGGCTGATAAAAGTGATGGATGGGAGCAGCCGGAGACAGTGAGCACGGCTGTGGTCTTGGAAATAAATAACAATGGCATGAAAATAAATTTTGTGAATTTATAATCGTGTGTTTGCCACTGCCCCAGCTTTATGTCTTTGTGCAACACTCAGCAGAGCCTCTTGTTTTTATAAATGCAGCCAGGGCTTAGTGCCTCCCAGGGACATGTGAGGAGAAATACTAATTCTGTCTTTGCATTTCGCATCAGCTGCGATCACTGCGTCTGCAAAGAGGTCTTCCTCATTGTCCTCTTGCCAGTCAGATCAGTTTCTTGATTTCATTAATCTGCCTGCTCTGTGTAAATCAGTTCCTCTCAGGCTTCTCTGCAGGCCACTGGTCGCCTGTTCAGGTCTGAGCAGGGTTGGTTTTTTTCCCTTTTCCCTGAGCATGACACCAGTATCTGCGCATTTTAAGTAGGGAGCCAAGTAATGGCTGGGAACCAAAGGCAGAAGGCAGAAGAGGATGATAACAAAAGCTAAATGAAAGGCACAATGAAGTGTAAGAGGCTTGGAGACATTGGCTGGTGAGGGAAGGCACCCCAGGACTGTTACTTCCTGAGGGAGGGTGAAGGCAGGGTTTGGGTTGCAGGCTGCGGGCTGTGGCTGGTTCAGAAGAAGTCACAGGCAGAACCCAGAGCAGCAGATTTAATACAATACAATACAATACAATACAATACAATACAATACAATACAATACACCAGGTTGGAAGAGACCTTCAAGATCATCGCATCCAACCCATCAACCAATCCAACCCACCTAAACAACTAAACCACGGCACCAAGCACCCCATCAAGTCTCCTCCTGAACACCTCCAATGATGGTGACTCCACCACCTCCCTGGGCAGTCCATGCCAATGGGCAGTCACTCTCCGTGTAGAACTTCTTCCTAACATCCAGCCTAAGCCTGCCCTGGTGCAGCTTGAGACTGTGTCCTCTTGGGGACTCAACCTTACCAAAACCAGTAAACAGTGTTCCAGCACTTCTTAGGTGCCTCTTAGAGGAGGAGACGACCCACAGGTTGCAGTGTGCTCAGCCGTGCCCTGCAACAAAATGTACCACGGGCCAGATCCCGCCCCCTTCAAATCACAGTGACACTGGTGCTGACCATATTGCAACACACCCTCAGTTTCAGTCCCCACTCTGCTCATCCTGGCAATAAAAAAATGTGCTCTGGTGCACCTCCAACAAGACCAGTGGTCAGAGCAGAGCATCAAGTGAACTCTACAAGCCTGCTAAATGCTTCCTCAGAATCTAATATTCAGGAAAGCTAAATGCCAGGTCCTCAGGTAAACTCTGTGCAAGCTACATGATACCAGTGGCTTTGATTTGATTGAAACTGTTGTTTGTGTCTGTATTTAATAGTTTAGTTACAGAGCAAGCTGCTTTTCATTACCATTTTAAATAGACATTCCCAGCATAGTTAATAACTTTCATGGTATTTTCACCCTCCAGCAACTTGATTATTTATCCCTTAAATTATAAATGTTCTGCCCTTTTTTTCCCCTTCTCTTTATTTTTTTGGGAGGGTAGAACTCAATAATAAAGCATCCAGGAGAGCCATGTACTAGTGAAAAGCAAGCAATGGCATTGAAACCCAACACCTACCTGTTCAGCCTGGAATATTGCTCTAAAATTCTGTCATGATGCTACTGTCACCCTGATGCCTCGAGCCAGGTGAAGCCTTCATGTGCATGTGTGCAGGCAGAATAGACTCATAGAATTGTTAGGGGTGGAAGGGACCTCAAGGATCATCCAGTTCCAACCCCTCTGCATGGGCAGGGACACCTCACACTACAGCAGGTTGCTCAGAGTGTGAGCCTTAAAAACCACCAGGGATGAGGCTCCTAACACCTTCCTGGGCAACCTGTACCAGTGTCTCACCACCCTCATGGGGAAGAACTTCCTAACATCCAATCTGAATTTACCTATTTCTACTTCTTTTTTCGATCCCCCTAATTCTATCACTACCTGACACCCTAAAATGTCCCTCCCCAGCTTTCTTGTAGGCTCCCCTCAGATAATAGAAGGCCACAATAAGGTCTCAATGGAGCCATCTCTTCTCCAGACTGAACAGCCCCAACCCTCTCAGTCTGTCCTCATAGGAGAGGTGCTCCAGCCCTCTGTTCATCCTTGTGGCCCTTCTCTGGACCCCTTCCAGCACCTCCAGATCCTTCCTGTAATAGAGGGTCCAGAACTGGACACAGTGCTCCAGTTGGGGTCTCACCAAAGCAGAGTAGAGGGGGAGAAGCACCTCCTTCTCCCTGCTGACTGTGCTTCTCGATGCAGCCCAGGATGTGATTGGCTTTATGGGCTGCAAATGCTCACTCCTGGCTCCTGTTGAGCTTCTCATCCACTAGCACCTCCAAGTCCTTTTCTTCAGGGCTGCTCTTAAGCCAGTCCCTGCCCAGCCTATATAGGTGCTTGAACTGCTGAACTGCTGCAACTGCAAAGCCTTTCCAGCAGTGTAAGCTACTTGTTGCTTGAGTGGCAAGCATTCAAGAATAAAGGTCATGTTGAATTGTGCCATGGAGTCACTAACACCACACAGCAAAACAGTCCTTTGCCTGCTGGAGCTCAGCAGTGCTGCTCTGTCTATGCCTGGACAGATGGACACCCACATGAAATAGAAATTATATGAGAAGGCAGCAGAATGATAGAATGGTTTGGGCTGGGGGGCGCTTTATAGGTCACCTAGTCCAGGTTCCCTGCAGGAGCAGGGATGGCTTCAACTACAGCAGATTGCTCAGAGCCCTGTCCAGACTGACCTGGAATGCTTTCAGGGATCTACCACCTCTCTAGGCAACCTGGGCCAGTGTTTGATCACCCTCATTGTAAATGTCCTCTTTGTACCTGGTCTAAATCTCCCCTCAGCAAAACCCCTCTAAATAGAACATGTTCCCTGCTGCTTTGTGCTTATTCAACAGACAGAGCCAGGCAGCTGATGTGCCTTACAGGCTCTGATTATAGATTTCTCATCTCCCAGAAATGTGATGTCTCGGCAATCCCCCTGCTCCTGCAGGACTCTGGGCTTAGGCTGTGTCAATATCTCAGCTTGCAGGAGCTGGAGCCTAAAATTAGTTCCTCAGATAAAATCCTGTGGAAGCTGGAAGGCTGAAGGAAGAAGCCTGGAAATAAGTGGAGGTGGAAGATGCACAGAAAAGCTAATTCAGCAGGTTACTTGTAGGGAAGTCATAGCTACTTAGCCCTGTGAAAGGAAGAGCATTCCTTGAAGAAGCAGAGTGCAGCTCTCTTATTTAAATGTACTGCTTGACTCAAGCAGAAATATTCAAAGCAGATTTTTCTCTTATTGAACAAACACCAGCTGCTGCCTCAGAAAGAGATGATGCAGCTGGAGCTTTTCCTTGCTACGGCCTCAATGTGGTCCCAGCACACCACAAAGGCTTCTCTAGGCTCTGCTGTCTGGTAGAAGATCCCAAGGGATGAAAACTGTTGACTATGACTCCACTAACACAGGAAAAGTCTCATCCCCTCTCCTGACTTTGTATGCTTTCAGAAGAATCTTCTTGTGGGTGTGGGATGCCTTTCAGATCTCTCAAGAATATTTTGATATGTGGAAAATTCAATCACACCCTGGCATCCTCAACTCCTAACACAGCTATTCTTCTCCTCTGCCACTTCTGCACCAAGAAAGCTAGCACTGAAATGCTGGTGTTTATTCAAAAAACCAGCAGAACTTGTTGGGGGCAAGGAGGTGTTAAATGAGGGCATGAGGATGATCAGAGGGCTGGAGCACCTCTTCTATGAGGACAGACTGAAAGAGTTGGGGCTGTTCAGGCTGGAGAAGAGAAGGCTCCAAGGTGACCTCATTGTGGCCTTCCAGTATCTGAAGGGGGCCTACAGGAAGGCTGGGGAGGGACTTCTCAGGCTATCAGGTAGTGATAGGACTAGGGGGAACGGAATGAAGCTGGAGGTGGGGAGATTCCGACTGGACGTGAGGAAGAAGTTCTTCCCCATGAGAGTGATGAAGCCCTGGAATGGGTTGTCCGGGGAGGTGGTTGAAGCCCCATCCCTGGAGGTGTTTAAGCCCAGGCTGGATGAGGCTCTTGACAGCCTGATCTAGTGTGAGGTGTCCCTGCCCATGGCAGGGGGCTTGGAACTAGATGATCCTCGTGGTCCCTTCCAACCCTGACTGAGCCTATGATTCCATGACAAAGGGCTCAACAGACTGAATGTGACCAAGTGAGGTCTGCATGAGGTGCCAGCAGTTAAAAGAACACCAACATCAAAGCGAGGAGATTAGAAACAACAGAATGACAGCAAAAGCCAGAGAGGCATTGGTTTCAGAGCAGAAAACCTTTCTGACAAAGAAAAAAGAGAAAAACTATGAGTGCACAGAAGTGATTCCTAGAGGGGATGCTGGCAGCCCACTGCCAGAGCATTCAACCCCATGGAACCACTAGAAATTCAGTGCAAGATGGAAAAAACATTCCGTGAAAGTCATCTCAGAAGTGTGTGCTGGGTGCCATGGGACTCGAGTTCTGAGCAGGCTATAATTAGAAAGCAACACAGGCCTCAGAAGTTATTTCTATTTCAGCTGCTTCTAAGGGCACTTTTAATTGGCATTATTCAAATACAAACTCCCCCAGATATGAGTAACGACACAGTCTTAAAGTTAAGACTCTCTCCTAAATTATTCCAAGTTTCTCAGCGAGAGATCATTTCAGGATGAGCTACTTATCTCCTGGTGGTCATTTAAAGAGGTAAGAGAGCAACCTGGGTGGAATCTGAGATGAACTTCCTTGAATCTGCTTGGCAGTGAAAAAAATAGAGGGAAAGAAGCGGCTCAGGAAGGGAAAGCTTCAATGGACTTGATGATCTTTGAGGTCTCTTCCAACCTTGGTGATTCTGTGAGTCTGGGACTTGATGATCTTTGAGGTCTCTTCCAACCTTGGTGATTCTGTGATTCTGAGGTATATGTGTGTATCTATCTCTCCATGTACACCTCAGAAGAGAATGAAGAACTTGGTGATGCCCAGTGACAGGACAAGGGGCAATGAGTAGAAGCTGAGGTTCCATGGAAACATGAAACCTTTTCTCACTGCGAGGGTCACAGAACACTGGAGCAGGCTGCCCACAGAGGTTGTGGAGTCTCCTTCTCTGGAGACATTCAAAACCTGCCTGGATGCATTCCTGGCTGATCTGCTCTAGGTGATCCTGCCCTGGCGGGGGGGTTGGACTGGATGACCTTTTGAGGTCCCTTCCAACCCCTAACATTCTGAGGTTCTGTGAAGCACCTTCAGGGTTGGCATTCTGGCTGCGGAAACAGGTTGCAGCCACGAGCTGAAAGCTGCTGTTTGCATCCTTCTGCCATCTGAAACAGCACATTCTCATGGCTAAACATAACTCACCAAGGATGTCTGGCCCTGTCACCAGTTTCTGCACTTAATCAAAATATACAATTCTTTCATTAGGCACTTGCATCAAAAAGCTAATAATCCTCCAAACAAATTCCCTGTTTTTCTGGAGAGCTCACTATTAGGCAATTCTTAATCTGACTACTCAGGGCACAGTGACTTTGAGCAATGGCTTTCTCTTATCGTATATTTGTAAAGCAAAATTGTTTCCTGATGTAAATTAATAGCAGTGCCTGGTAGGAAGCACAAGCCCCATGCATGTACATTGCTGTGAAACGTGCTAGCAAAGCAGTAATTTTATGAAGCTACAAAAGACCCTGCAAGATGCATCTCCTGATCAGCTCAGGAAGTTTAACAGCCCTGAAATTCTGCAGACTCCTGGCCTGGACCATTTCACAGAGAGCAGCTGCAGAGGAAGCCAAGTGCAAGGCAGGTAAGGCTGTGCACTGATGCATACCTCCTTGGAGTTTAATTATCAGTTTGGTGGAGGCTTTCTAATGATCTGAAAACAGAGAAGAACTGGGTAGCAGCAGTGTGTGTGGCACAAGCTCCAGACAGCATGCCCCAGGGAAGGGCATACACCTATTTGTGATCTCAGTAGAAATCCAGGCTCCTAACAAACAGCTTGAAATAAAGGTCCCTTTTGTGGCTTCCTGGGCAGCAGATGAAGTTCTTGCACTTTCAAAGCAGGCTATGAAAGAGAGGAATGGGTATTGCAGGCTTGCTGGAGTCATCAGGGAAAGCTGAAGGCCACACTTCTGCCTTAGGCTTCTGTAAACACAGCAGCATCACAAGGACCAAAATGCAGTTCTTTCCCCTTAATTTGTTTTTCCTTTCACCATGGGAAAATGACCCTTCTAACACCATTTGTTCTAAAAATGATCTCTCAAGCAGGCCAGTCTCCTGCAGGAGATTCATGCTATCTTAGGATAATAGTTACAATTAAGTATTTGTAGGGTTAATGATGGATCCTTCTAAAGATTATATCTTCTTGGGCCCCTCACCACAAGAAGGACATTGAGGGGCAGGAGTGTGTCCAGAGAAGGGCAATGAAGCTGCTGGAGGGTGTGGAGTGCTGGTCTGGTGAGGAGCAGCTGAGGGAACTAGGGCTGTTCAGTCTGGAGAAGAGAAGGCTGAGGGGAGACCTCGTTGTTCTCTACAACTCCCTGAAAGGGAGTGTTGGTGAGGTCGGGGTCAGTCTCCCACCTAACAAGTAATGTTTTAAATATACACTTCCAACTGTCTAAGCACACCCCCTCTCCCCGCTCCATGTCTATGTATAGGCAGGTGGGAGTCACACTTATCCAAAGGAGCCACATCCTCCACCCCTGACATCCCTGCTCATGGAAAGGCTTCAGAACTTGAGGAAACACCAGCTGGGTCTCTCTACCATTTTCCCTTCCACAAAGATGCCACTTTTCTGTACCTTATTACCTGCCATAAATAGCTCCTACAGGAAGAAAGGGAATGTGATTACACAGGAACATCATCACCAAGGAACATGAGTCAGCATCACTCATCCCACTGCAGCATAGCTCCTCACAATGGAAACCTCAAGGGGAATCTAAAAAGCAACAATTTTAGCTCCAGATTAACAGAATTGCTGAAATTTCAAGGAAATTAAGCCTGAACTTTTAGGTTTCATTAATCAGGAAGGCAGTTATTGCATGCAAATAACTGTTTTCAGCTCCAGACCTAAGTATCTCCAAAATATCTGAAGCTGATGCTCTCATGAATGTATGCTTCTAATCACAGCTTACTGAGGCACTGTAAAGGCAAAGGCTTGCAAACTACCAGGAGAAATAAGCACCTATAAAAGAAGTGAATCACAGAATTAACGAGGTTGGAAAAGACCTCTGAGATCATCAAGTCCAACCTATTACCTAACACCATCCAATCAAGCAAACCCTGGCACTGTTTATTCTTAGTGTTCTTCTCACTGTAATGAGGCACTACATTCTTATATCAAGGTCAGCTCTTTGGCTCAGTGGTGTCAAGTGCCTTAGAAATGCTGCTAACTAGGCACAGTTATCAATACAAATCAGCCCTTTTGTATCGATCCTTTTTTACCTTCCTTACAGTAGATAGCTCCATGCAAAGGGAGGTCAAAGTTAACAGGGTGGCAACGATGCCCTGTGTCCCTGTCCTCCACTCCTTGAGAAGATCACCACATTTCCACTGCATGGCATTTAAAATACAAATGGATTTCACAAATTAGGTTGAAATCCATGAGCAATTAGGGAAAAAAAAACAACCCTACAAAAAAACCCCAAACCAGTGAGTCAAGCACCATTATCACGCTATTAGAAAACTGGACTGGACTATCATTGCTTTGTTAGCAGAGCAAAAAATGGTCCTGTAATTGACACTGGATAGATAGCTGGAAAGGAAAATAATGAAGTTGCCCAGGGTGAACTCGAAGCAGCAAAGTCTTTTAAGTAAAGACAAAAATAATTGGAAAGTTTCAGCTAAGAAATAATGGGGAAATGAACAGAAGACTGCCATAGAAATAGCTTCTGGAGGCTTAGATAAAAAATGGAGCAATTGAGACCTGAAGACAGAATTGGCAGTGATTAGAAAAGCAGAGACAGAAAATTAGACCAAATGACAGAATGTTATGCACAGGCACCACTCGCTTTGAAGCTATTGTTTTCTGTGGAGTAGTTCAGAAGTAAGAAACAAGTCGGGCAAAGGGGTGAAGAAATGTGACCACACCATTGCAGAGGCAGTCTTCCTTGAATGAAAAGCAAATTATCTCTGGTTTCCTGGGGTGCACAACAGGCTGTCTGCACTGGTTGGTTTCTTCACCTGTCAGAACTGGGACAGCAATATGGGCACCTGTGGTGTGCCCAAGCCCCGTGCATTCACATCACCAGCACTTACCATGTGCCCATCAGCAGCCTTAGCTCCAAAGCAGAGCAGTGCTGGTTGGCAGTGCACACATACTTTGCAGCCAAGATCTGGTGATTGCTTAGGTGCAGCTCAGTGCAGCAGCTTGTCTGGGCAGAGGCAATCCTCAGGTGAAATGACTCTCCCAGCTGAGGTGCCTAATGTTCAGAGGAGATGGGTACTTCACTACATGAATCTTTCCTTGGGTTTTTTTTTTCCCCCAGAGAAAATGAAAGTACCCCTCTGGGGCAGCACGTGTGTCATCTGGGATCTGTAGGCTTCCTTCACACTGTCTCACCACCACTCTTTAGTGTATTGAATCTCAATCTTTCAGCCAGGCAAATCCTTGAAACAAACCAGGCAAGAGAAACAGAATCATGTAAGCAAAATATTGTTCTGTTCTCTGCAACAGTTCACACTGATTTCAACACCAAACTCATGTCAGAAGTAAAGCCAAGGGGCTTGGCTGTAGCCCCACTGGACAACAAATTGGATTGGGCATAACCCCTGTGTGTGGTTCAGTTTCATCCAGCCTGTGATTTGAGTGGGATGCAAAGGCAAATTCTTTCTCTCTTTAAGAGTTCCTTATTCAGGAGTCAATGATCTTCTCTTGTGAGAAAAAAACAACTTCAGAGATTCCCTGGTTTTTGCTTCCTAAGGTGCTGTTCATCTCAGTGGAAGGTGGTGCAGGCACCCCTGTTTCTGGGTACCCTTTCCCGGTCAGTATGAGGTGTCTTGGGGCTGCAGCTCTGTCCTGTACCTACCACCTCACACTCCCCCAGCAAAGATGAGCTAACTGCACTTCCATTTTTGCAGGCCTGCCAGGAGTGCATGCAGGGGAAGGTAGCCCAACTCCAGCAGGTGAACTTCCACAGACAGCACCAGAACAAGAAGACGCAGTCTCAAGCTGTGCCAGGGGAGGATTATGCTGCAGATTCTTCATAGAATCTGGTGGGGGGTTGTGAGAGACTAAATCTTGTCTCTCCTGGTGTGACTCAACAAAGATAAAATCACTTGCTGCTTGCCCAGACAATAGCTGATGTGCGTTGGGCAGAGCCACTGGAAGGACTCTTGGAAGGTGCAAAGATAACATTGCTCACGGGACTGCAGCTGGCCTACAACAATGGCCCAAGGGCCCAGCCAGCACGCCTTCAGGACAAGATCATTTCCAGCCATCAGATACCACAGGAAAGGACAAGACAGAAAGATTTCCTGTGGAACACCACCTGGACACTTGCCTAAGGACTAAAAAACTGTATAAAAGACCGGAGCAACTACTGGCTTGGTAGGAGAAAATTGGAGAAGCAAAATGCAGAAGAAAGCAGATGGCACCACACGCTGGAAACATCACGGGGCCAGCACAACGGATCTTGGACTCTCCGTGCCCTAAGTTCCGCCTGCTGCAACTCATGGAGCTGAAGGAGCTGCTCAGAGGACCTCATCCCTTCTACAGCCAAAGCCTCAGCATCCTTCCTCTACAGACCCAACATCTCCTGCAGCACCTATCCTTCACAGACTCAAACTGTCTTGGGGGGTGAGGGGTGTGGTAATATAATTATTTCCCTCTTCTCCCTCTCTTCTCTCTCTCCCTATTCTCTCTCTCTCCCCTTCTGATCCCTCCACTGTAGTTATGTAATAAATAGTCTAGCTGTTGATATTTTGGCCTCGTTTGTGTCTCTCATTTCACAACACAGGAATATTCATAAAAACCTGAATCTCTTTCCCTCTCTGGATCGAGACAGGGGCCTCAAGCACAAGCCCTAAGAGGAGAGGCTGAGGAAGCTGGGATTGCTTAGCCTGGAGAAGAGGAGGCTCAGGGGAGACCTTATTGCTGTCTACAACTATCTGAAGGGAGGTTGTAGCCGGAGGGGAGGTTGGTCTTTTCTCCCAGGCAACCAGCACCAGAACAAGAGGACACAGTCTCAAGCTGCACCAGGGGAGGTTTAGGCTGGAGGTTAGGAAGAAGTTCTTCATAGAAAGAGAGATTGGCCATTGGAATGTGCTGCCCAGGGAAGTGGTGGAGTCACCATCACTGGAGGTGTTTAGGAAGAGACTTGATGGGATGCTTGGTGCCATGATTTAGTTGATGAGATGGTGTTGGGTGATAGGTTGGACTCGATGATCCTAAAGGTCTCTTCCAACCTGGTCTGGTCTGGTCTGGTCTGGTCTGGTCTGGTCTGGTCTATTCTATTCTATTCTATTCTATTCTATTCTATTCTATTCTATTCTATTCTATTCTATTCTATTCCATTCCATTCCATTCCATTCCATTCCATTCCATCCCATTCCATTCCATTCCATTCCATTCCATTCCATTCCATTCCATTCCATTCCATTCCATTCCATTCCATCCCATCCCATTCCATTCCATTCCATTCCATTCCATTCCATTCCATTCCATTCCATTCCATTCCTCTGAAGCTCTTACTAGGTGTAGCAGGGAAGGAAAAAAACTTCCACCCTCTTCTTACCTCCCTTGTGCCCCTTCACAAAGCCAATCCATAAACTGGAAGAACACAAAGGGCAACATTTAGAAGAATGCAGTCGTGTTGGCACATTATGAGTGATGAGAAACAGCCACCTGACCTCCTCACAAGATACAGTTACAGCAATCATTCTTTTTTTTTCCCCTTTTCTTTTCTTAATTAGTTAATCCCACTGGCTCCAATTTTCTGCAGACTGCCCAGTCTTTGTTTGGATTTTTCCTTGGCTTCAAAATTTATTTCCTGTGAAATGGTGCAGATGTGCCTGCAGAGGGATTTTTCATCAATATGTGCTGTTAAGTCATGAGGAAGAAGTTGTCAGGAGCACTACACTCTCTTTAATAGATGATCCTTTCACAAAGGGCACATTTAAAGGCATCAGGCATACCCATGACCAAACATATATCCTACATATATAATAGAAATAGCCTTTCCTACCAAGCTTGGGGAAGATCTCAGATAAAAGGCTGCAGGCCTTTAGCTTGGTTCTATGCATATGTATCAGCATCATATAGTATTATAGTATTGGTTTCCTCTGTGTGAAAATTGCTTGAAGATGGTTACTAATAACCACAGCCTTTGCTCCTCCCTCTACTCTCCACTCTTTTAAATAACCTTTAAATTTTTAATATCAGTTTTTCCCTTTGCTGTTTCTACCCCAAGGTTAAAGCTTTTTCTTTCCACCCACTAGCTGAAGCCAGAGCTTTGAAATAAGCAGTGGTGGCTGCAAGGATTGCAGCAAGGTTGGACGAACAATTAAGATAATGGTGGGACTATCCAGCTGAATAACCACTAGATAATGATTGCTGTCTTGGAACATTGTATGAGGTATGGAATGAAAGGAAAATCAGAAAGAATTCCCTTTGAATAGATGTTTGGCATGGCTGAGTGCTGCAGCAGCATATCTGAATGATAAAGGATGTTCCCTAAGACAAAAGCAGTATTCTTTGCCAGGGAAGAGGAGGATTTAATTTTTTTGCCTTTTCCTCCCCACCCCCACCCCCTGCCACATTCATGTTTCAAATGCAAAGTGCTGCTTTCTTGGATGCTCAGTTAATGTTTGAAAAGATATGCTCCCAAAGGAAAGAAAATTAGAAGCAAACCCAAAGTGCTTCTACCTAGGTTGTGCCAGAGCACAGAGGTAGAAACAAACCCAGGGGAGGATGTACTTGGGCAGTCTGTGCAGGAGGAGGCAATCTGTGCTGCTTCCCTCCCAAGTAACAAATACTGGTTTGAGGCAGAAGGAATATGGGCTATAAGCTGTGTTTGATTACTTGGCTATCTGGGCTTACAGACTTCCTGGGGCAGGTACAATATTATTGCATCCCCTGATTTGAATCTGTTAATCCAGAAGATCCACAGTCTCTGAGCAGTGGGGCTCCAGACATGCTAAATACACATTTTTCTCAGGGAGCCAGATGGAAACCTTAGTGCTTCACTTACAGCTTCAGTGAGCCCCCAAGGTGTCACTGTCACAAATGCACTATGATCCTGAAGTCTTTATTACCATGGCATCACCTTTTGCAATCCAATGGCTTTCTCAATTCCATTTTTGCAAGTGATTTTTATCACTTGCAATACTTTTTAAGATCTATTGTTCATTGAACTGGCCTTAATTTGTTGGTTGGTTTTGGTTCTGTGAGTTTACTAATCAAATTCCATGAGTATGCTCAAACTTCTCATGGTTTAAAGATCTGCAGGTTTAGACTGGATGGGGGAAAAAGCACGTTGGTTTGCTTCAGGCTGCAGGAGAACCAAGCCTTCCCTTTTGGCCTGCCTTAATGAGGCAGCAGTCTAGCCCCAAAGCCCAGATGATATTTTTCTGCAGTAGTGCAGGCAGAATGCATTGAACATGCATCCCCTACAATACAGCTGCCACCAAAAGTAAGTGTTTCAAATTACCTTTGCCAGGCCCTATGTTTACCTGGGGCATTAATTAAACTCCCATTAAGAAGTCCACAAGGATTACATAAGCACCAGGAATGACATCCTTCAGACATAGCTGGCCTGTTTGGGGTGGCATTTCACTGACAGGACAAGCTATTTGTGACCTGCCACCCTTTTCATTAGTCAGTCTGAAACCTCAGTATTCTTGGCTTGAAACTCCAGACAGAATTACAGACCTCTAGCTCAGCAGCAGCAATTTGCTGTTTCACTCAGCACGACACAAACCACCAGCTGCTCTGAAGGTGCTCAGATACCTGCTTTGGCTAGCTGCTATTGTGCTCTTCGTGGTCCTAAAGAAGATTAAGAGAAAAATCACTTATGCCAAATCTATCAAGCTAAGATTGATTTTTCAGCCATTTCATAAGTACAGCCTTTAACACTTGTGTATAGCCTGATGATTTTGGATGAGAGAGGTAAACCATACATGCCTGAAAATCAGCAGTCATCTAGCCCATGTGGGGTGTGTGCTTCTGTCCTACAAAGCAACAACTAAACCTGTAAGCTCAACAGCCTGCCTTTACTATTTCAGTAGCACTGAAGGCGGAGAAAATAGTTGCAGCTATCTTTGGGTCCTCATGCCCCAGGCTAGAACAAAATAAAATGTACCTTTCTTTCCCTCTGGAAGAGGCCTGACTTGAAAACAGCAAAGCTGAGTAAAATTTGACTCCAGAGGCAATAAAACATATGCAACACAACATAAGCTCCTTCATGCCTTCCACAGAGGAGCCTTTCTTACTTAGAAGGTCCAATGACTGTCACTGTCACCATCATAGACTGTATGAGCTCAAGCTCCATCCTCCAAGTCTCACAAATATGGTTGCTTAGTTGTGCTACCTGTGGGCCCAGGTCACATTGGTCTAGAAAGTGGGCATTTGCATGTTTGTGTACAGAGCCTGGGCATTTAAGGCACAAGAAAGCAAACAGTCATCACTGCAGCCTTACATGAGACCTGCCTTTGGGAACTCTTGCTCCATGACATAGACAGTGGGATCAAGTGCACCACCAGCAAGTGTGCAGATGACACCAAGCTGAGTGGTGGTGTCAACACACCAGAGGGACAGGATGTCATCCAGAGGGACCTGGACAAGCTGGAGAGGTGGCCCAGGTGAACCTCATGAAGTTCAACAAGAGAAAGTGCAGGGTTCTGCACCTGAGCCAGAACAATCCTTGCTATCAGTACAGGCTGGGGGTTGAGGTATTAGAAAGCAGCCCTGAGGAAAAGGACTTGGGGGTGCTGGTGGATGAGAAGCTGGACACGATCAGACTGTGAACTTGCAGCGCAGAAGGCAAATCACATCCTGGCCTTCATCAAAAGATGTATGAGGTCTTGGGTGACAGGTTGGACATGATGATCTTTGAGGTCTGTTCCAACCTTATTGATTCTATGATTCTATGATTGCCAGCAGATCCATAGAGGTGATTCTACCACTCTTCTCTGATGAGACCTCACCTGCAGTACTGTGTACAGGTCTGGAGCCCTCAATATAGGAACAACATGGACCTGATAGAAAGGGTCTAGAAGAGGGCCATGAAAATGATGAGGGGGTTGGAGCACCTCTGCTATGAGGACAGGCTGAGGGAGCTGGGGGTGTTCAGCATGGAGAAGAAGGCTCTGGGGAGACCTAAGAGCAGCCTGCCAGTACCTGTTTACAAAATCCTGCAGTGACAGGACCAGAGACAATGGCTTCAAACCACAGAAGGGCAGATTTAGATTGGGTAGCAGGAAGTTCTTTGCTATGAGGGTGGTGGAAAAGGTTGCCCAGGGAGGTGGTTGGGACCCCATTCCTGGAGATATTCAAGGTGAGGCTCAGTGAGACCCTGGGCAGCCTGATCTAACTGGGAATGTCCCTGCTGACTGTGGGGAGGTCAGACTTGATGAGCTTTGGAGGTCTCTTCTGGGCTAGACCATTCTATATCACATGACAGACTTGCCCTGCTAGACTTTACAGAGCAGCCTGTGGACGAAGAAAATAAACTTCATTAAGCTCTCCCTTTAGTTGTGCATTCCCAATAAAGTTTTAAAGTCACAACAAACAGGAGCAGATAGGAAGCTCGACACTTTGTTTAATTCATTAATCCAATGTTTTACATTTTTATTTGAAAAGGAGTGTCAAAGCACACTAAAATTGGATATAAAGAAAACAGAGGCTGAAAACAAAAGCTTAGAGAGACAGATAAGCTACTCTGAGATAGGAAGAAATGCAAATCTGCAAATACACTGGGAAGAAAAACACACTGGAGAATTTAAATGACTAACTAAACCCAATTTCTTTTGTTATCACTCTCAATAAGCAGAGGGGTGGGGGATGGGGTGTGATGGGAAGGTGGTTGCTTTTCTCTCCTTTTGTTTTTCTCTCCTTTCATGTATTTATGGAATATTCTTGGTGGAAGTTTAAAGATACTTGTATGTTCTTCCAAGAAGGCCTCTTTGCAACTAGCCACATCAAAACAAGATTGAATCAGACCTCCATAGCTGGGAGGGACAAATGGAGTTTGCTCCTAAAATGATGCCTTGTTGCATCCTGTTGCAATGAAATTGCAATGAAACCATAGCAAAGAGGAGCTATATATGTGTTGGGACCACAATTCCACAGAAACACAACTATAACTCACTAGATTTTATTTTGATCACAGCTATAATTCAAACATTCTCCTGGATGACAGCTTGGATCCAATAAGGGGATAATTGAGGATAGGTGCTAATGTCTTGTCAAAGTTATATAGATTCTGTTTGAAAAAGACATCTGGTTTAAGTGCTCAATGCCAACTGAATCTTTATAACCAAAGGCAATAATTGCTTGCTGCTGATGTGTATCCATGAATAATTGAAGGACTTGCCTTTCTCTACCCTCACTTTGGCTCCCGGGATTGAAGGGACCCAGGCTTTGCATTTATTAAATAGATCTAATCTTGTTTTTATTTAATTTCCATTTTTATTGCATCTCTGTGTTCTCTGTTCTCATTCATGTTAATATCCTTCCCCTCTTGTTGCACACAGAGCTGTGTGTCTAACAGCACCGACACAGAAAGGTGCCTGAAAGCATGGCTTGTGTCGAGGGCTCCCACTTCTTAAACACAACTTGGTGTGCTTTTTGGGGGAATCTGCATCTGAAATATCTACAGAAGAGCTCTTTAAATGACAAAAAGGCCTTTACAACAAATCATGATAGCCAGTAGGGTTTCCTTTCCTTCTAAAGGGAAAAAGTCCTTGTAACAAGCCCTTGTGTTATACTTCACAGTTGCGTTGCTGGGTGGTTGGTTTGTTTCTTTCCAGTCAAGACTTAACTGCAATTATGAAGATGAGTTAAGCTTCCTTTTCTTTATGCAGATTTAGAATGTGCTACAGGCTAGCAAGGAGCTGCTTCCCCTAAGTTTATTAAATCCAATGGCCAAAGAGGGATGTTTACTCAAGAGATAGCCTTATCAAAACGCCTGCTTGTGAATATTTAAAAGGTGTTTTTACCGTATTGGCCGAGCAACAGAGTCGTCTTCTGGTCCAAGATAAAGAAAGAGCCTGAGTATCATTTTATTTACATAAACAACCACACACACATATGGATGCAAAGTAAAGGGATGCTCTCTTTTTATTTCTGGTTAGGTTCAGACAAGAGTTGTTAGCAGGTAGTCTCCATGGCACACACAGATTATTTATAGAGTTTATAGGATTAACCAGGTTGGAAAAGACCTTTGAGATCATCGAGTCCAACCTATCACCCAACACCATCTCATCAACTAAACCATGGCACCAAGCACCCCATCCAGTCTCTTCCTAAACACCTCCAGTGATGGTGACTCCACCACCTCCCTGGGCAGCACATTCCAATGGCCAATCACTCTTTCTATGAAGAACTTCTTCCTAACATCCAGCCTAAACCTCCCCTAGTGCAGCTTGAGACTGTGTCCTCTTGTTCTGGTGCTGGTTGCCTGGGAGAAGAGACCAACCCCAGCTGTCCACAACCTCCCTTCGGGTAGTTGTAGACAGCAATAAGGTCTCCCTGAGCTTCCTCTTCTCCAGGCTAAGCAACCCCAGCTCCCTCAGTCTCTCTTCATAGGGCTTGTGTTCCAAACCCCTCCCCAGCTTTGTTGCCCTTCTCTGGACACCTTCCAGGAACTCAACATCTTTCCTAAACTGAGGGGCCCAGAACTGGACACAGGACTCAAGGTGTGGCCTAACCAGTGCTGAGTACAGGGGCAGAATCAACCTTGAATCGAAAAACCACAGAATCACAGAACATCGGGGGTTGGAAGGGACCTTGAAAGATCATCCACTCCAACCCTCCTGCTAGAGCAGGATCACCTAGGGCAGGAATGCATCCAGGTGGGTTTTGAACATCTCCAGAGAAGGAGGCTCCACAACCCCTCTGGGCAGCCTGCTCCAGGGCTCTGTCACCTTCATAGTGAAAACTTTTTTCTTCTGTTCCTCTGCTCCAGCTTGCACCCTTTACCCCATCAATGGACATCACTGAGCACTGCTTGACTCCATTCCGCCGACACTGCCCCTCACATCTTTATAAACCTGAACAAGGTCACCCCTCAGTCTCCTTTTCTCCAAGCCTCCCATCATAAGGGAGAAGTTCCACTCTGAATCTCATCCTTTTCTAAGCAGACAGTACTAAGAAAAGGCTGGGGCTTACTCCTGCTTCCATTTAACTCAGAGTCAAAAGTGTCAAGTGGAAGAACACTGCTGCATTATAGTCTTTAAAATAATATGCAAAGTGCTATAAACTCCAGATGTTGACCACTGCTAAATGCAATTTAATAGGCTAGATGAATGCAGCATGCAAAATTTATATCTGTCCTTGGAGTTCTTTAAGCACATGCCATCCATTATTTAAAGAACAGTGATATTAGACCTTTGCCAGCCATTCAGAGCACAGGATTAATTATGCAGGACTAGAAAATAGCTGAATATGCCATTATATTTGTTCACTCTTTTTCTTTTTTTTTTTTTTTTTTTTTTTTTGTGAGCAGTAATTTAGGGAAACCTTTTTCCACCATGATTTTGAAACCTGAGTGTGGTTTTGCAAGTACTTACCACTCGGGAAGTTCAGGCTGGAGGCGAGGAGAAAGTTCTTCACTGAGAGAGTCATTCGCCATTGGAATGGGCTGCCCGGGGAGGTGGTGGAATCACTGTCCCTGGACGTGTTCAAGAGGGGATTGGTGCCATGGTTTAGTCATGAGGTCTGTGGTGACAGGTTGGACTAGATGATCTTTGAGGTCTCTTCCAACCTTGGTGATTCTGTGATTCCCACAGAAGATACAGGCAAGAAAAAAGCTCTAAAGCGTAAATGGATTAACACCGGGAAACTCCCCCCGCCACTTTCTATCTCCAACTCACCTCCTTTATTCATTTTATATATTATTAGTTCCACATATAAGGAACAGATGTGAAATTCCTGGTTAAAGAGGGATGGAATGGAGTGGAATGGAATGGAATGGAATGGAATGGAATGGAATGGAATGGAATGGAACGGAATGGAACAGAATAGAATGGAACGGAATGGAATGGAATGGAATAGAATAGAATAGAATAGAATAGAATAGAATAGAATAGAATAGAATAGAATAGAAATAGAATAGAATAGAATAGAATGGAATGGAATGGAATGGAATGGAATGGAATGGAATAGAATAGAATAGAATAGAATAGAATAGAATAGAATAGAATAGAATAGAATAGAATGGAATAGAATGGAATGGAATGGAATGGAATGGAATGGAATGGAATGGAATGGAATAGAATAGAATAGAATAGAATAGAATAGAATAGAATAGAATGGAATGGAATGGAATGGAATGGAATGGAATGGAATAGAATAGAATAGAATAGAATAGAATAGAATAGAATAGAATAGAATAGAATAGAATAGAATAGAATAGAATGGAATGGAATGGAATGGAATGGAATGGAATAGAATAGAATAGAATAGAATAGAATAGAATAGAATAGAATAGAATGGAATGGAATGGAATGGAATGGAATGGAATAGAATAGACCAGACCAGGTTGGAAGAGACCTTCAAGGTCATCGCGTCCAACCTATCAACCAATCCAACCCACTCTAACCAACTAAACCATGGCACCAAGCACCCCATCAAGTCTCCTCCTGAACACCTCCAATGATGGTGACTCCACCACCTCCCCAGGCAGCCCATATACCAAATACCTACCTGAGATTTATTTTTCCTCTGTTCACAGGCAATTTGCAAACAAAACCAGAAGTTACTTGACTAGCTCTGGATGTTGCTGTAAACTTCCAGCAGCTACTTGGTTAAATACTCAGTAGAGTAATTTCTAAAGGAGATAATCAAAAGGACCCCCATTCCAAAGCATGCATAATGCCATGGTAGGGACATTCTCTTTGGGTATTGGACCACTTGGTTCAAATCTCTGCTCCTGACCAGATAGGAAAGGGATGTCAAAACATCAGGTGAGTTTTGGGGTGCATGGGTAAAGAGATCTCACTAGCTACCCTCTCAAGTCTGAGGAAGGATGGGAGCCACTTAAACACCTAGGTGCACACAGGGGAGGGATCCACGACAATAAAGTGTCATAGGCACAGAAACTTACTTTGGAACAACAGAAAAATTAAGAGTCCATATCCCTGATCAGAGAGAGGCATAACAGCATGGAAAAGAAACAAACTGCCTTCCATTCACCAAATTCATCACAGAAAAACAGCATACAGATGGAATCTTATCACAAACCCAGCTGCAGAAGCACATCAGCACCAAGGTACCCCCCAGCAACTCCTTACATCCCCAAGTAAGGAGTACTTTCCTGAGCAGGGTTTAAGACACAACTTCTCCTCGAGGTCTGTAGAGGCTATCTCAGACATCTCTGCTCAGTGCAGCTGAATTTTGTATTGAGCACACTGGCCCTCTAAGTATAGTTTCCTTCTTGCCCTGTACAGCAGAGCCTAGCCCCTCATACAAGGCTATTATGGTCCCTTATACAGAGCTATGGTCCCTTATACAAGGGTGTGGTCCCTTATACAGAGGTGCGGTCCCTCATACAGAGGTGCAGTCCCTTATACAGGGGTGTGGTCACTTATACAAGGGTGTGGTCACTTATACAGAGCCATATACAGGTCCCTTATACAGAGCCATGGTCCCTTATACAAGGGTGTGGTCCCTTATACAGGGGTGTGGTCGCTTATACAAGTGTGTGGTCCCTTACACAGGGGTGCAGTCCCTTATACAGAGCCATGGTCCCTTATACAGGGGTGCAGTCCCTTATACAGAGCCATGGTTCCTTGTACAGAGGTATGTTCCCTTATACAGGGGTGCAGTCCCTTATACAGAGCCATGGTCCCTTATACAGGGGTGCAGTCCCTTATACAGAGCCATGGTTCCTTGTACAGAGGTATGTTCCCTTATACAAGGGTGCAGTCCCTTATACAGAGCCATGGTCCCTTGTACAGAGGTATGTTCCCTTATACAAGGGTGCAGTCCCTTATACAGATCCATGGTCCTTTGCAGAGAGATATGTTCCCTTATAGAGAGGTTATGTTCCCTTATACAGGGGTATGGTGTCTTATACAAGGATGTGTGTCTTATACAGGGGTATCACAGTATCACAGTATCACAGTATTACCAAGGTTGGAAGAGACCTCGAAGATCGTTGAGTCCAACCTGTATGATACGTTATACAGGGGTGTGATTCCTTATACAGGGTTGTGGTTCCTTAGAGAGGGTTATGGTGCCTTATACAGAGGTGTGGTCACTTATACAGGGGTATGGTGCCTTATACAAGGGTGTGGTCCCTTACACACAGGTGTGTTCCCTTATACAGGGGCTTGGTGCCTTACATGGAGGCATGCTGTGAAGCAGGGCCTTCGTGGGCAGCTGCCAGTGCCTTACCTGCTTCTGGAGTCGTGCATGGGGACTCTGAAAGCTAATGTGTGCCACCAAAACCACACAGCCCCACCTCATTCTGCACACTATGCCTACACAGAGACATTTGGCCACCCACTTCCTAAAAGCCTGAGTGTAAACACATTGCATTAACACAAGTAGAAAACAGCATTTTTGATGGAGCTTGTTTTGATCTGGGCTACTGCCTTGCCTTGCAGATCTGGAGTCTATTGATAAGAGCAGCCTGTCCTTGGGCTGAAAACTGAAGACATGACATTTTTGTTAATGCTGTTAATCTCATTAGATATCTGCCCAGAAGTTTTTCTACAGTGAAATAAGTCAGGGAGTAGAATGGTTATGGATTTTTTGTTAACTTGCAAGCCTTTTTCCCTGGCTTTGGAGCATTCACAGCTACCAAAATGGAACAGCTTATGCTCTGCAGAGCCCTGTAAGCCCAGCATAATTCACAACGAGAGGCAATTCCAACTGATTCAATAACGTGAAGGCTACTTTCAATTTGTTCCAGTGCTGCATAGAACACTTTCTATAGAAGAATAGTGGGACAATTTAGGTTATTTCAATGCACTATTCACACCCAACTAAGTTGTCACCATCTGTTCCACCTTGCAGTTATAAATGCAAGCATTGTTCATGGTTTCAGTTGGGGTACATTCCTGTGCCTGCATAGTGTGAGCCATGCATCTGGGTTTTTTTTAACTTTGATGGAGAATGTAGACCCAAACTGGGGGAACTGCTCTCTTCTGATGCTGTAAACTCTTTGAGAAGACCATGGCAGTTTTTAGAGGATAATGTGGTGTTTGTAATGGGCACCACTAGATGGATACATGGACCACTAGATGGATAAAGAACTGGCTTGATGGCTGCACCGAAAGAGTGGCTGTCAACGGGTCCATGTCCCAGTGGAGGCCAGTGACAAGTGGAGTCCCTCAGGGATCAGTCCTGGGACCTGTCTTGTTCAACATCCTTGTGGGTGCCATGGACAGTGGCATTGAGTGCACCCTCAGCAAGTTTGCTGATGACACCAAGCTGTGTGGTGCAGCAGACACGCTGGAGGGAAGGGATGCCATCCAGAGGGACCTTGACAGGCTGGAGAGGTGGGCACAAGCCAACCTCATGAGCTTCAACAAGACCAAGTGCAGGGTCCTGCAGCTGGGTTGAGGCAATCCCAGGCACAAGTACAGGCTGGGCAATGACTGGCTGGAGAGCAGCCCTGAGGAGAAAGACTTGGGGGTGCTGGTGGACGAGAAGCTCAACAGGAGCTCTCAGTGTGCACTTGCAGCCCGGAAAGCCAATCAGATCCTGGGCTGCATCAGGAGAAGTGTGGCCAGCAGGTCAAGGGAGGTGATTCTCCCCCTCTGCTCAGCCCTGGTGAGACCCCACCTGGAGTACTGCGTCCAGTTCTGGAGCCCCTATTACACAAGAGGGATATGGATGTACTGGAGCGTGTCCAGAGCAGGGCCACGAGGATGGTCAGAGGGCTGGAGCACCTCTCCTATGAGGACAGACTGAAGGAGTTGGGGCTGTTCAGGCTGGAGAAGAGAAGGCTCCCAGGTGACCTCATTGTGGCCTTCTAGTATCTGAAGGGGGCCTACAAGAAGGCTGGGGAGGGAGTTCTCAGTATCTCAGGTAGTGATAGGACTAGGGGGAATGGAAAGAAGCTGGAGGTGGGGAGATTCAGGCTAGATGTGAGGAAGAAGTTCTTCCCCATGAGAGTGGTGAAGCCCTGGAATGGGTTGTCCAGGGAGGTGGTTGAAGCCCCGTCCCTGGAGGTGTTTAAGCCCAGGCTGGATGAGGCTCTGGCCAGCCTGATCTAGTGTGAGGTGTCCATGCCCATGGCAGGGGTTGGAACTGGATGGTCCTTGTGGTCCCTTCCACCCCTGACTGATACTATGATACTATGATGTGCAGAGTGTATAACTGATGTCTGAGAGCACCAGTCCCCTGTCACGTTCTCCCCTACATGACTAACTTTCCCAATATATCATAAAACCCACTCTTGAGGAAAAGAACTGTGATGCAGGAAAAAACCCTCAGAGAGGATATTGAGATATTCTCCTTCCCTTTTTTAAGATAAATAATCATGGAAACATAGAATTGTTAAGGTTGGAATGGACTTAAAGGATCATCTAGTTCCAACCCCCTTGCAATGGGCAGGGACTAGATCAGGTTGTTCAGAGTCACATCCAGCCTGGTACAAGAACAAGAACAAGAACAACAACAAGAACAAGGACAACAACAACAACAACAACAATAATCATCATCATCATCATATCATCTCAGCATGCTGGGAAGCAAAATAATGCTCATTCTCTTTTCTGGGATCATCTAGTTCCAGTCCCCTTGCAATGGGTGGGGACCCCTCACACTACATCAGGTTGCTCACAGCCACATCCAGACTGCTATAGTAATAATAATAATAATAATAGTAATAGTCATATCATCTCACCATGCTGGGAAGCAAAATAATGCTCATTCTCTTTTCTGGGATCATCTGGTTTCAACCCACTTGCAATGGGCAGGGACCCTTTACACTAGATCAGGTTGCTCACAGCCACATCCAGCCTGCAATACTACTACTACTACTTCTACTGCTGCTGCTGCTGCTGCTGCTACTACTACTACTACTACTACTACTACTACTACTACTACTATCATCTCACCATGCTGGGAAGCAAAATAATGCTCATTCTCTTTCTGGGATCATAGTCATTGAAAGAGTTCACTTCAAAGCAGTAGTCCAAGGAGATCTCAGCCCTTTTGTACCAAGGAAGCTGCTGTACAGCAGAATCAGCATCTGTGCAAATTGATACATTTGCTTCTCCAAAGGAGCTCCTCTTTCAGGCCCTTTTGAAATCTCAAAATGAACTGTCATAAAGGGAGCCCAAGAGGAATTTTCCCTGTTTCTGTCTTCCTTTTTTTTTTTTGCCTCTCGTTGCCCATGTATAGTATTAACCTTTAGCTCTCTCTGCTTGCAAAAGGCAGCCTGGCAAAATGCTCGGTACAGGTCATACAGAGTTGCACTGACTGAACTGCCAATATTCAGCTGTTAATTAGTTGCTAACAGTGCAAATTTCAATATTGCAGCAAAAGAAACTCTGCTGGTCTGAGAGTCTTATTTTCTTGACATGTTCAGACAGAGCAATGACATCTGCTGTTTTATTTTCCCCCTGACTTTTCTTCACTCAGAAATTTCCTTTGAGACAGTGAGGTGATGGATTGTAGGAGACAAAGCCTCCTGTTGGTAGGATTCTGGCTTGAATTCACAGAGGGATGCTAGTAACCAGCAGCTAAACCACCACTAGATTTTAGCATGTCAAGACATTTCCAGTAGGACATGTTTATCACAACCCCCTCCACTGCAATTGCTGTCTGACCTAGGCAGCCTGCCTAACCTGGGCTACACAAGTCAAAGAGTCTGGCCAGCATTACAGCTTACAGGCAAGAGAAGACGTGAGGTTCCCTTCCCTGCTAGACTTCAGCATATTTCTAGAGTCTAATAATTACAGCTGGTGACCAAGTATAATAGGTACCATAGGATCACAGGATGTTAGGGGCTGGAAGGCACCTCAGGAGATCATCGAGTCCAACCCACCTGCCAGAGCAAGACCACAGAATCTAGCACAGGTCACACAGGAATGCATCCAGATGGGTCTTGAAAGTCTCCAGACAAGGAGACTCCACAAGCCCCCTGGGCGGCCTGTTCCAGTGCTCTGTGACCCTCACAGTGAAGAAGTTCCTCCTCATGTTGAGGTGGAACCTCCTGTGCTGTACTTTGTATCCATTGCCCCTTGTCCTATCACAGGGTGCAACTGAGCAGAACCTGTCCCCTCCCTCTTGACACCCAGCCCTCAGATATTTATAAACAGTCTTCTCAGTCTTCTCTTCTCCAGACTGGAAAGCCCCAGGGCTCTCAGCCTCTCCTCATAGGGCAGTGCTCCAGTCCCTTAATCATCCTGGTCCTCTCTGTTGGACTCTTTCCAGCAGATCCCTGTCCCTCTTGAACTGGAGAGCCCAGAACTGGATGCCATATTCTAGGTGTGGCTTCACCAGGACAGAGCAGAGGGGGAGGAGAACCTCCCTCTACCTGGTGGACATACTCCAGAAGAGCTTTTCCATTTAGTGATAAAAACTAGAGCAGCATTCTTTGGCAGAGTTTTCATTGGTTATGACAGAATTTTCACTCAGAAGAAACAAAACCAACAAAAAGAGAGAGAGAAAAAAAAAAAGATTACATTTGAACACCTGTGAGCTCTTCTATATGCTCTCTTCAAAATCTTTGCTTGGGTACTGGGGAGAAGAGCTACAACAGTGTTTAGACCTGTTTATAAAATAGCAGTAGAGTTATGAGTTCCTCATTTGGGATGGTAAACCACAATGTCTCGTCTTATCTCATGGGACATCTCACACATATCTGATGAAATTAGAGTGACCCCTGCATTAGTGCTACCTGCTGATTCCCAGAGCAAACAATCTCTGGCCATGAACAACATGGTTCTCTCAAGTTTATCAGAGAAGGTGCCCAAAATATGATAACCAGGTAAGATTTGAATCATACAATCAATAAGGTTGGAAAAGACCTCAAAGATCATCAAGTCCAACCTGTCACCCAACACCTCATGACTACTAAACCATGGCACCAAGTGCCACGTCCAATCCCTTTTCGAACACCTCCAGGGATGGTGACTCCACTGTCTCCCTGGGAAGCACATTCCAATGGCTAACAACTCTCTCTGTGAAGAACTTTTTCTTCACCTCGAGCCTAAATTTCCCCTGGTGCAGTTTGAGACTCTGTCTTCTTTTTCTGGTGCTGGTTGCCTGGGAGAAAAGACCAAGCTCCTCCTGGCTACCTCCTGGCTATCTCCCTTCAGGTAGTTCTAGACAGTAATAAGGTCTCCCATGATTTGGTTCTCATTCCTAACAAAGAAGCCAAATATTTACTCATCTTGGATATCATGAAACATGGTACCACAAGTACCATAATACCACAGCTGTAGCACAAGTACAGTTGATTTTTATGTAAGGAATAAATTTGTTGTATTTGATCCACTAAACAATCTTTTACCCACTTTGCACTACTATCTTATGCTTAGTTACAGATTCCACTTAAAGGTTTATTTTTCTTTCCAGCTGAGAAAGATGGTGATGCTGCTCTCTGAGATGTTCCAAACCCAGAGCTAAGTGGAATGGAATGGAATGGAATGGAACGGAATAGAATAGAATAGAATAGAATAGAATAGAATAGAATAGAATAGAATAGAATAGAATAGAATAGAATAGAATAGAATAGACCAGGTTGCAAGAGACCTTTGAGATCATCAAGTCCAACCTATCACCCAACACCATCTCATCAACTAAACCATGCAACCAAGCACCCCATCAAGCCTCCTCCTAAACACCTCCAGTGATGGTGACTCCACCACCTCCCTGGGCAGCACATTCCAATGGCCAATCTCTCTTTCTATGAAGAACTTCTTCCTAACATCCAGCCTAAACCTCCCCTGGTGCAGCTTGAGAGTTTGTCCTCTTGTTCTGGTGCTGGTTGCCTGGGAGAAGAGACCAACACCCCCTCCCCGGGCTATGACCTCCCTTCAGGGAGTTGTAGAGAGCAAGAAGGTCTCCTCTGAGCCTCCTCTTCTCCAGGCTAAGCAACCCCAGGTCCCTCAGCCTCTCCTCATAGGGCTTGTGCTTGAGACCTCTCACCAGATTTGTTGCCCTTCTCTGGACACCTTCCAGAAGGGGCCCATGAAGGAGCTGACTGCATTCTCCATCTGTGAGAGAATAAATCTTGTCTCTCTTAATGTGACATAACAAAGATAAAATCACCTTTGCTGTGTGCCCAGACAATAGCTGATGTGTATTGGGCAGATGCCACTGGATAACGACTCTCTGGAAGGTGCATAGATAAAAGTTGCTCACCAGACTGCAGCTGCCCTGGAACTAATGGGCAGAGGCCACTGCTATCGATCGTCTCTGGAATATACATGCCTATAAAACCGTATAAAAGATCTGAGCAACTGCTGGCTCAGGAGAAGGAAAACACAAGAGAAGGAAAAGACAAGAGAAGGAAAAGAGCTGGGCAATGCTGCTCTGAAGGAAAACGGAGAGAATACCAGGAGAGAAAAATGACAGAGATATCACCATGTAGCCTCTAGAAGAAGCAGATCAAGAGGAACTCTCTCTCCGTGTCCTGAGTTCCACCTGCTACAACTCAGGGAGCTGAAGAGGCTGCTCAGAGGACAGCACAGCCAACAAGGATGACCTCTCCTCCACACCAATGCTGCAGCAGTCTTCCTCCACAGACCCAACATCTCCTCCACACCAATGCTGCAGCAGTCTTCCTCCACAGACCCAACATCTCCTCCACGCCAAAGCTACAGCACCCCTCCTCCAGAGACCCAATCTGTCTTGCGGGGTGAGGGGTGTGGTAATATAATTCTTTTCCTCTTCTCTCTCCCTCTTCTCTCTCTCACTCTCTATTTTCTCTCTCTCCTCTTCTGATCCATCCACTTGATTCTGTTAATAAATAGCCTTGCTGTTGATATTTTGGCCTCATTTGTGCCTCTAGTTACATAACAGAGGAATATTCAAAAGAACTGAGTCTCTTTCCCTCTCTTACCAAGACACCATCTTAAACAAAAGAGAATCAGGTCCTAGGCAACTGCAACAGCTGCATCTTTTTAGAGGAGCTCACATGCTGAAGACAATCTCCCCCACAAAGTGGATGCATGAATAAGTGTGTTTGAGACTGTGTCCTAGAGGGATTTATTTTGTGCTTTGTTTGCTCCCCTCCAGCCTGTAATTTATATTGGAAACTTATTTCTATATTTCCTGCTACAAACTGTTGCGTAAGTTCAAGTCTTTGAGCCTCCAATTGAATTTCTACCCATGGGGACTGAAGCAATCTCAGTGACAATGTCTGCATGAGAGAGGCAGGCACATCTCCGCCACACCTCACCCTAAGTGCCCTCCCATTGTCCGCACCGTAATCTCCCCGATACAAGCGCTAAAAATGCTTTAATCCAGACAAGCTGGCACTCTCCATTATCTTAACTCTTGGCAGGGATTCCTAAGGAGATGGGCTTAAGTTTCACCTTCTAAGAAGGAAAGGGCTGCAGGAAGGCTTTGATAGCAGAAACTTTAAGTACTTTATCTCCGAGCAGGCAAGCGCATGCTCCTAGAAGCGGACTCCTGCTTTAAACAAACAATAGGAGGATTTGAAGCTCAGTTTCTCATCCTCTGCGTGGCAGCTATAAACACCAGGTTGTAAGTTAGAAAAAGAAGGGAAATCCACAGCACGTTTCCTCTTCCTTTCCCCTGTGTTCAGTGTGAAAGCTCACCTGGATTTCTGTTCTAAGAGTATTCATTTGATTGGTCTTTGCAGGTGTTATGGGGACAGGAAAATTTCATTTCTGAGTCCCGCAGGAGTGCTGCTCAGGAAAGAAAAGACTTATGCCTTGGCTTGTTGGATGACTACTGAGGTATCCCAGTTAGTGGACATGTAGGCCTCTGCAGGCTTAGCTCCTCGCTGGGTAGGTTTTGGAGATTCTATATTTTGGATTTAGCCATTTAAAAAAAAATATAAATCAGTCAGGCTTTGTGCATTCCACACTCACAAGAAAATTTGCTGGCCCCAGTGACAGGCAGTGGTTTCTGCAGTGCTGCACTTTCCTTTGCCTGTGCACATCAAAAGGAGTCAACAGGGGTTTCTCTAGTAATTGGGCTTGATGTGTTGCTGAATGCTGATGAGGTTCCCCATGCACCAGCAGAGACTTTCTCTGGATTTCTGGACTTGCTTAAAATGATTCTGTAATGTGACTTGGATTCTGGTCCAGCCAGATGCATTGCTGAGGTGTATTTAGTAAGTTTTGATAATCTAAACTATCAAAACTAATTTATCAAAACTAATAAGTGTTGATAAATCCCACAACATGTACCCCAAGATGACGACAACAAATGCTTTAGGAAGGTGAACATAGGTAGCTGTAGCAATCCTTGATGGAAAAGGATCAAAGAGGTTACTTGCTGGTGGCTTTTCAGTGATTTCATAATGTTGGCTGGGACCACCCTGGTCCCATGAAGCACATCACAGAAAGTCTTCCTCTAACTAGCTCTGCTGATTATCTTTTGACTAATCTTTGCAACTTGATTCTGGAAAGACAGCAAGGAATTTTCACATTGTGTTCCAAACAGCCTCACTGGCATGCTGCAGGCCAGTCACTAGTGGTGTCCCCCAGGGATCAGTTCTGGGCCCCATTCAGTTCAATATCTTTATTGATGATCTGGACGAGGGGATTGAGTCCATCATCACTAAATTTGCAGATGGTATCAAGATGGGAGCAGGTGTTGATCTGTTAGAGGGTAGAAGAGCTCTCCAGAGGGACCCTGACAGGCTGGACAGATGGGCAGAGTCCAACATGATGGCATTCAACAAATCCAAGTGCTGGGTGCTGCACTTTAGCCACAACAACCCCATGCAGAGCTACAGACTGGGGACAGAGTGGCTGGAGAGCAGCCAGACAGAACGGGACCTGGGGGTACTGATTGACAGCCACCTGAACATGACCCAGCAGTGTGCCCAGGTGGCCAAGAAGGCAAATGGCATCCTGGCCTGTATCAGGAATAGTGTGGACAGCAGGAGCAGGGAGGACATTCTGCCCCTGTACTCAGCACTGGTTAGGCCACACCTTGAGTCCTGTGTCCAGCTCTGGGCCCCTCAGTTTAAGAAGGACATTGAGACTCTTGAATGTGTCCAGAGAAGGGCAACAAGGTTGGGGAGGGGGTCTGGAGCACAGCCCTGTGAGGAGAGGCTGAGGGAGCTGGAGTTGTTTAGCCTGGAGAAGAGGAGGCTCAGGGGAGACCTTATTGTTGTCTACAATTACCTGAAGAGAGGCTGTAGCCGGGTGGGGGTTGGCCTCTTCTCCCAGGTAACCAGCACCAGAATGAGAGGACACAGTCTCAAACTGTGCCAGAGGAAGTTTAGGCTCAAGGTGAGGAGAAAGTTCTTCCCAGAAAGAGAGATTGGTCATTGGAATGTGCTGCCCAGGGAGGTGGTGGAGTCACTGTCCCTGGAGGTGTTCAAAAAGGGATTGGATGTGGCACTTGAAGCCATGGTTTAGTAGTCATGAGGTGTTGGGTGATAGGTTGGATGATCTTTGAGGTCTTTCCAACCTTATTGATTCTATGATTCTCAGATTCTATGATTCTCAGATTCTCATCTTCAGAAACAAACGACAAAGGTAGGTCTTTCCAGGAGCATGTATGAGTGATTTCCAAGCCTGACTTGTACATTTGCAGTCACAACACAGGAAGTCAATAGATGACCAAAATAATTAACTCCTTCCTCCCCACCTTGAAATTCTCCTTCTCTATCTCTAAATTCAGATTTTTCTTCATGTAGATCCATGACTTTCAGAGAGTTCACAAACATGGCTGTTCCTTGGGCACTTATGTATATACTTTATTGCCATCTATACCTTCAGAAAACAAGTGACAATGGGAGCTTCGGCTGCTACAGCTTGGCACATTAAAAACTCCTCACTTATTCTTCTTTTGCCTCTCCAGAGTCTCTGTTCTCCAAATTTTAGTAGTTACTTAAGAATTCCACAGCTTGTTCTAGTTGCTGGTGGGTTTGAGTGTTTCAGATTTCAAGTAATTTATCTCTTCCTTAACCTTTAATTTATAGATTTGATATATTTTTTTTAAGTACTATAATTATAGTGTATTTTCCACAGTTGAAATTTATCTTGACTAATGTCATTTTGAAGGGTGCTTTGCCTTGCTCTACCTTACCAGGGAGTATTTTATTTTTTTCATTCCATGTTTTGTACTCTAAAATATCATTCTGAACAGTCTCTGAACTGCGACTGTATAGTGATCTCTGTTTGGAAATCAAGCTCCAACCCCAGTCGCTCATGGAGACAAATTGAGTTGAGGTTGTTCAGTGTGGAGAAGCGAAGGCTCCAAGGAGACCTTATTGTGGCCTTCCAGTATCTGAAGGGGGCTACAAGAAAGCTGGGAAGGGACTTTTTAGGATGTCAGGTAGTAACAGGACCAGGGGGAAATGGATCAAAGCTAGAAGTGGGTAGATGCAGACTGCATGTCAGGAAGAAGTTCTTCCCCATGAGGGTGGTGAGACACTGGCACAGGTTGCCCAGGGAGGTGGTAGAAGCCTCATCCCTGGAGGTTTTTAAGGCTAGGGTGGATGTGGCTGTGAGCAACCTGATCTAGTGTGAGGTGTCCCTGCCCATGGCAGAGGGGTGGGAACTGGGTGATCCTGGAGGTCCCTTCCAACCCTGACAGATCTATGATTCTGTGGTTTTAGCATGAAGATTAGTTATGTATTACCTACAGCTCCATTGTGGGTAAGCCAAAAAGTCCTGTATTTCACAGGGCAAAATGGAATATCTTTTTTTTTCAAATCCCCCATGAGCACCTGAGCCTACATGTTTATGTGGTGAGACTCAGGGCCATATGAAGCTCAGAGCTTGGTGAGTTGCCATAAGTCAAGGAAAAATCCTGGTTACTATGGAAATTCACCCCAAATTTTAAGGCTGAGTCTTTCCTTCTCATTGTTGACATGAACACTCTTTGTCATTTCCTTGTGCAATGGTCAGGCCTGAAACCAACTTTTCTCTTGGTTTATTCATTTACTAAGCACTACTAAACCAGTGCATAACTGGAAGGTGTGACTGGGCCACCTTGATCTAGGAGTCATTTTATCTATAGGTCTCAGATACATAGAATCAGAGAATCATAGAATCAGTCAGGGTTGGAAGGGACCACAAGGATCATCTAGTTCCAACCTCTCTGCCATGGGCACGGACACCTCACACTACATCAGGCTGGCCAGAGCCTCATCCAGCCTGGGCTTAAACACCTCCAGGGATGGGGCCTCAACCACCTCCCTGGACAACCCATTCCAGGGCTTCACCACTCTCATGTCCAGTCAGAATCTCCCCACCTCCAGCTTCATTCCATTCCCCCTAGTCCTATCACTACCTGATAGCCTGAGAAGTCCCTCCCCAACCTTCTTGTAGACCTCCTTCAGATACTAGAAGGCCACAATGAGGTCACCTCGGAGCCTTCTTTTCTCCAGACTGAACAGCCCCAACTGCTTCAGTCTGTCCTCATAAGAGAGGTGCTCCAGCCCCCTGATCACCCTCATGGCCCTTCTCTGGACATGCTCCAGCAGGGACATATCCATACATCTGTCAGAGGCACTAAAATTAGGGACAGGAATTTATGAAGTGAGATTTCCCCCCCCCTTTCTCCAATGTATGCAGAGCCTCAATGAACAGTAATTGCAATGTGTAACTCCACGCACAAACACAATTAGACACAGGGACTTGAATGTATAAATATTCTACTTGCTTATTCAGGAAGGGTTGCTCCAAATGCATGCCAAATAATAGCACATTCATTTTGCAAGTGCAATTATGTGATGAGTTTTGCCTTGCTGATTCATGAATAACCAGGCTTTGTTCAACGTTACAAATCAAATTGCATTCCTATCTATACTCTTGGTCTAACCACCAAACGTGTCATTAGCTGATACACTTTAAAACAGCACTTTATGAATCTGCAACCTTTGCTTTTAGATTCCTCTCCCCCCCCCCCCCCCCCCCCCCCCTTTTGCTTGCACTAATTGTTATGTAAGAAAACTTGACATCCCATGGACTGGGGGACACGTGAATTCTGTTCTGCTTGTGGCACGCAAAAAAAGCAGGTCCCCAGGGGATAGCACAGTTTGCTTTGCAGAGTGGAGTTAACGTGCAACATTTCCTTCAGTCCAAAAGTCCTCTGTGCCTACAGAAGCAAGATCATAGAATCATAGAATGGCCCAGGCTGGAAGGGACCTCCAAAGGTCATCTAGTCCAATCTCCCTGCCGTCAGCTCTCCCCACAGTCAGCAGGGCCATCCCCAACGAGATCAGGTTGCCCAGAGTCTCGTCTAGCCTTACCTTTTATATCTCCAGGGAAGGGGCTTCAACCACCTCCTTGGGCAACCTGTTTCAGTATTCTACCACTCTCATAGTGCAGAACTTCTTCCTGATGTCCAATCTAACTCTGCTCTTCTCTAGTTTGAAGCCATTGCCCCTCATCCTGTCACCATAGGCCTTTGTAAACAGTTTCTCTCCATCCTTCCTGTAGGCCCCCTTCAGGAACTGGAAGGCTGATATTAGGTCACCCCTGAGCCTCCTCTTCTCCAGGCTGAACAACCCCAGCTCACTCAGCCTGTCCTCTTAGCAGAGGTGCACCAACCCCCTGTTCATTTTTGTGGCCCTCCTCTGGATCTGCTCCATCAGGTCCATGTCCTTCCTATATTGAGGGTCAGGCTTTGCAGTGCTCTGTGTCAGTGCCTGCAATGTACATATCAGTCTTTATTATGGCAACAGGGTGTGTGGGGGGGTGTAACAAAGAGAAAAGAAGTCCAGTTGGTTTTAATCTTGTTTCCACTGTGTTCCTGATTCCAAAGCCACTGACTGCAAAGCATTACATTAAACCCAACTGAGCTACTGTCATAATCCCATCATTACAGGCACATTGCTATCATATAGAAAATATCAACAAGTGAGGAAAAGGAAGAAGAATTCTGCTTGGCTTTACAAGATATTTAGAAATCAAATTAGCTGCATGTTATTTTGCAGGCAAAGACAATAAATATATTGTCCACATGAATGTTAGATCAGATTAGGAGTAGTTTAAAAGTACATTCCCAGAAGCAGTAATGCAATGAACTTGAGCAAACTCGCCCATGCCACACTGTGATAATCTCAGAAAGGTCAAGAGTCTCATTCAGACTGCATTCAGGACCAATGTAAATCCAGTTTGGGGGCATCAGATGATTTTAAATGAACAACTGGCTGAACTTAGCTGTCTTGTCATTGCTGTAAAACCAGCATTTTGCTGCCTTCAGTCACTGGCTCAAGTTGGAAGAACAGAGAAATCTAAAAAGGGGGACAGATGCAGTGATGAATGTGGCTTAACAAACTGAGAATGTCACAATGTCCACAGCTTCCCTTTGCTCCCTCCCATCTCCCAAAGTGTGTAAACAAGGGAATGGCTGGATGAGATTTAACAGTTCACTGATCTCCAACAGCTGTGCCCTAGGTGTCACCAGGGAAAAACAGCAATTTTGCTCAATTCAAAGATGACCTAGCGTGCTGGACAAGGCTCAAGCATCCTACAGACCTGCTGGCTTGGGTTTTTATTGTGGGCTTTTATTCTGTCCTGGAAATAAACATTCCTGTAGGTTTCTTCACTCTTTTCACAGTGACAGACCTGAGCTGTGAAGTCAGAATTGGGAATAAGGCCTGAAACTCATCTCATATTCATTTAAAATAAGAGTCTGCAGCATTCAGTTATCAAATAGCTGCAAAATTTGGGAAAGAAATATCACAACCAAGTGCTTCCTGGGCTTACCTTGACAGACTAAACATATGCAGCCAACATATGCAACCTTAAGCCCCTGTGTTTCCCAGTTCTGCCTCATGATTTTCTTGGCCTAGCCCTTTTTGAAGATGAGTATAAAAGTAAATTTTATTTCTCCTTGCCAGGCAGAGAGTCCACTGAAAACCACAGCTCCAAATCATGCCAGCAGAGGAAATCACACTGCTCTTCTTGTGAATGTCTTTTGGTCTACAATTGTCACCAGACAGCTAACAGAACTTGCTTTGAAACCGTATTTTGCCCTCCCTCTGCTTTCAAGAAGGAATACTGGCAGTACCTATTGGGGAAGCAGTAACATGACATTTTGCACTTCAGTGTGCAAGGTACAATGAACATCTATATGAAAAGATTAAGCACTTGGCTGTACTCCTTCAGTGACAGAAATGATCAGTTCTTGTATATACTCCTTCAGTGACAGAAATGATCAGTTCTTGTATACAACCATTTGATGGGGGAAGTGTGTGGTGAAGCAAACACTGAAATGCAAACACCTTTCAGCATCTTTGAAGGAGAGGAGAACCTCGTGTCTTGTTCCCTTTCTGCATCATTCTTTGAAGGAGAGGAGAACCTCTGTGTCTTGTTCCCTTTCTGCATCATTCTTTGAAGGAGAGGAGAACCTCTGTGTCTTGTTCCCATTCTGCATCATTCTTTGAAGGAAAGGGGAAGGGGAACCTCTGTGTCTTGTTCCCTTTCTGCATCATTCTTTGAAGGAAAGGGGAAGGGGAACCTCTGTGTCTTGTTCCCATTCTGCATCATTCTTTGAAGGAAAGGGGAACCTCTGTGTCTTGTTCCCTTTCTGCATCATTCTTTGAAGGAAAGGGGAAGGGGAACCTCTGTGTCTTGTTCCCTTTCTGCATCATTCTTTGAAGGAGAGGAGAACCTCTGTGTCTTGTTCCCTTTCTGCATCATTCTTTGAAGGAAAGGGAAAGGGGAACCTCTGTGTCTTGTTCCCATTCTGCATCATTCTGTGATGGGTTAAGGCAGCCCCCTCCAAACCCTCCCCATCACGGGCAGAATAAAACAACTCAAAACAAAACGGATTGCAAAAGTGATGGAAAGTTTAAGGAAAAGCGGTGAATCTTTACAGAAAGCCAAAAGCAGAGTGACAAAAGAAATCCCAAACAGTCCCAAGATAATCCCATCCCCACCTGGGGGTACATCCAAGACCCCCAGGGCTCCTTCTTCCCCCCTCCCCACTGCCAGGCTAGTCTCAGCTGGCCAGATCTGAGACTGCCCATCCCCCGTGGCCTTGGGCCTAGCCAGGCCCATGGCCGGGAGACAACAACTCCCCCATTACCGGGCGACGGCGAGGAAGAAAGAGGAGGTGCTTAGACCTCGCACTGGATCTTATAGTGGTGCAGAGAATTATGGTAGAAATACCCAATTTCCTGTGTCCACCCACTGGGCTGGACCTCTGGACACAGGAAGCAGGGGGCACCCAGCCCAAACTGCAACAGAGAGGAGAACCTCTGTGTCTTGTTCCCTTTCTGCATCATTCTTTGAAGGAGAGGAGAACCTCTGTGTCTTGTTCCCATTCTGCATCATTCTTTGAAGGAGAGGAGAACCTCTGTGTCTTGTTCCCTTTCTGCATCATTCTTTGAAGGAGAGGAGAACCTCTGTGTCTTGTTCCCTTTCTGCATCATTCTTTGAAGGAGAGGAGAACCTCTGTGTCTTGTTCCCTTTCTGCATCATTCTTTGAAGGAGAGGAGAACCTCTGTGTCTTGTTCCCTTTCTGCATCATTCTTTGAAGGAGAGGAGAACCTCTGTGTCTTGTTCCCTTTCTGCATCATTCTTTGAAGGAGAGGAGAACCTCTGTGTCTTGTTCCCTTTCTGCATCATTCTTTGAAGGAGATGAGAACCTCTGTGTCTTGTTCCCTTTCTGCATCATTCTTTGAAGGAAAGGGGAAGGGGAACCTCTGTGTCTTGTTCCCTTTCTGCATCATTCTTTGAAGGAAAGGGGAAGGGGAACCTCTGTGTCTTGTTCCCTTTCTGCATCATTCTTTGAAGGAGAGGAGAACCTCTGTGTCTTGTTCCCATTCTGCATCATTCTTTGAAGGAGAGGAGAACCTCTGTGTCTTGTTCCCTTTCTGCATCATTCTTTGAAGGAGAGGAGAACCTCTGTGTCTTGTTCCCTTTCTGCATCATTCTTTGAAGGAGAGGAGAACCTCTGTGTCTTGTTCCCTTTCTGCATCATTCTTTGAAGGAGAGGAGAACCTCTGTGTCTTGTTCCCTTTCTGCATCATTCTTTGAAGGAGAGGAGAACCTCTGTGTCTTGTTCCCTTTCTGCATCATTCTTTGAAGGAGAGGAGAACCTCTGTGTCTTGTTCCCTTTCTGCATCATTCTTTGAAGGAGAGGAGAACCTCTGTGTCTTGTTCCCTTTCTGCATCATTCTTTGAAGGAAAGGGGAAGGGGAACCTCTGTGTCTTGTTCCCTTTCTGCATCATTCTTTGAAGGAGAGGAGAACCTCTGTGTCTTGTTCCCTTTCTGCATCATTCTTTGAAGGAAAGGGGAAGGGGAACCTCTGTGTCTTGTTCCCTTTCTGCATCATTCTTTGAAGGAGAGGAGAACCTCTGTGTCTTGTTCCCTTTCTGCATCATTCTTTGAAGGAAAGGGGAAGGGGAACCTCTGTGTCTTGTTCCCTTTCTGCATCATTCTTTGAAGGAGAGGAGAACCTCTGCGTCTTTTCCCTACTCCCACCATGAGCACTATAAGCATTGTCTTTGCACAGAGAGCATTTGGTCAGATGCAGCTCTGCAGGAGAACACATAATGTGTGTAAAAACCTTTGATGTCTGTTCTAGAAAACCCAGGGGAACAGCCACAGTTACTGCAGTTCACAGACACGTTTAAGCTGTACAGTGCTACAATTAGTTGCCATCTGAGAGTCTGCTGCATGACTGCTGGAAGAATTTGGGTTGGAAACACAGCCCACACGCCTGCCTTGCTCTGCCAAAGATCAGTCAGAATAATGAGAGAGGAAAATGAAAACTCTGAACAGATCTCTTAATGTGCTGACTGCACTCTTCCCAGATTGGTTTTCACTGAGCTCTTGTTCTTACCTTCTGTGACTCTTTGAAGAGAAAAGCAGGGGGAAAAGTAATAATAGAGGTACCTTTCCAATTAGATTCAAACATTTTGACTTCCCTGGCATATTGGAAGAGAGAACTGATATTTAACTATTGATTAGAGAGATCTGATAGGTTCCACCAAATGTAACATAGCCTAGTGCAGAATAAAGACAAACTTTGAAACAATCCAATATTGAGATGTACCAGAAAAGCAACCAAAGAAGCAAATTCTCCACAGGAGGCTACAATGACAACAAGCCCTTCTGAGTTTTTGAGACCTTATGTCCCTCAGGTGCCCCCACCATGCTGGATGCAACTATCTACTGATTGACAGCTGACTGAACATGAGCCAGCAGTGTGCCCAGGTGGCCAAGAGGGCAAATAGCATCCTGGCCTGTGTCAGGAATAGTGTGGCCAGCAGGAGCAGGGATGTCATTGTGCCCCTATATGAGCACTGGTTAGGCCACACCTTGAGTGTCCAGTTCTCGGCCCCTCAGTTTAAGAAGGACATTGAAGACACTTGAGTGTGTCCAGAGAAGGGCAGTGAGGCTGGGGAGAGGCCTTGAGCACAAACCCTACGAGGAGAGGCTGAGGGAGCTGGGGGTGTTTAGCCTGGAGAGGAGGAGGCTCAGGGGAGACCTTATTGCTCTCTAAAACTACCTGAAGGGTGACTGTAGCCAGGAGAGGGTTGGTCTCTTCTCCCAGGCAACCAGCACCAGAACAAGAGGACACAGTCTCAAGCTGTGCCAGGAGAAGTTTAGGCTGGAGGTGAGGAGAAAGTTCTTCACCGAGAGAGTCATTCGCCACTGGAATGTGCTGCCCAGGGGGTGGAGTCACTGTCCCTGGATGTGTTCAAGAGGGGACTGGAAGTGGCACTCAGTGCCATGGTCTAGTCATGAGGTCTTGGGTGATAGGTTGGACTTGATGATCTTTGAGGTCTCTTCCAACCTTGGTGATACTGTGATACTGTGATCTAGAGCAGCACACACGATTGCAAGCCCAGTTGCAGCCTGCAAAGTGCTGAGGTAGGCTATAGTAAGAGACTGAAAAATGGCAGGAGAGCAAAAGCTCTCTGGAACCTGTTGTCACTCAAGGTTTTCTCTGAAGCCCACTGTAACAGATCTGGAGCTTGGGAGGACCTTAATAATGAGATTCATTTTATCTTCGAAGTTCCCACTTGTAGCCATCTTCATTTTTGGTAGTCAAGTAAACTCACATGAGTCAGTGGAGAGGAATGAGCATTTCTGGAGCATGATTCGTCTGCTTGTATTTACATATTCATATTCATAATCGTGCTCCATTAGTGGGTTTTTCTTTCCTCTGAATCAAAAAGAAATGTAGACAATTAGTTCAGATGCTGATAATAATAGACATACCAGCATTACATGATATAAATCCTAATCTAAGCACTTCATTTTCACAGCTTTTTCCCCTGCAGGTTACTTTCTCCCTCCATCTCCAGAAATTTTAGGTTTTTTTTTTCCTGCTAAGCATTCATGTGTTATGCAGGAATGCTCTACCTGGCTCTCCCATCACACATAATTTCCCAGCCCTGCTGCTTCTAGCCTCTGTTTTCACATTCACTTGCATTCTCTTCTTTCTCTCAATATTATTCTGGTTTCTACCTTCTCTGCAACAGTTTATTCTGAGATCTTCTGACTGTGGGGAGAAAAAAACCAAACAAAACCCAAGCCAAGAGAACTGATTTCAAACAACAAACCTCAAAAGACATGTAAGGATTTAATATCATAGTATCAGAGAATCAGTCAGGGTTGGAAGGGACCACAAGGATCATCTAGTTCCAATCCCCCTGCCATGGGCACGGACACCCCACACTAGATCAGGCTGGCCAGAGCCGCATCCAGCCTGGTCTTAAACACCTCCAGGGACGGGGCCTCAACCACCTCTCTGGACAACCGGAGCACCTCTCCTACGAGGACAGACTGAAGGAGTTGGGGCTGTTCAGTCTGGAGAAGAGAAGGCTCCAAGGTGACCTAATTGTGGCTTTCCAGTATCTGAAGGGGGTCTACAAGAAGGCTGTGGAGGGACTTCTCAGGACATCAGGTAGTGATAGGACTAGGGGGAATGGAATGAAGCTGGAGGTGGGGAGATTCAGGGTGGGCATGAGGAGAAAGTTCTTCCCCATGAGAGTGGTGAAGCCCTGGAATCTGGAACTATCTTGCACTGTGGTCATTGTGATGCTTCCTTTCCATCTCCTAAAGCAGAATGAAGCTGCACTGGTTGGTGTCTTTTGATTGCAGATAAAGATAACAAGTGATTCATAAGATTAATGTATATTCATGAGCAGAATTACAGCTCTACATTAGTGCTTGGTAATCAACAGCTACTTTACTCTTTTTAAAATATATTTTTAAAGTTAGCACAGTCACTAATCAAAGATAATTACACCACTGCCATTTGAAATGTTTATCAGGAGTTCTGTAGGAGGAAGAACAAGAAGTGCAATTTCCCCCCCCCCCCCCCCCCCCAGAGTGACATGCAGTACTAACTAAAGCTGGGCCAACAATGCTGTGATTTGGCTTCAGAAGCATTTCCGTAGAGTTTGGGCATGGAAAGAATAATTGTTGAGACTTAATATTTTGAGCCTGGATACAGCATTCTACCTGAGAATCAGAAAGTGCTAATAAATATTAATAAGCTATCACCTCCCCTCCTCCCCCTCCAACTCTGCCCTGGTGGGACCTCATCTTGAGTACTGCGTTCAGTTTGGGGCTCCCCAGTTCAATAAGGACAGGGATGTGCTGGAGAGGGTCCAGCAGAGGGCTATGAGGATGATTAGGGGACTGGAGCACTGCCTGATGACAAAAGGCTGAGGCACCTGGGGCATTTTAATCTGGACTTAATAAATGCTTATAAATATCTCAGGGCTGGGTGTCAAGAGGGAGGGGACAGTCTCTGCTCAGTTGCACCCTGGGATAGGACAAGGGGAAATGGATATAAACTACAGCACAGGAGGTTCCTCCTCAACACAAGGGGGAACTTCTTTACTGTGAGGGTCACAGAGCACTGGAACAGGCTGATCAGAGAGGTTGTGGAGTCTCCTTGTCTGGAAACTCTCAAAACCCATCTGGATGCATTCCTGTGTGACCTGAGCTAGATTGTATGGTCCTGCTCTGGCAGAGGGGTTGTACTTGATGATCTCTTTGGGTCCCTTCCAGCCTCTGACATCCTGTGATCCTGTGACCATCTGCAATATGAAATACAGAAGCATCGGAGCCCCTTTTAAGGGCAAAAGCTGAGGTACCAAACGTAGCAAGTTTCCAGAGTGCAATTTATCAGTGGCAAAATCAAGGACAGCATTCCTTGTTCCCTGCTCCTCACATTTAGACAGCCTTCTGAAAATAAGAATGACATAGGAGAATCCTTTCCATTCCTTCCAAACCACAGAGGAACAGGACAGCAATGTTTTCATTTGGGGCTACCAGATGTTAGTTATCCAAATGACAGCTAAGGACACCTAAATGATACTTCTCTTTAAAATAAGAAATACACAAATTCTAGGGGGAGATGGCGTTTAAATCAGTTTTCTGAATTTGGATTAGCTAACATCTATGTCTGCAGAGATTATGAGAGTAACTTCTTTACAACCTGCTCTTTCTTGTCCTTCTTCGTCTATCTCAGAATCACAGAATCACCAAGGCTGGAAGAGACCTCAAAGATCATCAAGTCCAACCTATCACCACAGACCTCATGATTAGACCATGGCACCAAGTGCCACATCCAATCCCCTCCTGAGCACCTCCAGGGATGGTGACTCCACCACCTCCCTGGGCAGCACATTCCAATGGCTAACAACTCTCTCAGTGAAGAACTTTATCCTCACCTTGAGACTAAACTTCTCCTGGTGCAGCTTGAGACTGTGTCCTCTTGTTCTGGTGCTGGTTGCCTGGGAGAAGAGACCAACTCCCACCTGGCTACAACCACCTTTCAGGTAGTTGCAGACAGCAATGAGGTCTCTTCTGAGCCTCCTGTTCTCTAGGCTAAACAATCCCAGTTCCCTCAGTCTCTCCTCACAGGGCTGTGCTCGAGGCCTCTCCCCAGCCTTGTTGCCCTTCTCTGGACACAAATGTCCCAACTCTGTGCAGAAGATTCCAGCATTCAGAAACCTGACAATGTTTCACATGTCACCATTTTTGTATACAGAGAGAGTGATTGCCCATTGGAATCAGCTACCCGTGGAGGTGGTGGAGTCACCTTCATTGGAGGTGTTCAGGAGGAGACTTGATGGGGTGCTTGGTGCCATGGTTTAGTTGTTTAGGTGGGTTGGATTGGTTGATGGGTTGGACGCGATGATCTTGAAGGTCTCTTTCAACCTGGTGTATTGTATTGTATTGTATTGTATTGTATTGTATTGTATTGTATTGTATTACAGAGCAGCCCTCCTTTCTCTTCTTCCATTTTCATTAGCCTGTTATGCTCTCTGATTCTTTGAGAGGGAAGACACAACCAAAGAGTGACTCGACCTTTCTTCTCTTGCCTCTTCTCCCAGTGTTACGTGAAATGCAAAGTGACCACTTTCACTGTGGTAAATCTAGGCTATGAAGGCAGAACTAGGGTCATACATCTTATGTGCTCTAAGCCGTCCAACAACATTGACTTTAGGATGGTCTCAGGAGTATTTACAAAGTCCTAAGCCTCCCTCTTCCTGAGTGTTGTAGCAATTGGGGTAAGGGAGGAAGTGGGGAAGTGGAGAGGCTGTTTGAGAGGAGAGGACGGAAGTCAAACACATTTCTGTTCTTGGTTCCAAAAAGCTAGAAAATGGTGTGATTAAGTCAAGCACTTCCAGACCTCATCAGTAATTTGCCTGGTATTAGTAAGCAAAGCTTAAATTTCTCTGCCTGTCCTAAAATTATTGCCAGATAACTTCATTTCTTCATCCTGGAGCAGGTACAAAAGTTTTCTGCTTGCTGGGGTCACAAGAAGGTACACAAAGATGACTGTTCTACTGATTCTTTCCTACCTCTCATTTTTAAATCCCATTTCCCCCAGAAATGTGCTCATTCTAATTGGGAAAGAAATTACACTTGATGACTGATTTTCAGACGTGCCAAGCACCACCTGACTGCCATTAATTGAGGGGGAAGGACTGGTACACAACAATCAGAGTTGGCCAGCATTAACCACCACCTCTCATCTTCATATTCCAGGCAATCATTGCTTGCTAAATAGTTTTATAGACTCTTCAATTCATTTCAGGTGCTGTGAGAGGGTATTGGAGTGTCACTGAGTACAGAACTGCCAGAATCATAACAATTACCTTGCACAGGCCAGGCACAGCGACGTAACATTTTGTTCTTTCAAGGGTTTTTATGCAGCGCAAACGTGGATGGAAATAGTTTCATTTGGCTTACAAAATGATCCAAAAAATTGTTGGTTCTTTTTCCTTTTTTTTTTTTTTTTTAGCCTTTTAAGCTGAGTGTGCAGTAGTTTTCCACTTGCTTGTGTAGGGAATCCTGAAGGTGGAACATGTAATCACAGCAGCTGAAAATGCTAAACTTTTAATATTGCCTATTACACCTGGAAATCTTAAACTCACACAAGCATCGAGGTGGGATGAAGTGCTTTGAAAGAGTTCCCATCCCACCTATTCCTACTGAAACAGCTTTGTCCCTCTGAAACTATCAGACCAGGAGCGGTTCACCAGAGGTGTACAGTACTGTCATTATGGCTTTATTGGCACAGCCCTTAGGCTTGCATCACCTGGGCCCCTGCAAAATTCTGCTTCAAGTCCTGGCAGAGCTGGCTTCACCCTTTAGCTTTCTGGAGCAGTAAAATAAGTTCCATGCAATTGACTCAGGAAGCATCATTCAGGAAGGATCCTGAAGCTGATTTGCTATCAACAATCTGTGGATGGCAATGGTCTTCTGATATTTTTTCAGATCAGTCCTGTTTGAACAACCAGCAATAAAATTCTTTTGGGAGAACTGTTCTCCTGCTCCAGTGCATGACTTTGCTTCCTCTCCTGTGATTCTTCTTTTACTAGCAATTCAAACTCCAATAAAACCCCAATGAAAGCTGCAGCAGGAAGTTGCCTCTACAGCATAATGTGCTGCTTAGGTTTCCTTTCAAATTTCTCAGTTGCAGACCTTAGCTATTTTTGTTCTATCATCAGCAAGGAAGTGTAGGGCTAATGTGTTGCCTTGAAAGTCAATGGCTACATCCAGTGAAAACTCAAGGTTTCTTGATGGGCACAATGTGCTCCATGCTCTGCTTGATGGCCGTCCAGATGGGTGCCTGGGGAACAGCTTGCATTCGACCTGCTCTGGTGGCAGAGGCAAGTGGCTGCCTCGGCTGCCAGGGGCAGGGGCCCCAAGCTGCCTTACACAAAGGGTTATGTTACCAGAAGAGCTCTGCTTTGGAGGCTCCCTGGCTCTTCAGAAAGTAGTTTGGGCTTAAGAACAGCCCTCACAAATCAAGGTTAAGCATGTTTATGGGTCAATGATTTTAAGCAGTTTTGCAGCATGTGCTAACATGGCGGATTGATGGAGGAGTCCACCATCCTGTTGCAGCATGGACTAAGAGGCATCTGTGTATCAACTGGTGGCCATATGGTAGCAATGGAGCTAGGCCAGGTTCTTCTGCCAATGCCAGCAGAGAGGTCTCTGCAACAGAGAGACCCTGGCAGAAGGCAACATAGCATTGCAGCACTTAACAAAGCCCTGCACACCCCAGGCCTGCACAGAACCCATGCTGGCTCAGAAGTGGCTAACACTTACTGGGAAATGAACACAGATGAGGCATCAAATAGTCAGGAAAACAGTGAAGGGTTACAAGGGAGGCAGCACAGCCCCTCTTCTCTGTACCTAACCACATTGGTTTTTTTCAGGATCACCATCTTCTCTAGCACATTTATGAGATCCTTTGGAGCTCTCAGACAGCCAGGCATACAACTGGGCTATTTCCCAAAGAATGTGCAACGAAATCATAATGAGGGAGCACTGCCTGAAATAGAATTATCCTTAAATGCTTAATACAAAGTTCAAATTCATACAGCACTCATATTAAGGTCAGGAAGGCTTTTGTGGGGCTGTGACTTTTTGAAGACTTAGCAGAGAATGTTCGAAGAGCATATTGATGTCAACAGCTCTCTGTGCATCAGTTTCCTTGGGTCTTAGAGAGGGCCTCAGCTTTGTTAGTCTATAGCTGCTGAGGTGGTGATGAACACTACAAAAGGATAGGAGAAACAACCCTGAACTCAGCTGTGGAGCAATGAACACATCAACACGCCACTTATATCACAGAATCACCAAGGCTGGAAGAGACCTCAAAGATCATCAAGTCCAACCTGTCACCACAGACCTCATGACTATAAACCATGGCACCAAGTGCCATGTCCAATCCCCTCTTGAACACCTCCAGGGATGGTGACTCCACCACCTCCCTGGGCAGCACATTCCAATGGCGAATGACTCTCTCGGTGAAGAACTTTCTCCTCACCTCCAGCCTAAACTTCCCCTGGTGCAGCTTGAGACTGTGTCCTCTTGTTCTGGTGCTGGTTGCCTGGGAGAGGAGACCAACTCCCTTCTGGCTACAACCTCCCTTCAGGTAGTTGTAGACATTAATAAGGTCTCCCCTGAAACTCCTCTTCTCCAGGCTAAACACCCCCAGCTCCCTCAGCCTCTCCCCATAGGGCTTGTGCTCAAGGCCTCTCCCAAGCCTCGTTGCCCTTCTCTGGACACATTCAAGAGTCTCAATGACCTGATACAGCGATCAACTGTTGTCTCTGGCCCTGTGAGAGATCACTCCATGTGCAGCAGCAAAATCAAATAACATACTGGGGGGAGAGGGGGATGAACTAGTTTTGCTAACATTCAAGGGTGGAAATGTATGCAGAAATTGCCACTGTCTCAGTGCTTGAAAATTAATGATGGGAGGAGGTGACGCATGCAGAGCATTCACTGAAAATCGGGTAGGCTTTTTATTGGCAGCACCCACCCATTTACCCTGGAAGTTCCTATTCCTCATATGCATGAGAATTGGAGTCCATTAACTGAGAGGGGGACAGAAGAAGAAGAATTTCCACCAATTGTGACAGCACTCTGGGGGTGTGAAGGAGGGGGAATCCAGCAATTATTTGTTTCCCAAGAACAAAGCCTTAGATTTCCATGAAAATTGGCTTAATTTTTTTTATTTTTTTATTTTTTTTACTCTGTGTGTTCAGAATCACACTGTTCAGGATCTAATAGTACAGCTGCTCCACAAATCTTCAAGTCTCAAAAAAGACTAAGGCCTGTAAACACTGGAGTTGTGACCCACAGATGGGAACACGTTGGTGATAACCTCTGGGCTGTTAGCCTCATGGAGAGGCCTGAGGTGGTGGCAGACCAAGTGCATTCCCTGGTGCTCTTTAACCTCAGAGGGAAATATAAAGCTACAGGAGATGCTGTGTGGTGTCCTATTGGGAAGGGAATCATAGAATCATAGAATCATAGAATCAGTCAGGGTTGGAAGGGACCACAAGGATCATCTAGTTCCAACCCCCTGCCATGGGCAGGGACACCCCACACTAGATCAGGCTGGCCAGAGCCTCGTCCAGCCTGGTCTTAAACACCTCCAGGGACGGGGCCTCAACCACCTCCCTGGACAACCCATTCCAGGGCTTCACCACTCTCATGGTAAAGAACCTCTTCCTTACATCCAGCCTGAATCTCCCTATTTCCAGCTTCATTCCGCTCCCCCTAGTCCTATCACTACCTGATACCCTGAGAAGTCCCTCCCCAGCCTTCCTGTAGGCCCCCTTCAGATACTGGAAGGTCACAATGAGGAATGGAGAAGAACAGCATGCAGCATCACACAGAATCACCAAGGTTGGAAGAGTCCTCAAAGATCATCAAGTCCAACCTTGTCACCACAGACCTCATGACAAAACCATGGCACCAGGAACACTGGGTTGAGAGACAGCAGCTGTTGATTTCTGGGTACACTCTTACTTCATCAAGTCAATGCCCCATCTTCTGCAGTTTCATACTGGGAGTAGGAAAAAGAATTGCTTTAAGTGATTAATTACACATTTAATTGCATTAATTAATGCTACATGATACATTGAATATATGCTCCAAAGATTGACACTTCAAGACAAGAGTCTAATCGGTCCTGTTAAATACACTGATAAGTTTCAGCTCACAGACTTCTACATGGATCCTAATTAATTAGTAATGGCAGCAAAGCTTTTGTGTCTTCTCTGCCTTGCGAGCTGGGCAGGAGAGAATTTGATGGGCTGAAGGAAGCTCTAATCAATCACACAAATTTTCTCATAGCACTGGCATATATAGTCAGGCCCCAGTTACCAGTGAGGTAACTGAGTTCAGTCAGTGTTGATTTCCTTTGAAAGAGTTGCCTGCAAGTACAGCATCACATGCACAGAACTAAAAGCAGTTGTGAGCCAGGGCAGAAGAAGGAAAAAAATAAAGCAGAATCAATCCAACCTGTTTATAAACTGAAAGGCTTTTTGCCAGATCTAATATGCCATTTGTGATGACACAGTGCTACAACTCTCATGTAATAATTACTGCTAATTTTATCCACCTCCTGGAGTAATTTAGGTTGCACCGTTATCAAACATTTGCAAAGTTTCCACAGCCTCATAGAAATTACACTGGGTGATAAATTTCTGGTTAGCTTAGTATGCATTTCAAACTGCAGTGAACTGTTTCCATTTAGCCACTTTAATTATGCAAGGGCATAAGCTGCTTTATGAATTGCATTATGAAATGCGTTTTCATTCTTATATCGCAATTACACGGGGAATGTGGAAGCAAATGAGAAGGCCGAGGTTTGATGTCAGAGCAGCAGAAATGCACACATCTTTAAGAGAGGCACCATCACCAGGACCCAAAGCTGCCAACAGGTGCAACTCCTTCTAGCTGATTTAAATCCCAGGGAGCTGGGATTGTTTAGCCTGGAGAAGAGGAGGTTCAGGGAGACCTTATTGCTCTCTACAACTACCTAAAGGGAGGTTGTCGCCAGGTGGGGGTTGGTCTCTTCTCCCAGGCAACCAGCACCAGAACAAGAGGACACAGTCTCAAGCTGCACCAGGGGAAGTTTAGGCTGGAGGTGAGGAGAAAGTTCTTCACAGAGAGAGTTGTTAGCCATTGGAATGGGCTGCCCAGGGAGGTGGTGGAGTCACCGTCCCTGGAGGTGTTCAAAAGGGATTGGACGTGGCACTTGAAGCCATGGTTCAGTAGTCATGAGGTCTGTGGTGACAGGTTGGACTTGATGATCTTTGAGGTCTTTTCCAACCTTATTGATTCTACAAGTCTATAAATCCAGTGGTAAATTCAGATACTCTTTGAAAAGGTATTTACTTGTTTTCTATGTGGAGGGCAAATGTGGTTGAGTTTATGGTTGCTTCCTTACTTGAGCTACCAAGAATCCTTCCTTCACCATCTCTTTCATGCATGGACTAAGCAAAACTATGTCCTAGTCCTCTCCTGAACTTGAAAGTTTGCTGCCCTTTGCATGACATCTTCTTGTGATCAGCTGGGGTCATGAGGGAGCAGAGATGAGGAGTGAGCAGAATTACCAAAGCAATGTTCTCATCATGAGAAGGAGGAGGGCTCTCGTGCTAGCTGTCAGGGAAGCAGAGCAGAGAGGACAAGGGTATCATTCTGAATGCAGAGCAGCAGTCATGACAAGATCTATTAAAGTTCCTCTTGGGACAAGAAAATCATACACAGAGAATCCATAACATTCTCCCATAAGTGAGGTGTGACATCTGCACTACTCTGAATAAAAAGCTTACTCTTTATTATTATTGTTTTATTATTGATGTCTTACATTTTCTGAGGGTAATTCTCCACACCTGTCATCCTAGCTTCTGGCAGCAAAGTCAGAGTGTCTCAGAATAATACATCAGAATGCATTAAAGGAAGGAAATAACATTAAGAAAACACCCAGCAATGGCAGTGTCTGAAAACTGCAATTAAAAAGAAAAGCAGTGTGAAACAGAAATGTGCCACAGCATGTTTTGATTCTCATGCCAAGCACCTGGAGTTAGGTTGTATCCACCTATCAGGAAGGTTGTGCCTAAAGATTCGTAACTTGACAGATATTTACAGAAATGCAATGCTTCAGGGTAAGCAGACCTAGAGGATGAATTCCTAGGGGTTTTTATTAGCAAAAGCAAGACAGAAGAGCTCCCCCTCCACCAGCATAATCACCATATCCTTCACAAGTTAGAAAGACAGCAGAAGAGAGCTGTTTGGCCAAGGTGGGAGGAGGAGCCGGGGAAGGTAAGAACAAATAAATCTCTTTGGAAGACCATTACCCTTGTTCTGGTAATTAAGACTCTCTCTTAATACTTCTTCTATATACATTAATCTCTTAAATATATTTTAAGGAAGCAGCTCACGTGGGCGCTGGCAATGAGCAGGCATGTTGCAGCACAGGATTAACGCCAAGCGATACGAAGGAATACAGCTCCCAGTGCTTCTGGGATTTCACAGTAGTAGTATAGTAGTAGTATTACCAAGGTTGGAAGAGACCTTGAAGATCATCGAGTCCAACCTGTAACCACAAACCTCACGACTAGAACATGGCACCAAGTGCCACATCCAGTCCCCTTGAATGCCTCCAGGGATGGCGACTCCACCACCTCCCTGGGCAGCCCATTCCAATGACGAATGACTCTCTCGGTGAAGAACGTTCTCCTCACCTCCAGCCTAAACTTCCCCTGGTGCAGCTTGAGACTGTGTCCCCTTGTTCTGGTGCTGGCTGCCAGGGAGAAGAGGCCAACCTCTTCCTGGCTACAACCACCTTTCAGGTAGTTGTAGAGAGCAATGAGGTCGCCCCTGAGCCTCCTCTTCTCCAGGCTAAACAGCCCCAGCTCCCTCAGCCTCTCCTCATAGGGCTTGTGCTCGAGGCCTCTCCCCAGCCTTGTTGCCCTTCTCTGGACACATTCAAGTGTCTCAATGTCCTTCTTAAACTGAGGGGCCCAGAACTGGACACAGTACTCAAGGTGTGGCCTAACCAAAGCAGAGTAGAGGGGCACAATGACCTCCCTGCTCCTGCTGGCCACACTATTCCTAATGCAGGGCAGGATGCGGTTGGCCCCACAGTTAACAGGGATGGGCAGCAGCAGGCCTAAGCATTTCTTTCCACTCTTCCTTCCTAGCTCACTTTGTGAGAGCACAAAATAATAATCTTCTGATAGGGAAGGGCAAGGAAAAAAAAAAAAAAAGAAATGAAGACAATTCTTTATTCCCACACACCAACTTTCCTCCTTAAGCAGGTGCTATGTTAATCGATTCCCTTGGCTTTGACCTTTCTGGAGGAAATAGTCTTCTTTTGCTACAACATTTATCACTGGGCCAAAAATGTCAGCCTTGTAGATGTTGTGGGTTGTGGGGTTTTTTTACCAGCACTTGTTACAATGGCTTGAATGTAATTCTGGAAAAGGAGCTCTGACGTGTTGGTAGATATGGTATCTCCTCCAGGAGGGACACAAACGAAATGGGATATCACAATCACTTTTCTCCAGTATAAAAGACTCCCAGCTTGATTAGAAAAAAGGTCAGGGGAAGATTGTTATTGCTAAATATATTCTGTCTATGAAGGCAATAAAGGTGTCAGCAAGAAAGTCTAAATAGGTTTTCTTTCCCAGTACTGTGACTGACAGCTTCCCTGCCTTTTGTTTCTTCTTCCACTTTGTACTGATTTGATCAATAATCTGAATGGCTGCATTCATCTGAGCCAGGTGGATTATCAAGATTCCCTTCTTCCTGTCTGGAGTCCCCCTCGATAACCCCACTGCTTTTCAATTCATTTTTGAAAGTCCAGTACCACAATGAATCAATACACTGAGTGTTCTGACTGTAACAACAAAGACCTCATCAGCCAAAAGAGATATTTTCCCCTTTTAGGAGTCATCCTGCATGCCACTTAATGAGGCACAAATACTATTCTGACTGACAAAACTGCTCTAATGGGGCTGTAAAAAGTCTCTGCTTTCTCTCTGCATGGTTAGGTGTGTTTTGTGGGTTTCTTCCCATCAGTAGCCTTGCCAACACATGGCTGATGTGAGGTGTTTCACTTAAAAGTTGACAGCAAGGAATATGAAGCAAAAACTGCTGCAATGATTTAAAGTACATAACAGTGATTCATCTCACCAGAAACACACAAGGAAAGAGGTACAGAAGCTGGGGACAGTGAAGGAGATACCAACCAGACTGCTGGTTTCCTGCCTGAGTTAACCACAGTGCTCATGATTGCTCTTAAAAGATTTTACATGAATTTGGTGGATTACTGTAACTTTATAATCTTGCAATGGATTACTAGTTCTTGAGTGAGTGTAATATTGGAGTTCACTTCTTCTAATCTGACAGTAGTGTGATGGAAGTGACTCTGGCTGGAGTCAGATATGTATGTCAAGTTTAACAGTTTTTGGTCAGCTCCTGACATCTGAAGTTAGGTCAAGCCCACTGGTTTGCAGACACACTACTAGGTTCTACACTGACGTCTTTGCAACACTAAGTGTAATGATGACTGTGCCAGAAGATGCTAGTCCTATAAACTTAGCTCCTGCCAGATGAAGTCTGTTTTTAAGTCCCCTGAATCTCACCTCTTCCCTGGCTAGAGCATTAATTCTTCAATGTACAGAGTCCCCTAAAGATTAAAATCTACTTTCAGGCTATCACATGCCTGGTGACTGAGTAAGGGGAAAAGGAATGAAAATAGTTAAAGTTTGTATCACAGGTTGTCACTTCCCCACTCACAGAACATCAATATAGAAATTAAAGTTATTGAAACACCTTTGCCTGTGTAAGGATAATCTCCATTTCACTGCTGTCCCCAGGCTACATTCCCAGTAGGAACATTCTTTAATCAATAAAACCTCAAAGTTACCAGGTAGGATGATAATAAGACTGTGTAGCATATTTGCTTTCCTTAAGGTCCATGAGCATATGAAAGAAAACCCCTCTGTGCATGCACAGATTGTCTCTGCTCCTCATCCCCACACTCTTTGGTGCTGCTGTGACTTTATCAGGATGCCAACAGAATCTTTTGGCTAGCAAGGTGCTTGAAGCAGGGCTGGAGCTCCTTTGCTGAAGTTAATAGTTCAGATCATGCACGCTAATGGTTCTTAGTAAATTGATGTGTTATTATTGCTTAATTTTGGTAAACATTCTTACTGGAAAGTAGTCTCTCAATTGCAGCCCATCTAAAATAAGCTCATTTATGCTAATGTTTTTCTCCTTGACACTCAGTAAATTCTTCCTAATGCATTAATTATGACTCCAGATAGACCAATGATTATTTCATATATGCTAATTAGGAATCATTTTATTCAGTCTGCCACACACATCAGTAAACAAGTGGAATGAATTCCCCACAGAGAGTATAAAAAGACAATGATTTTCCTTCCAATGCAGCTTAGAAAATTTACCCCACAATCAAGACTTAATTAGGGAAGAAATGAGGAGTTAGAAAATACACTTACAGGTGTGAGAGATACCAAGAATATGTTCTTTCTCCAGGATACAATCAAGTGGATTCTCAGCTAATTCACCTTTAGCTAAAAAAATCACTCTTAGCTAATGAGTTTTTCCTATATATTATTAGGATGTGCAACCTCATTCTATAAAGTAAATAAAAATTACAAGCAAATTAGTTCCATTTATGGCAGAAGAAATTGATAGGCCAAAAAAAATAGTGTAATTTCAGCCCTGGCTTTGAAGAATATACAAGGTTGAAGGAGACTATGTGACGTGTTATACCCTTTTCTTCTCATTCAACATCAAGATTAAAACAGAGGAGATAACTTTTTGCTCCTCATGCTTTAAATCCTTCTCAGGTCAGCAATTTCCCTGGAGGGATAGAAGATTGTGGTGTTAGATCTGCCCTTGAATTTACTCATATCCTGCTGGCTGCCACACCACTAACTTAGGTGTCTACTTCCTTTTGTTAAAAAAGGCAAGAAGCTCTCAGGGTCTTCCATGCTCCTCTCTGCTGGGAAGGTGTGTCATAATCTCCCTACACCAACAATTAAGAAGCTCATTCTAGTGTCTTGTTGAATTTTATTGTGAATGTTCTGTGGTTATTTACATCTGTACCAAAGAGAATATATTTAAGCAAGTAAAGATATTATTCCCCAGCACCCATTTTTATTGGCTAATCAGATGGGTCCTGTTTGATTCTGCTCCCAAACAGGCTTTCAGACACCTTCCCCATCTAAGCAGGCCCTGATACTTGTTTGAGTTGAGTTCAGTTCATCTATTTGGAAAAGACTATTTCAGGTGAACTTTCATCACTGCCTGAGTTGTACTCATGGTTCCAGTTCTACTGCATAGGATCTTTACTGTAGGTGTGCCAGTGATACCTAACAGGTAGGACATGCTGTTCTGAGAGAACAGTACATTATGTTCAGTATTTACAGCCACTTTGGGTAATTTTTGATGATTTTAGTCACGCTGTTCCTTAGTCATTTCAAATCCATGAATCACTGGGTGTTTTTTTTACTAAAAGAAACCGGGGTGGGGGTGGGGTAGGGTGGGGGTTGCCCAGAAATTGCTTTTACACATTGCGTGTTTGAACTTCATTTCTGTTTCAGAGTTGTACATATGTAGATAGGTTAATTCTCCTTAAGATTAGCAATACCTCTTACCTGCTTACAGAATCACAGAATCACCAAGGTTGAAAGACACCTCAAAGATCATCAAGTCCAACCTGTCACCACAGACCTCATGACTAAACCATGGCACCAAGTGCCACGTCCAGTCCCCTCTTGAACACCTCCAGGGATGGGGACTCCATCACCTCCCTGGGCAGCACATTTCAATGGCTAACAACTCTCTCTGTGAAGAACTTTCTCCTCACCTCCAGCCTAAACTTCCCCTGGTGCAGCTTGAGACTGTGTCCTCTTATTCTGGTGCTGCTTGCCTGGGAGAAGAGACCAACCCCCTCCTGGCTACAACCTCCCTTCAGGTAGTTGTAGAGAGCAATAAGGTCTCCCCTGAACCTTCTCTTCTCCAGGCTAAACAACCCCAGCTCCCTCAGCCTCTCCTCATAGGGTTTGTGCTCGAGGCCTCTCCCCAGCCTCGTTGCCCTTCGCTGGACATATTCAAGAGTCTCAATGTCCTTCTTAAACTGAGGGGCCCAGAACTGGACACAGGATTCAAGGTATGGCCCAACCAGTGCTGAGTATAGGGGCACAATGACTTCCCTGCTCCTGCTGGCCACACTATTCCTGACACAAGCCAGGATGCCATTGGCCTTCTTGGGCATCTGGGCACACTGCTGGCTCATGTTCAGCCAGCTGTCAATCAGCACCCCCAGGTCCCTTTCTGTTTGGCAGCTCCCCAGCCTGTAGCTCTGCATGAGGTCGTTGTGGCCAAAGTGTAGCACCCGACACTTGGATTTGTTAAATGTCATCTTGTTGGACTCTGCCCATCTGTCCAGTCAGTCAAGGTCCCTCTGCAGAGCCCTTCTACCCTCTACAATCTGCATATTCTGTTAGGAAATTCCTCCTTCTTGAGTCAGGACTAAGAATGAAAATGTGTAGTGTTACAAATCTGGTACTGAAGGTCTTCAGCTGCAGCCTTCCCCTTTAAGCTCTACCCACTGTATTTTTTCATGTTTATTTTTAGTTCTATTTCTAATCCATATCATGTCCAACTTTTTCTGGCACTGCGATACAGTGATTGGGATAACCGTAGTGTCATTAGACTGACCTCAACAGAACACAAGAATTTAAAGGAGATCTTGAAGGAGGAGATAACGAAAGTAGTTATAGACTTGTTATAATTACTGTGGGTGAAGGATATGCACCAGACAAGTTGTAATTAAAGAAAGAGAGATAAAGAAAAGAGAGTAGAAAAGGAACCAAGGATTTGCCAAAGATAGATGGTGTCTGAATAATCAAACAGCTTTAAGTATGCTAACTGATTTTTCTAAGAAATGCAGTAGATAAAATCTATCTGGACTTCAAAAGTTTTATGACTCCTCTGTCTAGAAAATCAATTGCCATTTTGAAGCCTGCTGCTGTGAAACCCACAAGGCAAGGAGGTGAGAGCCACTTTCTGCTTCTACCCTGGCAAAGCAGTGGGGGAAGAAGAAAATTACTCTAGTTTCTGTCCTCCTTCTGGAGAGCAAGGTTTATGTCGCTTGTCATTGACAGTCTGGATGTGCATCGGGCCCAGAATCTGTGTTTGTTATTCCTGCTAATGAGTGAACTTTTTCTCTTCTGGGGGAGTTACTGTGAATGCTTTTGGGTAGTAGAGAGATAATCTAAAGAGGTACCTTGATAAATAATTCCTTAGTGCAAGACTTGATGGACTCGATGATCTTTGAGGTCTTTTCCAGCCTTAGTGATACTGTGATACTGTGATACATGCAGTCAAATTCTTAAGAGTAAGGATCTACTTTGCAGTGGGAAAAGAAGGAACTGCTGCTCCTTCACCTTTGTACAGCCATCCAAATCTTTTCATATTTCTGTGTTAGTCCTTTTCTTCTCTTCAAGGAAGCCAAGAGGTGCATAGGCAATGTCCCAAGTGCACCTTGACTGACTAATTTAGTTTTAAATGTTCTTCTTACTGAATCACAATCAAAGAATAAGTGGCTGAGAAAGGAATGCAGGAAGCTAGCTGCACACAAACCATTCATGGCACCGTATGTCTTTTTCTAAACTTCTGGTGGTGGAATTAATTTTTCCTCTCAAGGCAATATTTACACTTTCACCTATATTTATGAAGACTTTATTTTATCATGTAAACCCAGTGTCTGCATCAGTTGGTGTCCACCACTTGTTGGCCTTGTCCAGCTGAAAACAGAGAACTTTTTATTCTCTTCTTCTTTGTGGTGACCTTTTAATAGTTGGTGCTGTCTCCTCAGTCATCTATAGCCTAAACTAGGCTGAGGGTTGGTTGGTTTTCTCCTGTGGATATCTTGTTTCATGGATATTCCTTGTATTCAAAATAAAGTTATGGGTTTTTCATGCTCTTTCATGGATTTTCTTAAACAGATTCCCACACCCTTTATGTGGGTGCGGGTGGATTAAACCATCACACCACTACAAATGAGATGTCCTAGTCTTGACCCAGGACTTCAGGCCCAAAGTCTTACCAGTACTGGGTACAGCAGAAGAGCTATTTTGCCCTTCTTAACTTTTAATGCTGCTTTTGTACCATGTCAGAAGAATTATGCTTTTCTCAAGCACTACAGTACTACTGAAAGTAAGTAAATAAAATACAGCTTGCTTACTCTAGGCTTCTTTTGCCCAAGCTTTCACTAAGATTTACAAATACCACACTAGCAAAAATGAAATAGCATAGCTCAAATCCTTCAGATTTACCAAGGACCCCAAACTCTGTTGACAAATGCTATTTACACAGTCCCAGCAATTTATTACTGATAATGAAACTATAGAGGAGCATAATGTAGTGTCAGCCCTCACTAGACTAAAGTGAGATTAGTTGGCTCAGAATTTCCCTACCTGCCGAATCCTTGATCAGCATTGCTATCAATAACTCTATTTGCTGGCATTAAAATCCCCCAAATTCCATGACATATCACAAGAACATGGCATCATTTCCCCCTAGCAAATGCAATTAAATCATTTGGTTACAAGAAAATAAGGAAAAAGGGCAAATACAGAGGGTGTGATGGGAAAGTGAAATACGCTATTTCGTTGGAGGTCTTAACTAAATGGTTCTGCTGTGTTCACTCCCTGTTGTGATGGCTGCAGATGCAGTAATAAGTAGAAACCTTCTTGATGGATGACTTATAAACAGAAACAAAGGGGGGGGGCAAATACCATTAAATTTATGAAATTTAGTGCTTTTTAGAGGAAGTGTATCAAAGGTGTTGAAAATCTTCACCCTAGAAGTTCAAAGCAATACTTTTTCTAGAAGCAGCTGTGAATCTTTTTTTGTGTGTGTATGGGCTGGCCTAAAAGAACAATTTTCCCAGTCTAAGTCATATTTGTGACAAACTTGGTGTTTGTATTAGCTCCAGAATTCTTGTCACTCAGGCTATCTTCCTTTCCATTTTAACCTTCCCCTTTAGAGAGTAAAAGTTCACCAAACTGTCAGGTGCATCGCAGCCTGTATGGTGCTGCGGCTCTTCTGTTGACAATCCCCATCTTTGCTCAGAGAAGCGGTATTAGCTTTCCAACAGAAGCCACTGGAAGTGGTTAAGCCAAGGACTGTCAAGTGCAATGTGACAGACACATGAGTTTCTGCTTGGGAGTTTGCCCCTGGGAGTTAGAGTGAATAAAGTCTGAGCAAAAAGAAGGCAGGCTGGAGGATCTGGGCCTGCACGACGCTGACATATCCTTCTAGAACTCCTTTATTAAGCTCAGGAGGCTTATTAATTTTATCCTTCTCACAGAGTGTTGTGTGTGTGGAGGAACTTAACAGAGTTGCTGAGAAGTGATATCTAGGCAGTTCACCAAAATGTCTGAGTCACCCTTGAGACCTTTCAAGAAGTCCACCATCTGCAGACTTCCCATTCAAACAGCCAGAACCCTGAACAGTGAGGATGTTGCAGGGTCATTTAACTCTGGTGGCTCTCCCCCACCATCATTCCCTGGAATCTCAACTGGCACTAGGGACAGAAGTGCTTTACAGAGGAGAAAACAACAGATTTTATCCTTGTCCCCTTAGATGAGCTGCAATGCAGAGAGAATATCCAGCTAAGAGGGGCTCAGTGTACTGCAAATGATCAGGGTCAGCAGCTGCTTGGGCTGCTGGAGAAATGAGACTGTAATTTCCTAATAGCTTAGTATACCAAACCACACAATTTAAAACAGAATGAACCTTTCAAACAGTGTTTCAGTATGAAACAGAGAGATAAATACAACTTCCTTAGCATATATTAACTGCTCCAATACGCCTGTCTCTTAGAAGCAGGCATTAGGTTGTTTGCAATTGTGTAGATTTAACTGGGAGCTTCTTGGTGTTTCTTACTGATGTTTTTTTGTTGATTGCCATGGGGTTTTTTTGGATATTTTTAATAGCACAGATTCAATGAGTCTCCCTTGCCAGCCATCCACTGAGGATGTAAGAGCGAGGGGAATGTGCAATGAAAACCTGGGACTGTGTTCGGGAATACTGTGTGAGGAATGTAGTTTTTCTGGTAAAAACATTGATTCCCAGGGCTGCACAGAGGATGTTTCTGCACTAACCATGCAGTCCATGGGTCATGTAGCCACACTAAATCCTTGGACAATGCTTGTATCAGGCTTAAACTTCCCTGGGTTTCATTTTTCAACTAGGTTTTTCATTGTATTCAAACAAGGCAAATTCTAGTGTCTGGAGGGGAACTCACTAACACAAGTCTGTTTTCAGCCTGTGCCTAAAAATGACAGGTGCACCTTTACAAGGTGCTGAGCCCACTCCTAGCATAGTTTATGGCTTTCTGTTCCTAGTGTAATCAGAATTAAATATATTGATGTGTTCATCAGCACTGCGTGGAAGAGCTGGGCTCCACTGAAATGCCATTTCAGCTCACTTCTGATGGATTGGTGGTGTTTGTGAATGATTCTATTTATTATCCCAAGCCCTTAATAAACACTGCATCTTCATTCATAGCCTCTTAATCTTTCATGAGATTGCATCTTGATGTGATTCTTTGGCCTTGTGCCTTATTATGGTTTATTTTATCTGCTGGATTTCATGTCGACTGGAAAGAAAACAAACTCAGGGAGCAAGTTTCAGCTAATCCTTTGCTATCCAGTCAACAATTTTGGACAGCAGCTGGAATTACATGGGATCTTATTACACTCCTCAGCTCACTTCTCAGAGCTGAGCTAAGGTAATTCCTTAAAGTGTAAATAAAATGCAGAAAATCACTAGCAGACAGGTAGAACAATATAAGCTCAGAAATGAGAATTTCATAGTATCAGTCAGGGTTGGAAGGGACCACAAGGATCACCTAGTTCCAACCCCCCTGCCATTTGTTTCAGAGTTCACTGTCTAGGAGTTACAAGAATTCCTCACACGGAAAAAGTGTTTGTTTTGTGTTACTTTAATAACTTGCAAGACTCTCTGCAGGGAGTTCATATACTCACTTCATCTTAGAATTCTCAGAGCCTTGCTGTATAGTAATATGCTCATAATTCCCCCCCAAAAAGCTAGACCACGTGAAGAAAATTTAAGACTACTTTTTTTGGGTATATATTTCGTCGACCAAACCATAATGCTGGCGGTCTTGCTTGTTTTGGCTGTATTAATGCAATCTGCTTCCACTGGGTAATGCTGATGAATAAATCACTAAATGCATAATAGTGCCTATTTACTCTGAATGGCAACATTTTAGTCCAGACAGGGGAAGACTGTTCTTGTGTTTTCTCTTCTGCTGTCTGAAATTAATTGTGCTGTGTGTCGCCGTTGGAGGAATACATAAAATTACACCTCACAATAAAGTAGCAGTGCATTTTCTAGTCTCAGTTTGAAGGTATTTAGCTTCTAGTTTGCAAGTAAATTGCTTTTCTCCCTGTTGTTGCAGGATGCTAGGATTGTAACTGTCCTGTCAAAACAAGGCCTTTAATTTCTGCACCTTTGCAGTGATCGGTTATTAGCGTCCACACAATTCCTGACAGGTTACATGAGAAATTCAGCAGAATAAAAAAGTTTAATCACCCCTAAAATGTGAATGGAATAGATTCCAAATCTGATGGACCTGTCACAGGGGGAAAAAGTTATTAACTTGATTTTTATAGCTTTTGCTTGTCCTTATGTTCTTACTGTACCGGTGACAAATGTATCTCGTGTACCAACTTCTGCTCTGCGGGAATACAAAGGGGGAAACGAAGGGCTGCTTTGCTCTGCTTTGGAGGCTGTTTAATGAACAGCAGCACAAGTCAAGCCAGTGAGGCCAGAGGAACTCCCTGTCTTGCAGCTCTGTGCAAGTTTCTATTGAGTCTAGTTGGTTTATTTTTCAACAGTGAACCACCACCACCATTTCTATTTTGTAAAATAAAGGCTATACAGCACCTCAGGCCAAATATAAAATGAAGAGTGGTGGTAATGAATTTGGGTGGGGTTTTTTTTTGTTTGGTTGGTTGAGGGTTTTGTTGCTTTTTTGTTGGTTTTGTTCTGTTGTTTGGTGTTCTTCACTCTGCTTATGAATTGGCCAGAAGCAGGGACAATTTGATTGCAGGAAATTACAGCTCGCTGTATTTGGATAATTCTTGACCTGTTTGAAGAAAGCTCTCCTATGAATATTTGATAGTTGAAGATTTGAATAGTTGAAGACTTGAATACTTGGTTTTATGGATGTGTTGTAGGGTTGTATTCTGCTTGCAGACTTCTACAAGTGTTGGATCCTGTGAACAACTCAGTTCCATCTTGTGACTATAAACATCAGTTCTGTAATGCACTAAAATACACCCGCCCACACCCCACATTGCTGACTGTTTTTAAGCAACTGGAAACACTGTTCCTGCTTTTGGAAGGACCACTCTGGTTTAATAGCAGCTGCAAGAAAGTATTAACTACTTCCCCCTCCTCCCCCTACCTCATATTTCACTTGTCATTTAGTTTTCCTATGCAGTAAAAAGTCTGAAAAGGGAGAACAGCTTCAATTTCTAGGAAGTAAATTGTCCATGATGAAATTCTAGTTTGTGCTGAGTAAAGGGATTTATCTACTTTTTCCCCTTGTCATCAATTCTAGTAAAAAAATTTCACCCAGCTGTTTATTATAGAGAAGAATCTGTTTAAGGGAAACAGTAGGAAAGCACTGACATTAGAGTTTCAGAGCGTGTGGCTGTGCAAATGCAAAGCGGGACAAAGCAAGGATGCTTAAGTTGATTAAGTCAGGATGTCAGAGGCCCTCACCTGAAAAAAACCCAGAAGAAACCCAAAACTTTCATTAGGCATGACATTTGTGGCCAGTGTTCCCTGCCATACTGTTAAATCAGGTATTCTGTGAGCATACAGGGAGTATCAGCAAGCTGCTGCTGTTATCCAAAATCTTATGTGCTTTGTGGACTGGTTCCTGATGATGGCTGGCCACGAGCAGCTGGGCTTGCCCACACGTTCGCTTCTCTACTTTCGAGCACCCATTCTTTGTTTTCAGGCTGCTTGTGCAGCAGAAGACAGAAAGTTACCCAAAAATTTCAGGGTGGTGAAAGGTTGTGATGTGTCAGGCAAGGCTTGCTGTGCCAGGAACTCATACAGAGGATATTTGTGGGAGTCTAACAACAGAACAAATTATTAGGGGGAGGAGGGTCTCATGTGCTGCAGGAATGGGCCCTACTGGTTGCCTTGATACACAGATTAGGATTCCTGCTTCGTGGAAGATTTACAAGCATTACCTTTCAGGATTACAGAAAAAGTGGGAAGACCTCTGACAAAATGCTGATTGATGGTTGCAGATGGCCACTAACCCTTCTCCTTGTGAAAGCAGTGCAAGTTTCACTGAAAGGATGGAAGAGAGTGGTTAACAGTTGAAGTGTGGATGGTTTACTGCCAATGACTACCATAATTTATATTCACAATGACTTTTATTCATGCCCTGAGCATCTAGAAGGTTGGCAGACCTGCTAGAAAAGAGACCAGTGGTATCAAGTGACTGAAGCAGCTAGAATGAAGTCAAAATGATGAGTGTAGTAAAATGTAAACCCTGATTGTATGGGAATAAATAAAAGCAAGAGCATCTCAGTGAGTGAAATGATAGGGTTCATTTTTTTCCTGTGTTTCCAGGGCTGAAGTTTGTAGACTGCCTAATACGAACCTTTAGTTAATTAATAATAGCCTTATATCATTAATGATTATATGTGTGTTCAAGTGCTACTTTCTCCTTTTAAACTATTGCCCATTTTAAATTAATACAGGTACAGCAGAGAGCACTTTGTTGACATCTGATTAAGCCACAGAGAGCTGCAGTGGTAAGCTAAGCAAATTACATCCTCCAAGGGGACAGAGTTTACATTAGGATGTTAATAGCACTTGGCAACAATTGATGCCCTAGTTTTGAGCTCCAGTAGCTATATGATAGGGGTTCAGGGGACAGAATAACAACAGACCTTGGGTATTGCTATTAAAATCAGTGGTTTTCTTCTGTGAATTAGCAGCAAGAAGGGTAGGTTTTCAGTGGCAGCAAGCAGGTGGCTCGAAACGGTATTTGTTTGATTTGTTACTCTGATTGTTACTTGGTAAGTCTGTGACCAACTTTCAGCATTGTGTCTGTACTTCAGACACAGAAATAGTGGTGAGGAATACACAGCATAAGTGGAGGCACAAGTTTATTTGAGAAGTGTGTGGTCTCCATCCATTGTGTGACTTTGACCAGGTTAACAAGTTGGAAGAGAAATGTTCAGGTAACTCTGGTAGTTTACTCTGCCTCATAAAACTTCTTGCCTGAAACTTCCTTCATCGTGACCAGTCTCTTGGGTTTCCTACCTCTTTCCACTTGTTGAAGATGAACAAAACGAGTCCAGACTTCTATTCCTTCTATTTTTCTCAGAGGTATCACTGAAATTAAGTAGACTCAGCTCTGCTGAAACTAGTGGAATTACTGCCACAACTCTTCTTAATGGGTTGTGTCTGTACTGTGTACCTCATTCCGGGGACTCACCTTTTTGGAGTAACTCTGTGCTATGCGATGCATCATGGCTGTTTTACACTAGCAGCTTCGTATTAACAGCCAATTTAAGACAGATCCATACTTGGAGAGCTTGTCCTTTCCTTTATGACATCATTATGTATAAACCAGTTAGTGCAGAAAAGACTTTTTTTTTTTCACCCCCATCTGGAGCCAAGGTGCTGAGACTCTTAGACTACTGCTTTTACAATACAATACAATACAATGCAATATAATACAATACAATACAATACAATACACCAGGTTGAAAGAGACCTTCAAGATCATTGCGTCCAACCCATCAACCAATCCAACCCACCTAAACAACTAAACCATGGCACCAAGCACCCCATCAAGTCTTCTCCTGAACACCTCCAATGAAGGTGTCTCCACCACCTCCATGGGCAGCCCATTCCAATGGGCAATCACTCTCTCTGTATAGAACTTCTTCCTAACATCCAGCCTAAACCTGCCCTGGCGCAGCCTGAGACTGTGTCCTCTTGTTCTGGTACTGGCTGCCTGGGAGAAGAGACCAACCTCTGCCTGGCTCCAACCTCCCTTCAGGTAGTTGTAGAGAGCAATGAGGTCACCCCTGAGCCTCCTCTTCTCCAGGCTAAGCAACCCCAGCTCCCTCAGCCTCTCCTCATAGGGCTTGTGTTCCAAACCCCTCACCAACGTCATTGCCCTTCTCTGGACACGTTCCAGCAAGTCAACCTCCTTCCTAAACTGAGGGGCCTAGAACTAGACACAGGACTCAAGATGTGGCCTAACCAGTGCAGTGTACAGGGGCAGAATGACCTCCCTGCTCCTGCTGGCCACACTGTTCCTGATGCAGGTCAGGATGCCATTGGCCTTCTTGGCTGCCTGGGCACACTGCAGGCTCATGTTCAGCCCACCATCAACCAGTACCCCCAGCTCCCTCTCTGCCTGGCCACTCTCCAGCCACTCTGACCCCAGCCTGTAGCACTGCATGGGGTTGCTGTGGCCAATGTGCAGAACCCGGCTCTTGAATGTGTTAAATGTGTTTAGGACTTTTTGCTTCAGAAGCAAATCTGAAGTAAGCTGAGGCATTTTCCAAAAGTTATTCCCTTTAAATTAAACAACCCAATGCTTAATTTAACATTATGGTTTTGATTAAATTAATTGTTTTCTCTGACTGTGTCTTCTAGATTTATGTTCCTTGTAAGCATGACTAAACCCAATTCTCTGTTAGCTGAACACCAGTGCCTTCAATTAATTTAATGCATTCATAGTGTTGTGGTTTAAAGGTAGAGTGTTTAAAGAAATATCAGGAAATGTCAAACTGGAGGTCCCCATTTCCCCCACTTTTAAAATAAAAATAAAAATCTGTCTTGCTCTGAACATTTGAGATTAGGCTTCCTATACATATGGGGGAGGGACTTGTTTAAAAGGGTTTGGAGCGCTAGGATGAAGGACAATGTTTTGAAACTGGAGCAGGGGAGAGTCAGGTTGGACATCCGGAGGAAGTTCTGCACAGTGAGAGTGGTGAAATACTGGAACAGGTTGCCCAGGGATGTGGTTGAGGCCCCATCCCTGGAGGCATTCAATATCAGCCTTGGCATGGCCCTGAGCAGCCTGATCTAGGGGTTGGACAAGATGCCCTTTGAGGGTCCCTTCCAACCTGATGCAATCTGTGACTGTTCTTTATAGTTAACAGCCACAAGCAAACAAAACCAAAATTTATGGTGTCATCCAGTTCACTGAGCAACTATTTCACTGCAAAGGCACAAGTGTTGATCCTCCACCATCTGAGCACAACATATTATTATAAACTATTAGAGTGGTGATAGTTGTTGCTCACAATCCTTCTCCAGATGCCTATTGATGTTGCCTTTTTTCCCCGGGATATATTACATGACAGGACCACATACTATTTTTGACCAACAGAACATTGAGATCCTTCCTGTCTCCCACAAATGAATTTACCATTTGGAGCACACAATGACTCTACATTAATATTTAGGGTCAAACTTGAGCTCACCCTCAGTATTTCCAAGCCAGCTAATGCAGCTGCCCCTGTGCAGATTTTCTTTGGACCAAAGCCAGCTTTATGGTGCCAGCCAAGCAAGACCAGCCCATGCAAAGCAGACGCAGTGATCTGGGACTTGCTGCTTTCCCCTATAGATTCTACATAGGGTTGGAAGGTGGAATCAGGCAGCTGGGATTGATCTGTACCCAGCTGGGATTGATCTCTTTTCCCAGGCAGCCAGCACCAGAACAAGAGGACACAGCCTCAAGCTGCCCCATGGGAGGTTTAGACTGGATGTTAGGAAGAAGTTCTATACAGAGAGGGTGATTGCCCATTGGAATGGGCTGCCCGGGGAGGTGGTGGAGTCACCATCATTGGAGGTGTTCAGGAGAAGACTTGATGGGGTGCTTGGTGCCATGGTCTAGTTGTTTAGGTGGGTTGGATTGATTGATTGATAGGTTGGACACGATGATCTTGAAGGTCTCTTCCAACCTGGCTTATTGTATTCTATTGTATTATGTACAACAGAAACATGGTTCAGAGAAGGGTGGGCAAGGATGGAAGCTCGTTTCAGTGTTTGACCTCCTGCCTGAAAATTTAAACAGAGCTTTACAGCCTTGTGAGAGAAAGTGCCTTAGGGTAAAGCTTAGGGATTTATAATATTAGAGAAAAGCAGATAGGCTTTGAATAAAGTTTCATAATGAAGCTTAAGGTCAGCATAGCCCAGCACTGATCCTTCCTTACAAGTGTCAAATCTCCTGTAAACTCTTCCTTTCCTTGCTGTTTATTTTTGGCTCTGTACCCAGAGATATGAAAGATGTCGCTGCCTATGATTCATCTGCAACTGACTAACATTAAAGTACAAAGGAAGATAATCTTCTCCACAGAAAATGTTTGTTCTGATTATTCTGTTCGTCTGAACCACTTCAGTGAAAACCAGTGGGGTGCAAGTTTGACAGCAAGTGTTTCAAGGCTTTCAAGAACAATCAATATCTGTCAATTGAATGGAGCTGTGGGGTTTGCCCATATGGTTTGAACGATTACATCCATGTTCATAAATGTAGTATGGTAGCAATGCTCACGCCAGTGAGGTTTCAGTGGATTTTAATTGCTGTAATTGCCCCTCCATTATTCAAGAATGCTAGAGAGCAGCCTTCCCTTCTGTTAAATACTCTGTACTAATTTTGTCCTGAACTAATGTTGTAAGGTACTTAACTTCCTTAATTAAAGATGCCAGCCAAGCACGATGCTTAAGGTTGCTGCTGCCAACGACATTCTCTGTTCTAAAGAACCAGAGTATGATTTTTTAACCAACTGCTCTCTAAATTCTGTGGCCAATTACTAGGTACTGAGTTATAACAGAGTAGGAGATGCAGACCTTCTTGGCATATCTGGATAGTAGCCATGCATAAAGAGCCAGACTGAGAGGGAGTTGCTTGTTAGAAGCAAAACTATTGTTTCATGGCAGTAGGTTATATTTTGCCCTCTTATTTCTTTGTAATCCTTTGAAATACATGTCACACTCAGCTCCTCAAATAATTTTCTTTATCTGTCTTGATACTTCTGCCTCCAGATTGCTTCACTGACTTCCTTCAGGTAAGTCCTACTGGATAGTAGATGCACTGCCAGGTTGATATTTCTTGTGCCTCGGTGTGAAGGCGCAGAGCAGCTTGATCAGGTTTCACCTTGAACTTTTTCAGCCTGTATTCTTTTGCCTTGTATGCCTTATACCTGGAAGTAGTTTGCTGCCTTATTACACCAGTCTCTGACATTTGTCTCATTTAATCTCCTCAAGATTCAGTTCTGCTGACTGCCCCAAAGCAGACCTAGATGTAATCTCCTGTTGAGGTTATTGTCAGTAATGCTATCTCATTTCACGTTTTTACAGCACCAAGCACAATTAGCCTTCAATCTTGACTGGCACCTTTGGGCACCACAGAACACATATAATGCACAGTAAGTGAGAGAGTGGATATTTCTTTTCTTTTTTTTTTTTTTTTTCCCCCCTCCCCTCCTTAACAACTCTTGCATTTCTATCACAGCATGATCATAAGCTAATGAGAAATGCTAAATGACAAAAGCCAAAATTGATTTTTCTGTTTCCCCCAACAGAAAAGGGATGCTGCTTCCACAAAAGCTCTACAAATGACCTGTAAATCCTAGTGTTTTTAATTTATCAGTTACCTATGAATTGCTCAGTGCCTATGCATGCAGGAGTATGCAGTACAAAATATCACAGGATGTTAGGGGTTGGAAGGGACCTCTGGAGATCTTCAAGTCCAACCCCCGCCCTGACAGAGCAAGACCATAGAATCCAGCACAGGTCACACAGGAATGCATCCAGACAGGGCTGGAAGGAGAATCCACAACCTCTCTGGGCAGCCTGTTCCAGTGTTCTGTCACTCTCACTGTAAGGAAGTTCTTCCTCATGTTGAGGTGGAACCTCCTGTGCTGTAGTTTTCATCCATTGCCCCTTGCCCTGTCACATGTGAGCAGAGGCTGTCCCTGTCCCTTCCTTCCCGACACCCAGTCTTCAGATACTTATAGACATTGATTAAATCCCCTCTCAGTCTTCTTTTCTCCAAACTAAACAGCCCCAGGTCTCTCACCCCATTCCTCATAAGGCAGTGCTCCAGTCTCTTCATCATCCTTGTAGCCCTCCATTGGACTCTCTCAAGTAGATCCCTGTCCCTTTTGAAGTGGGGAGTCCAGAAGTGGATGCAATATTTCAGGTGGTGCCTCACTAGGGCAGAGTAGAGGGGGAGGAGAACCTCCCTCGACCTACTGGGCAGCATTATTCCACGTGGTTCAAAATTAGTGTTGTATCACAGGACATCATTTGTGAATGAAGTAAAAACGTATCCTGCACTGTCACATTTTCCAGTGGTTTCTTTCCAGAATCAGTCTTGTGGCAAACAGCACTTAATGTGACTGCAGGGTATGCTAGATCTTCATGCAAAGTGGAAAGCTTAATAGCCCATTTTTAATGAGCTTGATTGGTGGGGGTTTTGAGCCCCAAACTTCTCAGGACTATGGAGCTGCCCTCGCTTTCACTTTGCAGAAGTTTATACTCGTCCTATTCTCTTCAAGAATCATAGAATCAATAAGGTTGGAAAAGATCTCAAAGATCAAGTCCAACCTGTCACCCAAGACCTCATGACTACAAAACCATGGCACCAAGTGCCACGTCCAATCCCCTCTTGAACACCTCCAGGGATGGTGACTCCACCACCTCCCGGGGCAGCCCATTCCAATGGCTAACAGCTCTCTCTGTGAAGAACTCTCTCCTCACCTCCAGCCTAAACTTCCTCTGGTGCAGTTTGAGACTGTGTCTTCTTGCTCTGGTGCTGGTTTCCTGGGAGAAGAGACCAGCCCCCTCCTGACTGCAACCTCCCTTTGTAGACAGCAATAAGGTCTCCCCTGAGCCTCCTCTTCTCCAGGCTGAAAAACTCCAGCTCCCTCAGCCTCTCCTCATAGGGCTTATGTTCGAGGCTTCTCCCCAGCCTCATTGCCCTTCTCTGGACATGTTCAAGAGTCTCAACATCCTTCATTGTCTTTCCCTTCTTCCTTTTTCTAATGTGTCCCCAGCAAAGCAAACTGAGTATTTATGTGCGGAACTCACTAAATAATTTGTTCCTGAAGCCTTTTTAAAGGTCTTGTAATTTCTTGTCTTTAATTGCCTTTTATTCTGGCTTGGTGAGATCTGTAGCTTTGCCATAACAGTCTCCTGGGATGACTGCTCTGCTTGCAAATACAGGCTATCTCCTGTCTGTGGAATGAGATATTTACAGGGGAGAATAATCCTTACGAGAATTGAGTTCTATAATAAAACAAAAGCGCTGTGATAAAAGTAACTGCCATGCATCTTTCAATAGGTCAGCTGTTCTCTGCTCACTAATATATCTTTGCTGATAACTTCTGAAACTCTGTTACCCTCTAAGGCACTTCAAACAGCTCACAAATCAGCCTTCCAGGCTGTTTAGCCTGGAGAAGAGGAGGCTCAGGGGCGACCTCATTGCTCTCTACAACTACCTGAAAGGTGGTTGTAGCCAGGAAGGGGTTGGCCTCTTCTCCCTGGCAGCCAGCACCAGAACAAGGGGACACAGTCTCAAGCTGCAACGGTGGAAGTTTAGGCTCGAGGTGAGGAGAAAGTTCTTCACCAAGAGAGTGATTCGCCATTGGAATGTGCTGCCCAGGGAGGTGGTTGAGTCGCCGTCCCTGGAGGTGTTCAAGAGGGGACTGGATGTGGCACTTGGTGCCATGGTCTAGTTGTGAGGTTTGTGGTTACAGGTTGGACTTGATAATCTTTGAGGTCTCTTCCAACCTTGGTAATACTGTGATACTATAATACTGTAAATGGCTCCTCCTTTTCATCACAAATGAGAACTTTCCACTATACCCCCTCCCCCCAAATCTATATGAAGTTGAGTTTGCATGCAGGCCAGCCTGAGCTACTGTGGTGGGTTGAAACTTCCCCCTCAACATTAGCTTTGCCAGATCAGCTCAGGTGGAAGCAAATGAAAGCTGTATTTACAGGCAAAACTACAATCTACAATGGAATGCAATGAAGATGTGCAAAATATGCAGGATTTACAATAGTTACAGGTATTTACAATTAACAAACAGCACAAGAATCCCCCTGGTCAAAGACCAGGGGAAACTGCAGGCTTCTCCTTCCCCGTGGCCCTCCTGTACGAAAGAAGGGACAAGAGAAAGGAGCAGAGAAGACCAACACTATCTAATCAACTAAACCATGACACCAAGCACCCCATCCAGTTCTTCCTAAACATCCCCAGTGACGGTGACTCCACCACCTCCCTGGGCAGCACATTCCAATGGCCAATCTCTCTTTCTATGAAGAACTTCTTCCTAACACCCAGCCTAAACATCCCCTGGTGCAGCTTGAGACTGTGTCTTCTTTTTCTGGTGCTGGTTGCCTGGGAGAAGAGGCGAACCCCCACCTGGCTGCAACTTCCCTTCAGGTCTACCCTGAGCCTCCTCTTCTCCAGGCTAAGCAACCCCAGCTCCCTCAGCCTCTCCTCATAGGGCTGTGCTCCAAACCCCTCATCACCTTTGTTGCCCTTCTCTGGACACGTTCCAGCAACTCAATGCCCTCATCCAGGTCATCAATAAAGATATGAAAGAGCATGGGGCCCAGCACTGATCCCTGGGGGACACCACTTGTGACTGGCTGCCGGCTGGATGTGGCACCAGTCACCACCACTCTCTTGGCTCAGCCCTCCAGCCAGTTTCTAACCCAGCTCAGAGTGCTGCTGTCCAAGCCACGAGCTGCCAGCTTGGCTAGGAGTTTGCTGTGAGGGACGATGTCAAAGGCCTTGCTGAAGTCCAGATAGACCTCAGCAGAGAGAGACTTCAGCAGAGACTTCAGGAATAGAGATAGGGACACTCAGATAATAGAGGTTTTGTTCCTTTTAAAAGGAAAGCACAGAAACATATTCCTCACCCATTTTGTGATTTGTGTATGTCAGCCATGCACTCTATTGCAAACTCTTTCTGGTACTAACCACAATAGGATTGAAGCTGTATTTGCTTTGTCACACAGACATATTCCTGCTATTAACTTTTGGGTAACACCAGCACCCCATCTAATGAAAAATAATGGCTTAAACAAAGGACTTGATAGCTTGCCCTGAAAGAATCCAACCATAGGAGAGAAGCTTATCACACTTTTGTTGAATTGATATTTCCTGCCTTACTCTGTTTCAGTGTATTCAGTGTATGAGAGACAAACTTCTATGAATAGCCTTTCCCCCACCCCCACCCCCAAACTCCTGCAGGCTCTGAGGATCTGAGCATTTGATATGGTTGATTATAACATTCCATTGGATAAATTAGCCCCCTGGGGTTTGATGGTTCAACCCTGGAACAGATCACTACATATGCAAATCTAACATGCTAAGGAGAGAACAGTCTTTCCAGGGACTTTTCCATTCATTTTCTTTTAAAACAGCAGAAGTGGTGGGAACTGCTACCTGCCATTTTGCCTAATATTTCTGCATTTAGGGTATTTTATAATCTCGTTTCTGTGCTGTGATATTATTCTGCTTGTTAATTGCATTAAGTGCCCAAGTGCTGGGGACTGCTTGAGAAGAAAAGGGTGAAGATGGAAATGAGTTATTTAGCAAGCGAGACTGTTTATCGTTGCTTAAATGTGCTGAGGATGAAAGGTCTGGAGACTGAAATTTTCTCTTAAGATATCAATAAGGTCAGCAGCAGAAGTTCCAGTTTCCTTCATGCTGTTCTGCTAATACACCTTAATCTGTCCTGGGGGAGCTGAGCTAATCACAGCTTTTCTTTTGAGGCTGTCAGCAGGGATTTCAGCCTCTGCTTTCCTGGTTTCTCCATCTGTGCACTTGTCTTGCTACAATAAAGTCATTAAAGAGACAACATTCCTTAAGTTTCTTCATAAGTACTTAATATTCTAGATCTAGAGATACCTTTGTGAAGTAACTAATCTGCACCTTGATCTGTGCTGCAAGATGCTTGTGCCAGAGACAGATTGACTTACTATACTCCATGGTTTTAGGCTTCTCTATGCTGAGTCATTTCAAGCCTCAACCTGCTGAGACCATGCAGAACCTTTGTTTATTCTGCTGCTGTTTTGCCTTCACCATTGAAGTGAAGTCTTCATTTTTAGGAGCAGTTGGCCTAAGGGTTATTCCAATAATTTTCTGCTATCTTGTAATGGAGCACCTTCCTCTCTGGTGAGATGAGTCTATGCTCTACTTGGATAGCAGCAAGCACCCAGAGAATGGAAACAAGGATCTGGTCTCATACAAGTAAACAACAGCTTTAGTTGTGAACACTGCATGGGTGACTAAGTCTCAATGTTTTGCCTTCATTTTAACATAATGCTGACCTTTGAACACTTAGCTTCATGCTATTCATAGCTCACTCAAACCCAGTATTTTCATGCACATAAGATAGCAACCTCTTGAATGATTTCTCTAATGCATTTTGCATTAATCACTTTGCCACATTTTGTTAAGTAAGGAATCAGAAGGATTTGATTCATTTACATCAGAAATTATTTGGGCTCATTAGAGGGATGGCGGCACCCCAGAGCAGAAACAGCAATGGTTATAACCCAGGCAAGAGCTGTTAGCAAAAGAAGTGTGGTGACCTAGACAGTGGTGCCCCTGGTACATGCCCAGGCCCCTGGCTGCAAGGAGTGCCAAATCCTTGCAGTTGCAATGGAGGACTGCAGAGACAGCCCCTGTGCTGGCTGAGAGCAGGGCAATGATCTGCTCAGCTTGGTGGCTGAGATGAAAGAGGAGGTCAAAAAGCTGAGGACTATAAGGGAGTGTGAGAAGAAGATGGACTGCAGGAGTCAGGTTCTGCCCTCCCTGCAACAGAAATGGGAGCACCCAGGATCAAGGGGTCCCTGTATCCTGCCCATGTCAGGTAGAACCACAGAATGTTAGGGGTTGGAAGGGACCTTGAAAGGCTTTCATTCCTATTTTGAGACATTTTCTAGGAAGATTAAACATCTACTAAAGCAGTAAACCCTTTGAAAAGCCATAGGAAGACCTAGTTCTCACAGAGGCAATATCTGTAGCCCTTATGGGAGTGGAGAACAGACCACAAGCAACATTATTTTTTTTTTTTTGGGGGGGAAAAAAAAAGGCAACACAGCTAAAAAGAAATTATCTCAATAGATACACTGAGAGATTAATTTTCATATGAAGAGAAGAAAAAAAAAACCACTTGTGAAGGTGTCAGATGTCTATTTTGAAATAATTGTTACTTTAAAAAATATAAATAGCTGTATTTCCATCACCCAAGAATAACTCTACATTAACAGGGAGGTTTTAGCTTAAAATACTTGAAGCAAATACTATTGATCAGAGCTGCAACACTTACTTTCTGAGCAACATCCTCCCAGCTCCTTCCTCCAAAGCCAATCAGCCTTCTACATCCCCCTCCCCCTCCCTTTTAAAAATACTTAATTGATGCTTCTGCTTTAATCTCCTCCTCTGCTGTCCTTACCCACACCAGGTGCCTCAAATGCAGCTAGTCCCACCCGCAAGCCTTTAGGAACTAGGTGGTAGTGGCAATGCTTTAAAAAGTCCTTTACAGGTCCTGCATTCTCAAACTGGCCAAGCTGAAGTTTTAAGTCAGGAAATGGGGGCTTAGAAGATCATAGAATCAATAAGGTTGGAAAAGACCTCAGAGGTCATCAAGTCCAACCCGTCACTCAAGACCTCATGACTGCTAAACCATGCCTCCAAGTGCCACGTCCAATCCCTTTTTGAACACCTCCAGGGATGGTGACTCCACCACCTCCCTGGGCAGCACATTCCAATGGCTAACAACTCTTTCTGTGAAGAGTTATTGTTTTTCCAAACAATTAAAACAAACAAAATAAGAAGTTTGACATTCAGAGTATTCCATTCCAACACAGTTCTAATAATTTTATTAATGCAACTATTAATACAACTATTGGCAATATAGACTAGGGGATGAGGTGTTAGAAAGCAGCCCTGAGGAAAAGGATTTGGGGGTGCTGATGGACATGAGCAGGCAGTGTGAGCTTGCAGCCCAGCCCAACCACATCCTGGGCTGCATCAAAAGCAGTGTTGCCAGCAGATCCAGAGAGGTGATTCTGCCACTTAGCTCTGCTCTAGGGACACCTCACCTGGAGTACTGTGTACAAGGCTGGAGCCTTCATTATAGGAAGGACATGGACCTGATGGAGCAGATCCAGAGGAGAGCCATGAAAATGATCAGGGGGTTGGAGCACCTCTGCTATGAGGACAGGTTGAGGGAGCTGGGGGTGCTCAGCTTGGAGAAGAGGAGGCTCCAGGGAGACCTGCAGCCTTCCAGTACCTGAAGGGAGCCTAAAAGAAGGATGAGGAGAGTCTGTTTATAAAGGTCTGCAGTGACAGGACGAGAGGCAACGGCTTTAAGCTGGACTTGGATTGGATGTTAGGAACAAGTTCTTTACTATGAGGGTGGTGGAACACTGAAACAGGTTGCCCAAGGAGGTGGTTGAGGCTACCTCAGGGTGAGACTCTATGAGGCCCTGGGCAGCTTGATCTAATTGGGAATGTCCCTGCTGGCTGCGGGGAGGTTGGACTGGATGACCTTTGGAGGTCTCTTCTGGCCTGGACCATTCTATGTTTCTATGATTCTACTGCTTCAAACTTCAAGAGATTTGTAGGAAATCTTTTTTTCTCTCCTCCATGCTTTCCCATTATCTCCTGCCCATCCATGTGTCTGAATCAAGTTTTTACTTATTACCTCCTGTTCCTCTGAAACTGAAGATCATTTAAGTGATGGCTTACAAACCACGAGTTGTTGCTTGGAAGTTTCCTTCTCAGGTTCCTCAGATGAAAACCACGGAGTAGTCCAGGGGAGTTTTTCAATTGTTCTTTTTGTTGATTTGATCTCAAACTGCTTCTACTGACAGTTCCTCTTTAAGACAGCTCTTTCATTAAAGTATCTTTGAAGTCTGTGATAGAGGAATCTCACAGATGCCTTCAGTGAACACAAGTGCAATACATTAACTCAGCTTTTCTGCTTTTACATTATTTTGGAGTGCTCCTTTTATGCATTGATCTTGAATAGCCCCACTTGGGAGACCTCAGTTTTTCTCAAGTGTTGTCAAGAGAAGGTGGGTGTAAGGTAAAGGGGATGCAGCTGTTTATGCTTTGTGCCATTTTAGGGTTTGCTGCTCAATGCATTTTTCAGCCTGACATATCTGGTCTCATTTTTAATTAATTAGATAGTCTTCTATTAGTTTTCATTTCAGTTCAACCTTGCTTATTTTTGATGACTGAAATGCTCTTTTGTTTCCCAGTTCAATGTTTTCTCTCATCCTTTGGTCCTGTTTTACCCATGTTTTGGGATGAGATATACAGCATTGTAAGCTGATGATATCCCATAGCCAACTCCATGCTGATGCATTTTACCCTTTTAGATATTGATTTTGGTTTTAGTCTCACCATCTCCTTTGTACGTAGCTCTCCTTCTTTTAAAACCAGCCCTTAGTTTGAATCATAAAATCACAGCGTGCCCTGCAAAACCCCAAACCCCACCTCTTCTAAAATCTTTCAAATGCTGGTGCTCTGATTCAGTTTCAGCAGTCTGCTCTTTTCCTGTGACATAGTTGTACACATCTGATCTCTTAGTATTGCAGTAGAGAGATAGAACATCTACCTCAGTCTGGAGAAAAGAAGGCTCCGAGGTGACCTCGTTGTGGCCTTCCAGTATCTGAAGGGGGCCTACAAGAAAGCTGGGGAGGGACTTCTCAGGCTATCAGGCAGTGATAGGACTAGGGGGAATGGAATGAAGCTGGAGGTGGGGAGATTCAGGCTGGACGTGAAGAGGGAGGAAGCTCTTCACCATGAGCATGGAGAAGCCCTGGAATGGGTTGTCCAGGGAGGTGGTTGAGGCCCCATCCCTGGAGGTGTTTAAACCCAGGCTGGATGAGGCTCTGGCCAGCCTGATCTAGCGTGAGGTGTCGCTGCCCATGGGAGGGGGTTGGAACTAGATGATCCTTGTGGTCCCTTCCAACCCTGCCTGATTCTATGATTCTGTGATTAAACCTAGCTGATATAATTTAATCCCCAATATTTAAGGATTCATGCTGTGGTGTATTTCCACATACAGCATCAGTGGCAAGCTAATCTCATTACAAACAGGATACCTTCTTCTAACTTCATTGTATTGCTGGGAATCAGGAAACAGTATACTTTAATATGAGGCCTCAGAGTGACTCTGGGTCCTAATAATTCAGCTTTTCAGATCTGGATCACTAACAGCAGTGCCCTTGCCTAGCCAGTGTGTTGGGACAGTCTGTAACCTGATTCATTCTCATCTTCAGCTGGGTGAAATATAGCTTAAGTCCAAAGAGCAGAGAGGCACTGATTTACAGCAGGCAGAAGTGTAGCTATATATTTCAAATGGATTTTGAATACTGAGGCTTCCTTGACTGAATGCCTATATGTTTTCAGGCCTCTTTGAATGTGCAATCTATAAAAATTCAGGATCATACAGATTGCAGTATCAGAGAAAATTGTCCCAGCTGCCTGCTCATTCATTTATTCATCCATAGTCATCCAAAACATGAAAAGATGACCATAGAGAGGCAATGAGGATACTTATTTTTCAAGGCTATATTCTGCCTAGTCTTTTACAGATGTTTTCTGACAGTTCCTTGCACTGTCCATAAATTTAGAGAACAGCAGCTCCTGGTTCCTGTTCTGAGCCTCTGTGTAAGTGTGTGTGCATCATTGCCCCTGGGAGGATAGCCCTCTCCCAGTGCATCTCACTTTCTTTGCTTTGAGTCATTATAAGGGCTAGGTCCTTGTGGATACCTGAAAAAAAAAGGAGGGGAAGTTCCTCTGGTATAATGCTGCAACTATGAGCTGCCACAACTTTGAGCTCTAATGAGCTGGTTAGCTTAGAAAGTGAAAGACATGGGGGGGAAAAATGAGAGGAGGAACAAAAGGAAAATGAATACAAGCCAAAATCAGTGCAGAAGTAAACTTAAAGGATTCTTTTAAGGAGAAGGGGGGGAAAGGAGAAATAGAGATAATGCAGGTCAGAAAGAAGGGACAGATGAAACTTGAACGTCTGTCACTTTAGTAGCTGAATTTCCCATATACTTCCATTGAGACCTGATTAGCTCTGCAGGGAGCAATCCAAGTGGGAAAGCATTAGATGTAACTGAACTTGTGATAAATCCTCCTGCAGCCAAGCATTAGTCAGAAATATACTGATCTAATAACAAGTTGTGATTACAGTTTAATCCTGCCTGGTACTTTCAGAATTACTGATAAAATGGATCGTTTAGTGTTGACTTTTACAATTCCCCAAGGTAACAGTATGGGGTTCTCGTTAACTAGAGGAATTAGTCAGTTGGAGGCTGCAGCCATCTAACTGCATGCTTTCACAGGGCTGGGATCATTAGTATTGTTGCAGAGGTGTGTCTGAATGACTTCTAAATCAAGGACTAGTCACATCCCACGTAGTAAATTCTTAAGCGTCTTACTTAACATTTTTACAGCTGTGATATTTTGTAATCCTGGAATGGTGGAGGTTTGAAAGAGACCTCTGGAGATCATGAAGTCCAACTCCCCTGCAAAAGAAGCTTTACCTACAGCAGGTTACATAGTGACAGCATCCAGGCGGGTTCTGAATGACTCCAGAGAGGGAGACTCCAGCACCACTCTGGGCAGCCTGTTCCAATGCTCCACCACCCACAGCAAAGCCTGACCAGGGGTGCAGCTGCTTCTGTGATGTCAAACCCAGCCCAGGCTTCATCTCCTCATTGTTTACTGCAGATTCAAGAGCTCTGCTTGCAAACTGGTACCTTGGGGTCAGCACCTGCTCCCTTCTACCTCTGCCCAGCACAGCTGCAGGTGCCTGCTACGTGCGTGACATGAGGGTGGCACGTGTGTCCTCCTGGCTCCTTCTGCAGACATGCTGGGCTGAAACATCTTCTCACACTGCAGCCCTGTACACCCAGAGCATCCTTACAGCTCATGGCTCTGGCCATAGATAAGGAATAATCAGCTGCCATGGTGACAGGGTTTGGAATATGAAACCCTGCTCTTGGAATATGAAATACAGCCCTGCTAGGAAAAAGATAAATCCTGGTGGCTGACTCATGGGCAGAGCTTTGGCACCCATGTTACAGGGACTGAGGGAGCTGCAGAAGAGATGCTTACCTGAAAATAAATCAAGATTTTTTTTGTACACAAGATTTCTGAAGTGACCAAATATAGGCTGTGCCTTTTCTGTGATGTGTATTTCTCATAAGGAACTACAAATACACATCTGCTGTACAGCAGTAATGAACAATGGCAATGAATGCAAGTCATATCTCTTAATGCAAAGGCTTGCAGGTCCCAACCAAACTACTGCTTCTTCCCCTAACACCCCTTCCTTATTTTATCTTGATTCCTTACAGGATAACACGTGGGAAAGGCATGGAGCTTCATTCCTGCAACTGTGATTGTTTGAGGTGATTCACTTCAAGCTCTTGGTGTAACTCTCTGAACACCAGAGGACAAGATCACAGGATCACAGAATATTAGGGGTTGGAGTGGACCTCTGAAAATTATTGAGTCAAAAGCCCCTGCCACAGCAGGACCATAGAAGCTAGCACAGGTCACACAGGAATGCAGCCACATGGGTCTTGAAAGTCTCCAGACAAGGAGACTCCACAACATCTCTGGGCAGCCTGTTCCAGTGCTCTGTGACCCTCACAGTGAAGAAGTTCCTCTTCATGTTGAGGTGGAACCTCCTGTGCTTTAGTTTACATCCATTTCCCCTTGTCCTATCACAGGGTGCAACTGAGCAGAGCCTGTCCCCTCTCTCCTGAACCCCAGCCCTCAGATATTTATAAACATTTATTAAATGCCCTCTCAGTCCTCTCTTCTCCAGACGGAAAAGCCCCAGGGCTCTCAACCTCACCTCACGGGGCAGTGCTCCAGCCCTCAATCATCCTGGTAGCTCTCCATTGGACTCTCTTGAGTAGACCCTATCCCTCTTGAACTGGGGAGCCTAGAACTGGATGCAATATTCCAGGTGAGGTCTCACCAGAGCAGAGTAGAGGGGGAGGAGAACCTCACTTTATCTGCTGTGCACACTCCTCTTAATGCTCCCCAGGATTCCATCGTCCCTCTTGGCCACAAGGGCCCATTGCTGGCCCATGGGTAACTTGCTATCCACCAGGAGAACTCACAGCACATTCAACTTCTCAAAAGAGTAGAAGTTGCTGAATTCTTATTTTTAATTTTTATTGGTTTATCTATATATTTACAATACCAATTCATCAGCTGTCAGCTTTTCATGTATCAGTCCACAAAGGGAAGTCGAGAAGGATAAACAATGGCCTCTTCAAAAAGGGATAAAAGTGGCCTATTCAAAGTCTGGTTGTTTGAAATATGGAGGTTTAAGCATTCAGATGGCTTTCTGAGTTTCAATTTGAGGAGACTCCTTCCTGCCCCACCTTTGCAGATGCGAGCGACATTGCTCAAAGGCTTCATTCTGCCAGTGCCTGAAATCAGAGATGCAATTTATTCATCTCTCATGATGTTGGGTGTGATGAATAAGAGAAAGTCATAGGTTGTATTTATGGTTGTTTGTATGCCTCAAAAATAGTGCCACTGGTCAGCAGAGATGAGATTGCTTCTCTTCTCGCCTTGCATGTGGGATCTGGACTGCTGCTCTGATTCAGCGTGGGTGGGATCTGTTATTTTTCATGGCTGAGCAGGAAAAATAAGGACATTAGGGAGCACATTTGCTTGAAAATGGAGAGGTAATTCCTCAGTTGTCTCTCTCCCACTGTCCATACAGGTGTTCAAAAAAGGATCGGACATGGCACTTGAAGCCATGGTTAGAATGGAATGGAATGGAATGGAATGGAATGGAATGGAATGGAATGGAATGGAATAGAATAGAATAGAATAGAATGGAATGGAATGGAATGGAATGGAATGGAATGGAATGGAATGGAATGGAATGGAATGGAATGGAATAGACCAGGTTGGAAGAGACCTTCAAGATCATTGTGTCCAACCTATCATCCAACACCACCTAATCAACTAAACCATGCAACCAAGCACCCTATCAAGTCTCCTCCTGAGCACCTCCAGTGATGGCTACTCCACCACCTCCCCAGGCAGCCCATTCCAATGGCCAATCACTCTCTATATGAAGAATTTCTTCATAACATCCATTCTAAACCTGCCCTGGTGCAGCCTGAGACTGTGTCCTCTTGTTCTGGTGCTGGTTACCTGGGACAAGAGACCAACCCCTTCTGGACACAACCTCTCTTCAGGCAGCTGTAGAGAGCAATAAGGTCTCCCCTGAGCCTCCTCTTCTCCAGGCTAAGCAACCCCAGCTCCCTCAGCCTCTCCTCACAGGGCTGTGCTCCAGACCCCTCCCCAGCTATGTTGCCCTTCTCTGGGCACCTTCCAGCAAGTTTGTTTGTTTGTCTCAAAAATCTTGGGTTTCTTTTATTTTTAAACAATTTCTGGAAGATCTAAGGTACACCAATTCTTCTGGAGTGACTTCACCTCACTTTAATGAGCCCTGAAGATTGAACTGAATTTATTTTGTGCTATAAACAGACATCACTGGTGAATGCTACCTGTGCAGATATAGAATCATAGAATCATAGAATCAGTATGTTGGGTTTCTACAAGGGCTGCATGCAGTTTATATTCTAAGGTTGCAAAGACACTTCAGCATTAAACTTATTAGTATAATGAATAATCTGACACTGACATATGTTTGGTGGAATGGTAGCTAGCAGTGCTTGCTTAGTACCTGCTGAGGTGGTGACATATCTTAAATGATATATAACTGGGATCATTACAGATCCAGTTTTCTTTTTCCAAAGCTTGGTGGGTTGTTTTTTTTGTCAGCAGGATAATTTGTATGTAATTTTCATTATTGCACAACTGAGTAGCATGTCCCTAATTGGGAACTTTGGGAAGATTTCTCTCCTGCATATGAGCCAAAACTTTCAGACCTGGTCTCTAGTGGGGTATGAAAATGTAACAGATCTTGGCAGCTCTAAAGCAAATTACTGTTTTGCAGGTATTTTTGTGCTTCAGCCTTCTGGAGTTCTTTTGCATATCATAGTAGCAGTCAGGGTTGGAAGGGACCACAAGGATCATCTAGTCCCAACACCCCTGCCATGGGCAGGGGCACCCCACACTAAATCAGGCTGGCCAGAGCCTCATCCAGCCGGGTCTTAAACACCTCTAGGGATGGGGCCTCAACCACCTCCCTGGATAACCCATTCCAGGGCTTCACCACTCTCATGGTGAAGAACCTCCTCCTCATGTTCAGCCTGAATGTCCCCACCTCCAGCTTCATTCCTTTCCCCCTAGTCCTGTCACTCCCTGATAGCCTGAGAAGTCCCTCCCCAGCCTTCTTGTAGGCCCCCTTCAGATACTGGAAGGCCAAAATTAGGTCACCTCTGAGCCTTCTCTTCTCCAGACTATATCAATAGTTTTCAGATGGAAATTACCCTGTGATAGGACAAGGGGCAATGGATATAAACTGCAGCACAAGAGGTTTCACTTTGAGCATGGGGAGGAACCTCTTTACTGTGAGAGTCGTGGAGCACTGGAACAGGCTCCCCAGAGAGGTTGTGGAGTTTCCTTCTCTGGAGATTTTCAAGCCCTGTCTGGATGTGTTCCTGTGCAAACTGTGCTGGATTCTGTGGTCCTGATCTTTTTTTTAACTGTTTTTCACTGTCCCCTAAAATGTCTTTTAGTTCTCCTGAAATATCTTTCAATGTCAAAGAAAACATGCATTATGATGAGGTGGATGCCTGACTTAATTTTAACACTGGAAAGATTTCTGGGGCAAAGAGGTGAAGAAATCTATCTTCAGGTAGCAATTCTCATTAGTTTCAGAAGAAAAAGCACCAACATGGAAAAGGAGTAGAGTTAGGGGACCAGAGAGTTCTCTCTGCAGCTCTGTCTTCAATCAGAAAGGAGAGTAAATAAGTCTTTTGAGGAAGCTGACAGTGAGGGATCCAAGGTGTAAAAAGACAGGGGAGAAAGAGGAATCTCATCTCGTATGGGTGCTGAAAGCGCAGCCAGGAAACGCCTTGAACAGTCTGTGAGTTTGAGTTTGGCACTTGGCTGGGGTTATATAACTGCAATAAAAATATCTTCCCAATTCATTCCTGCAAAAAAGAAGTATCCTGTAAACCTGCTTAGTGCCCTTCATCATCCTATCACTGCAGGCCTTTGCAAACCCTTCTTGTAGCACCCTTCAGGTACTAGAAGGTTTCTACTAGGTCTCCCCGGAGCCTTCTCTTCTCCAGGCTGGACAACTCCAGCTCCCTCAGCCTGTCCTCAGAGAAGACATGTCCCACCCCACTGGAAATGCCTCTATGCATCAAAGAAAAAATCATTTTCAGGTATTTTCTTTCATAGCATTATTTCTGAAAGACAGGAAATAAAACCCCAAACTGCTGAGAATTTGAACATTTTAGCCTAACTGCTGAGCAAGACTAAATTGAGACCATCATCAGTAAATCTGCAGATGACACCAAGCTGGGGGCAGGTGTTGATCTGTTAGAGGATAGGAGAGCTCTGCAGAGGGACCTTGTCAGGCTGGACAGAGAGACAGAGTCCAAGGGCATGAGATTTAACACATCTAAGTGCCAGGTTCTACACATTTGCCACAACAACCCCATGCAGTGCTACAGGCTGGGGTCAGAGTGGCTGGAGAGCAGCCAGGCAGAAAGGGACCTGAGGGTGCTGGTTGACAGCCAAGTGAACATGAGCCAGCAGTGTGTCCAGGTGGCCAAGAAGGCCAATGGCATCCTGGCCTGTATCAGGAATAGCGTGGCCAGCAGGAGCAGGGAAGTCCTTGTGCCCCTGTACTCAGCAGTGGTTAGGCCACACCTTGAGTCCTGTGTCCAGGTCTGGGGCCCTCAATTTAAGAAGGACATTGAGACTCTTGAGCGTGTCCAGAGAAGGGCAACGAGGCTGGTGAGAGGCCTCGAGCACAGCCCTGTGAGGAGAGGCTGAGGGAGCTGGGGTTGTTTAGCTTGGAGAAGAGGAGGCTCATTGCTGTCTACAACTACCTGAAGGGAGGTTGTATCCAGGTGGACGTTGGTCTCTTCTCCCAGGCAACCAGCACCAGAACAAGAGGACATAGTCTCAAGCTGCACCAGGGGAGGTTTAGGCTTGATGTGAGGAAGAAATTCTTCCCAGCAAGAGAGATTGGCCATTGGAATGTGCTGCCCACAGAGGTGGTGGAGTCACCAACCATCACTGGAGGTGTTTAGGAAGAGACTGGATGAGGCACTTGGTGCCAAGGTTTAGTTGATTAGATGGTGTTGGGTCATAGGTTGGACTGAATCACGAAGGTCACAGTATCACAGTATCACCAAGGTTGGAAGAGACCTCAAAGATCACCGAGTCCAACCTGTCACCACAGACCTCATGAGTAAACCATGGCACCAACTTTTCCAACTTGGTTAATTCTGTGTTCTGTAAATTGCTTTTTTTTCTAGAATGAGCTCACCAGACTTCTCATTTTGTCTGGAGACTTACACTCAGCTGTAACATGACCTGTTGCAAACCTGCTGTAGTAAGTGCTGCAAATGTTTATCAAGGAGAAGTGAAGACTGTTTAGGCGAATCCAATGCAGCATGGAAGTATGTAGATCCTAGAATCCAGATAAGCTGCACCTGAACAGCCTCTCCTGAACGTTCCACCAAGTTCAGGTCCTCAATTAAATAGCAGAAGATTGTATCACATCTCTGGGAAGCCAGCTGCTCTCTAGCATAACTCAAGTGTGAAGGCACTGCAAGCATTACTCCAGCACTGGGCTTCCAGTGACACCATCTCTCCTTTTGTAACCAAGGGTAATCTTTCTTCTAAAGAAAAACCCTCATGTCAGACATTTCCTTTGGCAATAAAATAAATACTAATTATCTGGGGTTTGTCTGCACTTCACCCTTCTGCTCTAGCAGTGGTTTGTCTTACAGTTTTACTGAGTACTGAGGCCCTTCCAGGGATAGTTTAAGGAATGTTTTAGTAGAAAAAAATATTTGGCATTTTCTTATAATGGAATTGTTGTAGGTCATCAAGAATTTTGTTTATTTCATTTTTTTTAATGAATAAAGCAAAACCTGGTGTATTGTATTGTATTGTATTGTATTGTATTGTATTGTATTGTATTGTATAAATAGCAGAAGAATCATAGAATCAATAAGGTTGGAAAAGACCTCAAAGATCATCAAACCCAACCTGGTCCCCTAAGTCCACTCCTTTTCCATGCTGGTGTTTTTCCTCCTGAAACTAATGAGAATTGCTACCTGAAGATAGATTTCTTCACCTCTTTGCCCCAGAAATCATCCCAGTTATAAAATTAAGTCAGGCATCCACCTCATCATAATACATGTTTTCTTTGACATTGAAAGATATTTCAGGAGAACCAAAAGACATTTTAGGGGGCAGTAAAAAACAGGCATAAAATAAATGAGGTTCACAGGTTAGAATCAACAAGGATGGAAGTCCAGCCTGTCACCCAAGACCTCATGACTAAACAATGGCACCAAGAGCCATGTCCAATCCCCTCTTGAACACCTCCAGGGATGGTGACTCCACCACCTCCCTGGGCAGCACATTCCAATGGCTAACAACTCTCTCTGGGAAGAACTTTTTCCTCACCTCAAGCCTAAACCTCCCCTGGCGCATCTTGAGACTGTATCCTCTTGTTCTGGTGCTGGTTGTCTGGAAGAAGAGACCAACCTCCACCTGGCTACAACCACCCTTCAGGTAACTGTAGAGAGCAATAAGGTCTCCCCGAGTCTCCTCTTCTCCAAGCTAAACAACCCCAGCTCCCTCAGCCTCTCCTCACAGGGCTGTGCTCGAGACCTCTCCCCAGCCTCATTGCCCTGCTCTGGACACGCTCAAGAGTCTCAATGTCCTTCTTAAATTGAGGGCCCCAGAACTGAACACAGGACTCAAGGTGTGTCCTAACCAGTGCTGAGTACAGGGGCACAATGACTTCCCTGCTCCTGCTGGCCACTCTATTTCTGATGCAGGCCAGGATGTCATTGGCCTTCTTGGCCACCTGGGCACCTGAGCTGCTTTAAGAACACATATGCTTCTGCTAATTTTGCAGGCACTTCCAGGAACCACCTATCACAGAATCATAGAATGTTTTGGGTTGCAAGATATCTTGGAAGGTCATCAAGTCCAACAACTCCTATCATAGGGTGGATTTTAGATATCTTCTGGAGTAAGTTGCCTAGCCATATATATTCTTATCTATAGATATGGCATATAGAAATAATAATCATAGAATGGCTTAGGCTGGAAGAGACCTCAGAGATCATCCATTCCAACCTCCCCACCATCTGCAGGGAGACCTCTCAACTAGACTTGGCTGCTCAAGGCCTCATCCAACCTGGCCTTCAACACCCCCAGGGACGAGGCATCCACAACCTCCCTGGGAAGCCTCTTTCAGACTCACCACCCTTGTACTGAAGAACTTCTTTCTAATATCCAATCTAAATCTATTCTCCCTCAGCTTCAAAACATTGTCCCTTGTCCTGTTGCTAGACCCCTTTATCATGTAGCTTGACATGTAACTTTTAGACAGTTAAACCTGAGCCTGGCATTTAATCTTTATTTTAAGAGAGCTTTTTTTTTTTTTTACCACCTCCCCAAACTCTTGATTGCTTTGCAACTGCATGTGAAGAAATCTATTTAAATTGAGCTCTTTTCATATTCCTGTCTCAGCAGCAGAAGAGCTGCTATTTCTCAATCCTTTTCACTAGCAGTGTCAATATAAATTCTTTCATGCCTCTATTGATGCCATCAGAAAAAGGTAGCTGGTAAGATCATTGTTTTGGGGATGCTATAACGTCATATGGGATCAAGAGGCAGCTAGAGAGTTGCAGGGAAAAGAAATTCCCTGAGAGTTTCTATGTGGAGATGAAGTCTCAATCTGGAAATAGTGAAAGCACTAGAAAGTAAAACTTGTGTGATTGTCTTGTTCTCAAATCCTCCCTAGCATCCTAGAATAGAATAGAATAGAATAGAATAGAATAGAATAGAATAGAATAGAATAGAATAGAATAGAATAGAATAGAATAGAATAGAATTAACCAGGTTGGAAAAGACCTTCGAGATCAAGTCCAACCTATTATTCAACACTATCTAATCAACTAAACCATGGCACCAAGCTCCTGCTACAGACAGGATCTTGGCCTAGATGATCATTTGCTCTGAAGTACTCTGGCCACATTCATGTGTTTAAAGAGATTTGACCTTGTGAACATAAGAATTAACAGCTCTAGTCATAACTGGGACCAGTACTACTCAATATACTCATCAGCAACCTGGATGAAGGAAGAGTACACTGTCAGCAAGCTTGCTGCTGATGCTAAACTGGAAAGAGTAGCTGACACACCTGAAGGCTGTACTGGCATTCAGCAAGACCTGGACAGGCTGGAGAGTTGGGCAGAGCCAGGTTCTTCTCAATGATGCCCAACAATAGAACAAGGGGCAATGAGTGCAAGATGGAGCAGAGGAGTTTCCATGGGAACAGACTCTGTTACCCTCACTGTGAGGGTAACAGAGTCCTGGAGCAGGCTGTCCAGAGAGGCTGTGGAGTCTCCTTCTCTGAAGCCATCCAAAACCCATATGGATGTGCTCATGTGTGACCTACTCTAGGTGATCCTGCTCTGGCAGGGGGTTTGGACTTGATGATCCTTGGAGGTCTCTTCCAACCCCTAATATTCTGTGATGACTAACAGCTCAGTGGAGGCCTGGATTTTTCACCTGAGAGAACTGGTTTTTAGAGGATGTGGTGAGCCCAGTTCTTGACATATTCCTATGGAACT